>QEPC01003318.1:688083-699843 GCA_003113815.1 Sphenodon punctatus
TTCCTCTGGACAAGTGTTTACAGTTCTCTGTATAGTGGAGAGGTGGGCTCTGAGGAAAACCAACCAGAAAACACTAGTGGTTTGGGATGAAGTGTTGTAGAAGGTACTCTGGGTGAATTGACAGGACCACAGAAAGACGGTTGTAAGTAACAAAAGGAATAATCATTGAACTGGTGGCAGAAAGTAAGCTGGAGGTGTTTGGGAATATCTTTTGGATAAGAGAAGACCGTTTTCTCATGACCATGGTCTTTGTTTTAATGAAGGGCAGCACACCATGAGGCAGGCTGCTCAGGGGTTTGATAGATGACATCATGAAGTGGCGTATCAGCAATATGAAGTAGGTTTGAGGAGGCAATGAACAGAGCAAATGGAAAGAAAAAGCACCAGAAATGGTTTAGCCTCCTGGTTCCTTTATCACAGAATAGATGGCAATGATGATGAAATAAGAGTCACAGTCAACTAAAAAATGAACCAAAACAGGGCCAATCTTTTTTGGAGGAGACATGAGAGCACACGTGATCATATTTAAGATATCTGCACAAACTACTTTGAGTTGCATCTCATTGTGGTGACATGAGAAGGTATTTGGTGGGTGGAGCTTGGACAAGAAAAATCTTTTTATATCTTGCTCCCAGCCTAAAATAATGGTGTTCTGATGCTGGGAGCAATAATAACAGAGGTACCAAAGGTGGTCATGACTGGAGATGGGACACTGGATGGAGCTGTCTAGTGCTAGGTTACTAAAGAGAATTTCCTCTCAGAGGCTTGACTGATGGCTCCCTCTCACATACTCGGGGTCTACCGGATCACTGTAATAAGGATCAGGAAGGAATTTTCTTCTAGGCCAGATTTTTGGCAGTGCTTCACCTGCCCTTGCAGCTTTGCTTGAGTCATCTGAGTATATGTTACTGGCTCATTCCCTGCCACTTCAGGCACTGATGCACTCTAGTGGTTATTCCTACTTCCTGCTTATGGCGCACTATAGTTTGGTGTTGTCAGATGTATTCTTCTGTTCTGTGGATTCATCTGTTGGGGTTGGTACACAGTGAATCCTGCCTTGGTGCCAGGAGCTGGACTAGATGATCTTTGCTGTCCCTTCCAGCATGACATTGGCAATGTCGATGATAAACTAGTAGTAGTAGCAACAGCAGTCATAAACACTAACATAAAAAATCTTATTTTCCCTGTTTAGTTTTATACAAACATGTCTGCATCTGCACTTGCTACAAACGGCTATCTACACCGAACAGGTTATTGCTTGCCCGTTTTAGAAGGGAAGATGAAAGGTAAAGCTTCTTGCAATTGATAAAATAGACTTCAAATATTTTTTACAGGCCTATTGATTTTGCATTCAAAACCAGGAAGTGGAAGTTGAGAGATTAAAGCTATTAATTTGAATTGGCAAATAACGAAAAGCATTTGCATGATTCCCACCCCATGAAATTAAATCATCACCATGTGATGAATTAGAAAAAAAACTTTGCATGTTCCCTTTGTATCAAAGGCTATGGAATCAATAGGCTAGTTAGCCTTAAAAGGCCACACCATTTAAAAATTAATGGGGGACAAATTTCATCTAATATAATTTTTCAGGAATGTATTTTTGCTTCTAGTTAAGCATCTGGCTAATAACAACAAGTTGTTTCAGCAACATACAGTAGAGCTTAAAAGGTGCAAACTGGGCCTTTCGAGTGACTGACGTTGTGCAGGACTTCCTGCATCTGGCCGTGATTTGTAAAGTTGTGCTGGGCTCCCGCACAACTGCTACAACTGGAGAATTGGCATTCACTGATTTGCTGTAGGGGCTGCGAATCAGGAAGTGTCTTTCACAGAATGACAGTACAGACAGACTATTAGCAAATGCCTTTCTGCTAGGTGACAGCAGTGATGGCCAGTCAAGCTGTCTTTCACCAACTGATCACAGGAAAAAGCCAGAGAAGGCACGCAGGCTCCAAAGAGCTAGTGCTAGAGAAGCAGCTGATGCCATGTTGAGTCTGTGGGGTCCTGGCTAAAAGCTCTGGGGACTTGGGGGTTCTCTGAGCCAGACACTGGGTGTTATTAAATGAAGAAGGTGATTGGGAAGTGGGTCTGTGGCCACAGCACGGCACTGCCACGGAGCACCCACACAGGTGGAGTGGATGGAGAGTGATTCGAACAGGCGGCTCCCAACCTGGCTACCACAACCACAGAGGCAGCCATCATGCCCTTTCCCTGCCACAGACCATGGAGGAAGGGGAAGCGTGCTGGGATGGTCTTTGCAAGTGACATGTCCCGGGTGTGAGCGATGGGGAACCTGAGCTCCCCAGTGCTCCCAGCCAGTTCTTGTGACTTGCAAACGTCACTTCCCCGACATGTCTGCTGGCCTGGTTGGCTACTGTCGTTCATGCAAGCAGAGGGTCAGTGGCTGCCTGTTGCCACACATCCATTTGGCTCACCCTGCATGGAGCACTCCGGATTTCCCGGCAGTGCTCTGTGCGTGGCCATGAATGGGTGTTGCATGGCTCACAGGAGCACAAATCCGGCTGCTCCACCTTCAGACAGGCGGTCGGATCTGTGGTTTCTGTGACCATGCGGGGTAGCATCTTGACTGAAAACACCCAGAGGCACAGATTCTAGCCCTACATGGGTGGCATGAGTTGGGAGTGGGGGACAGCACTGGTGGGGGTGGGGAAGATTGAGCCTGGAGGAAGATTTGGGAGCTAGATCTGGGCACAGCAGGCAGGGGTGAGGATGGGGCTTGATCTCGCAGGCATTTTTGGAGATGTAAACACCTCCTACTTCACTTTAGCCCCCCTCTGGCCCCTGTATCCACACAATCACAGGAGTTCAAGTGGGGGAGGGGTAGTTATCACTGCAAGTGAATGGGATTAAAAGCAGGGAGACAGACTTCCACTTCAACTGGATGGAGGGGAACTCCTTCGTTTGCACAAACTTTCACCGTAAACATTTCTCCCTGCCCTCCACAAGGCCACTCCCATTCCCTCATTCCCTCTACCTTTGTGTTGGTGATGGGCGGAAACAGCCTCTCTCCTTCACTGACTGCTTGTTATTCTTGCTTCCCGCGCTGTAACCTCTCTGCAACTTTCCATGCTGGGAGGTCAGAGGAGAGAGTTTTTTGACATCTGTTTTCTCCCTTTTCCTGGGTAAAGAGGCAGAGGGAGGTAGTTACTCCAGAGTAACTTTCTGAGAATAGTGATCATTGTTCATGAGAACATACCTTCCAACAGTCCCTACTTAAGAGAGACAGTACCTCTGAGTGCTGAATCCAACTGTCCCCCCTCAGGGATCAAAATCCCTCTTTCAGGAAACACAGAAACTGGTATTCAAATATCAGGTTTCTCTTTCCTGGATGCCTCCCAGGAAAAGCACTTGACAGGACAATGGAGAGATGATGGAATGACAAAAAATTGAGAAGAACAAAAAGATTCTTTATACACTGGAAATGGTGGGAAGCATGCATGTGCACGTGCAAGTCCATGAGGGGATGGTGCTTATTTATTTATATTTATTTATTTATTTATTTATTGAATTTATACCCCGCCCCGCCTGAATACAGCTCGGGGCGGCTTCCAACAATAAAATACAATTTTAAACAATCCAAAAACCACTTAAAAACACTTCATGTAAATATTTAAAACAACATATAAGACAGGGCCAGGAATATAGATTGCTTGGAATAGGGGAATAAAAATCACTAACCCCTCCCCTCCCCAAAGGCCCGGGCGAACAACCAGGTCTTGCATTTCCGCTGAAATACTAATAGTCTTGGGGCCAGGTGGGCCTCCTCCGGCAGGGAGTTCCAGAAACGTGGCCCGGCCACCGAGAATGCCCTCCCCATTGTGGCCCCCCACTTTACGCGGGGGACCTCCAAGAAGGCACCCCCGGAAGACCGAAGGAGCCGCTCCGGGGTGCGGCGGGCGAGGCGGTCCTTAAGGTATGAGGGGCCGAGACCGTGCAGGGCTTTGTAAATCAATACCAACACCTTGAATCTGGCTCGGTAGGCTATCGGCAACCAATGCAGAACCTGGAGCACTGGTGTTATGTGCTCCCAGTGACCCGTCCCCAAAGGGAGATGGGCCACCGCATTCTGCACTAGCTGCAGCCTCTGAACCAAACACAAGGGAAGCCCCACGTAGAGTGCATTGCAATAGTCCAGCCTCGAGGTGACGAAGGCATGGATGAGGGAGGCCAGGTCCAGGCTGGTGATGAATGGATGCAGTCTCCGCATCAGATATAACTGGCGAAAGGCAGCCTTTGCAACTGCCTCCACCTGCTGCTCTAGGCGGAGGTCTGCGTCAAACACCACCCCCAAACTTCAGACCTGTTGAGCTACGGGAGGGCGAACCCCCCCAATCAGGGGGGCCGACACCTCCTTTGCTCTCCCCACCACTCTCCATCTTATCAGGGTTGAGCTTCAGTCTGCTCTGCCACATCCATTCCGCCACGGCCTCCAAACACTGGGATAGCACCAAGATAGCAGGGTCTGGGTCCGCTGAAAAAGAGAGGTACAGCTGAGTATCATCAGCATATTGGTGACAACGCACCCCTAACCCCCTCACGACCTCCCCCAGGGGCTGCATATAAACATTAAATAATAACGGAGACAGAATCGAACCCTGCGGAACGCCTCATGATAAGGCGCGGGGGCAAGATGTCTCCTCCCCCAGCACCACCCACTGGCTTCTCCCCGAGAGAAATGAACGGAACCATTCAAGAACAGTCCCATCCAGACCCCCCCGGTCACGCAGTCGTCTCAACAGCAGCCCATGGTCCACGGTGTCAAAAGCGGCCGAGAGATCGAGCAGGATGAGAAATGTCGAACATCCCGCATCCATCTCCCGGCGGAGGTCGTCCACCAAGGCCACCAACGCCGTCTCGGTGCCATAGCCGGGGCGGAACCCAGATTGAAACGGGTCTAGGAAACCGATGCTGTCCAGATGCGCCTGGAGCTGGAGTGCCACTGCCCATTCAATAACCTTCCCTAAAAAGGGAAGGTTAGAGACAGGTCGGTAACTGGCGAGGGCGTCCACGTCCAAAGATGGTTTCTTCAGCAGGGGGCACATCACAGCCTCCTTGAGACTGGGTGACAGCCTCCCCTGCTGCAAGGACACGTTCACTACCCCCGCCAGCACCGTCCCCAACATCTCCCTGGAGGCTTTCACCAACCAGGACGGGCATAGATCGAGTTCACAACAAGTGACCCTCACAGACCCCAGGACAGCCGCCGCATCAGCTGGCGTCACTTCCTGAAACTCCCCCCACAAAGATGGACCAGACCGGGCCTCCATCACCTCAAGCTCTCCTCCTACTGCCCCTAATCCGGCTGCAAAGTTTGCTGAGGGGCGGAGCATATTGGCTGAGGGAGTGGGGCTTGTCCCTCTCTGGCCACTGGGAATTATGGGAGGTGTGGAACAAGCCTTTAGGGGGTCTTAACCAGGTCTCCAGGACTCCAGTAAATGAATGTTGTTGGTGGTTGCTATTCTTTCTTTCTTTAACAATTTAATCACTCTAACTGCTATAGTTATGTTTTCTTCTGATATGAATACAGAAGGCTAAGCTAAAATATGTTCATGCCATTAGATTTGCAAGCACACAGTGCAGTAGATACTGGGAACACATGTCTTTGGAAAAGCATGTGATTGGATTGTTGTGTGAAATAAAGCATTGCCAGGAAACCTGTTCCATCTGAACTTTACTATCAAATCCATAATTCTCCCTTTAGCTACTTCACTTTTGTTTTCATTCAAATAAGTGCTTGTTCCAGAAATATTGTCCCAGTAATTGTACAGGTGGTGAAATGGTAAATCTGACAGTTACTCTAAAGCGCCTGCAGCAAGGAAAAATCTGTAACTAAATGTTGCTGAATCTTTCTGACAGCAAAAGGAAGCAAATGTTTCAGCACAATGTTCAAACTATTTCTATTATCATAGTATGGGATAAAAGTGTGTTCAATAAAAAATTTGATGCCCCTCATTTTAAGGGGACAACCACAGCCCATCGTTTAAAAGTTTGAGACAACCTTTGCCCGTCATTTGAGAAGTAACAATGCAAACTGCAGTCTACTTCTCTTCTTCTGGATGCTTACTAAGTTTTTACTTTTCAATACGCATTAAATTCACACAGACCAAAACGAAGAGGAAAAGTCATAGGTCAGATGGATTGCCAGCAGGGCTCTGACCTTTGGGGTGGGATTATCATCATTTGCAAACGTCTACAGTCTCGAGCTACAAGAATAAGAACACAGCTTTTCTTAAATTTTAATTATTTTTTGAATCAAACTCTGCTGCAACAATTAACACAAAGGGTGTTCTTAGACAAGACAGGCAGGTGGGTGAGTCCGTGATCAGTGCGGGGGTGGGCACTGCACACGGGGGAGAGCTTTACATGAGTTGCCCCATGCATAGCTACTCTGCCCATGCACCGCCCACCCCATCCACGCACAAGGCACTCCAGCTTTTTGCTGAAAGACTCATGTGTGGGGCCCAGAGATGCGTGAGTGCGAGAGCGAGCACCTCCCCCCCCCTCCAAACATTCAGATGAGACAGGCCCCATACAGAGATAGGCAGTCCTTGTGTGGGGCTTTCTCTTTATGATGTATATATTCATAAAATATGAAGCAAAACTTCATGGTCACCATGGCAAATATGAGCCTGTCTCAGGTAGTATCTGGCCCGACTCATGAGGGGAGGCATACTCTGGATTTGGTATTTTGCACTGGCCTTGAGGCGGGGGGTCTGTTAGTGGGGGAGGTGTCATCTGTGCCCTTGTCATGGACAGACCATTATCTCCTTTGGGCCAGTCTCCTGGTGCATGTCTGTCCCCGGCAGGGTGTGGAACCTATTCATATGGTCCGCTCTGGAGACTTATAGTACCGGATCAGTTCCAGAATGCTCTGTGGGCTAAACCTTCCTACCTTGATGGCCGATTGCTTGATGTCCTTGTTGCTCTTTGGAACACCTTGTTGGCCATAGCCATCAAATGGACGGCTCCCAGGCGTCCGCTCCCTGAACATAGGCGATGCAGCCTGTGATTCACAGAGGACCTGCATCAGCTGAAGCAGGAGGGGAGGTGGTTAGAGCGACAGTGGTGCAGTACTCGTACTGAAGCTGACCTACTGTGGCATAGAACTGCGTTAAAGACCTATGCTGTGACTATGCAGGCAGCAAAGAGGAGTTTCTTTGCTGCTATCATATCATCCACAAAGTTAAGTCCAGCAGAGCTTTTCTGGGTGGTGAAGGGGCTGGTCAGTCCAGCCTCCCTCTGCCTGGAACTAAAATCTTCCAGTCCTCGCTGTGACATGTTTATCGACTACTTTTCAGACAAAATCACTCATATCACCACAATTTCAACACCGCGCTTGATGCAGTAGATATACCTGAAGCTATTAATGCCCCGCCTGGTCCGGTTTTGCGGGGTTGGTTTCAGTAGGTACCGTCTGCCGATGTGGTGGAGATGCTGGGGGCTGTGAGGGTCACAACTTGTGAACTCGATCCTTGCCCATCCTGGCTGGTGAAGGCCAGCCGGGAGACGTTGGGGTCGTTGCTGGCAGAGGTTGTCAATGCCTCCCTCATGGAGGGCAAGGTCACAAGGTGCCTGAAGGAGGCTGTGGTAAGACCTTTGCTTAAGAAGCCATCTCTTGACATTGACGCCTTTGCCAGTTATCAGCCAGTCTCTAACCTTCCCTTTTTAGGGAAGGTTATTGAACCAGTGGTGGCCCAGCAGCTCCAGAGGCTTCTGGACTGCATCAGTTTCCTTGATCCCTCACAGTGTGGCTTTCGTCCGGGCTATGGCACTGAGACTGTGCATGTGGCCTTGGTCGACAATCTGCACCAGGAGTTGGACCGACGTCGGCCCACTCTTCTGATTTTGTTAGATCTTTCCGTGGCATTTGACATGGTTGACCATGAGATGTTGGTGACTCACCTGCGGGACTGTGCTGGGGTGGGCGGAACTGTTCTTGAATGATGATGATCCAGAGGCTGCAGCTGGTGCAGAATGTGGCGGCTTGCCTTCTGACAGGGACAGGCCACCAGGAGCACATAACACCTGTGCTCTGTTCTCTGCACTGGTTGCCTATAGTCTTCCAGAACCAATTCAAGGTGTTGGATATTACCTTGATTCAAGGTGTTGGATATAATTGATATTTTAAAGCCCTATGTGGCTTGGGACCCACTTACCTGTGGGACTGCCTCATCTCTCGTGTCCTGGAACAGCCCGTGTGGCTGGCCGGGGGCGGTGTCTTGGAGGTGCCCCGGGTGGTGATGTTCAAGGGGGTGTTCTTGGTGGCCACGCCGCGGCTATGGAATTCCCTCCTGGTTGAGATTCGCCTCTCTCTGGATCTCCCCTCTTTCCATAGACAATGTAAAACCTGGCTGTTTCACCAGGCATTTGGTGAGGGGGACGCATAGTGGGTGGGTGGAGGGTTCTTTCAGGATTAAAGGAGTATTTATCTTCCCAGGCCTTTGTTTTATGGTTTTAATTGATATTTTATATTATATTTTATTTTATATTTTTTTAGTATGTTTTTATTATATGTTGTTCACTACCCTGAGCTGCCATTGGGCAGGAGGGGGGCGGTATATAAGTAATGAAATAAATAAATTTTAAAAAATATTTTATAAATCAAACAAGCGACTGAAATGTCATGCAAAAAGATGCTAAGTATTTTTGTACATGCAAATCTGGTTTTAGCCATGAACTCATTGGGTAGCCTTGGCCAAATCACTCTTTTTCAGCCTAGTTCCCCATGTGTAAAATGGGAACAATAATGCTTTACCTCATGGGATTGTTGTGAAGGTGAACTAGCACTTTGAATGCTGAAAGTGACTTATTAATTATTATTGTTTATTATGATGATTATTAATAATAATCATCATAATAATACACAAATTCATGTGTAATAAAACTGAAGTTATAAAAAAATTATCTTCTTGCTAAAGGTGAGAAGTACTTGGAAATCAAAGAATTAACATTTATTTGTATGGTGCTGCACTTGTGCATGGTATTTTATATGCAAATAAAACACAATTTGAGTTAAATTATATCATAAATCTAGAATGAAAACTTAAATTAATATTGCTCTGTATATATACTTATGTAATGGANTGGGTGAAAACAGACATGACGCTAATCACCCTTTAACCACCCTTGGTGGTTATTTATGCATGTTGCAGGGCTGTGTTGGTGCCCTATGCAGCCCTGAAACATGCATAAATGACCACCAAGGGTGGTTAAAGGGTGGTTAGCGTCATGTCTGTTTTCACCCATTTTCTTCTGAAGTGCAGATTAAGTGTAAGCCCCACTCATCAAAACAACATAAAGAAGGAGGTTTACTTACAGTCGTTTTTTTCCTCTTCCCACAAATTGCTACAGAAAATTTCAACAGAAGGGTGTGGTTTCAATCTTTTCTTTTGTTATTTAGGCTAGACTAGTGGTTTCCTTCTTACTTTCTGTCCTGAAGAAGGGAAGGCTTTTTGATCCCATTAATATTTCCTTTTCTCTAGGCATCTTGTGGGGCTGAAAAACTGACAACCAAAATGAGCTGCCAGGCATTTTAAGTATGGTAATGAAGGGGAGAAATTAAAGGCCTATTCAGCTGTTTTTCAAACAAGCAAAACTCTGACTTATTTCACTAGCAATTTTGCCTGAATAAGGAGTTCTCTGCAGGGCCTTGTTTGAAACCCACCAAAGCCGATAGGAGTCTTTTGATGATCTTTGAATCAAACCAAGTTTTTGTCTACTCTGGCTGCAATTTTCACCCATTAAAGTCTGCCAATACATGTGCATAGCAGGGCCAAATCCCTGTTGTCAAATCCTTTGCACTTTGATAGCATTTCTATTTCTGGAATTAAAGTGGATCACAAACTCAATAAGGTGACACAGCTGCAAAAACAGCAAAGGTCTTTCTTGGATGTAAGAAATGGAAAGTAGTTGAGATATCTCTTTTTGGACCAAGATTTCAGGCCACCCTGACCCTTCTTCAGGCATGTAAAAAGACTAAGGCCTTTTTCAAATGGACCCGGCAGGGAGGAGTGTCTGTGTGTGCTCATTGCAGTGCACACACACTTCCAGTGAGGGGGGAGGGGCTTCAGACGGGGCAGAACAGGTGTGTGCTGGGCGTGCACCCGTGTCCCCACCCCGCCTGCTCATGCCCTCGCACAGAGCATCCTGGGTTTCCCCCCAATGCTCTGTGTGGGGGCATGTGGGCAGTGCATGGGTCACAAGAGCACGTGCCCACCCACACCATCTTCAGGTAGGTTCTCGGGTGAGTGGGGGATGGGTGGGGATGGGTGCACGCTCCTGTGACCCATGCACTGCCCAGAGCCTGCAGCCTAAGAGAGACGTTATACAGAACTCTTCATATGTTTTACATGCCTGAGGAAGGGTCATATTTGGTCCAAATACTTGCATACTCTCACCACCAGAAATTGGTCCAATAAAAGGTATCACCTCAACTACTTTGTCTCCATCTCTTACATTTGGGACCAACAGAGCGAGCACAGTCATAAGAGACAGAGAATAATTTTACTTCTCCCTGGTAAGACCTCAGCTGAAATAATGTATTTTATTATTATTCATTAATAATGAATATTATTTTCATTTTATTTATTTTAATTTATATCCTACCCTTTGGGCATAACAAGTAAAAAAAACGTATAAAATAAGTACACATACATTAACTATTTTAAAAACACCTACCCCAAGCTCCACACCATATCTCCACCTGCCAAGTGTTTGGTCAAATAAAAAGGTCCTATATTGCCTCCAAAGAATGCTCAGACTCAGGTTTGTCAAACCACAAGAAGAAAGATGCAGCTAAATTAGAGTGTGCTGTGCAGGGAGCAAAAAAAGAGGATAAATGGTTTAGGAAGCCAGACCTATAAAGAAAGGCTGACAAACCTGGGCTTGGTTTAGACTCAAATTGAGAAGACTAGGTGTGAAGGCAGCATGATAACAGTTTTCAGATATATAAAGGTTATTATAAAGAAGACAGAGATGAACTGTTTGTCAGGCGAAGGCAAGAAGCAATGGGCTTAAGTTAGAGAAAAGATTTATCTTAAATATTAGGGGAAACGTTATGACCAGGTGTTGAGCTTCAGATACTTTGCTGGTGCTATGTATATATATGATGAATGATTCAATTAAACAATAAGTAATATAGAGGTTTGTTTGTTGAACGAACTACCCAGGAAGGCTGTGAAATCTGCATCATTGGATGTTTGATCGGCTTGATCAGCATCTTCATGGGTGATTTAGGTTAAACTAATTCTGCTTCGGTAAAGGTGCAGGGGATACGCTAGATGGCCTCTTTCAACCCTAAAATTCTATGATTCTATGGATCATCTACCTTGTTGTGATGAGCAGACTTAGAACATAGAATGCACATTTGGAACATGAAAAAGCTTGGATCCTTATGCCTACAGTGATCTCCTATGAAAAGAGACCAGGAGCAGGTTTTTATTGCAGACCCCAGATTATATACATTGCATTACAAGCATTACAAACTAGCTAATAACTTTAGTAGGCATACATTTAATTAGTTCTGCAGGCAGAAATCATAATTACACACACAAAACTAAAGTTATGTTTACGCTGCACGTGACTGCCATTTTTAATATATCAATGTTAAACAACTGCAAAAACCTACATTAGTGAATCATCTGAATGCCTTGATGGGGAAGCCTAGAGATGCATTTATAAGCAAAAATATCTCTCGCATTACATGCTATATTATATAAATATTACATTTTATATATAATG
>QEPC01003318.1:711878-726145 GCA_003113815.1 Sphenodon punctatus
TTATAAACAAAAATTAGTTTGGCTTTTACGTTTTTAAGTAAAATGTCCTCACAATTAAATGTTCATATTCATTCATTGTGTCCATTATATCACACATCAGACCAATAATGACCATTTGTGAGCACAAGCCCTTGCACAGTCAGTAATGCTATGGTACCTGGCTCCTCCTACAGGAGACACCGGAACAGATGGGATGATGGTGCAGATTTGTAGGGATGGTGTCAGGAAGGCAAAAGCACAGAACGAGCCGAAGCTAGTGAGGGATGCTAACATCAATAAAAAGGGGGATTTTCAGGTATGTTAGAAGTAAGAGGAAGAAAAAGGAAGCAGTAGGTCTGCTGTTCTGTGGAGATGGTAAAACGTTAACAGGTCACAAAGAGAAGGCCGAACTACTCAACTCCTATTTTGCCTCCATCGTCTCCAGAAAGGGAAACTGTCCAACCTGGCAGAAGTAGCATGAATGATGACGGAAAAAGATTGCAGCTTAGGATAGATGAAGAGTTGGTCAGAGAATATCTAGCTACTCTAAACCAGTTCAAGTCTTCGGGGCTGGATGAATTACATTCTAGGGTACTGAACGTTCTGATATACTTTCAGAATCACTGTCTATCATCTTTGAGAACTCTTGGGAAATGGGTGAGATGCTGGAAGACTGGAGACAGGCAAATGTTGTCCCTCTTCAAAAAGGAGGGTCTGGGAAAATATAGACCAGTCAGCCTGACATCGATACCTGGAAAGATACTAGAACAGATTATAAGGCAGTCAATCTCTAAGCATCTAGAAAACAATGCATTGATTACTAGACACCAGCATGAATTTGCCAAGAATAAATCATGCCAGACTAATCTTATCTCCTTTTTTGATCAAGTTACCAGTTTAGGGGATCATGGGGACACCATGGACGTATTATATCTTGATTTCAGCAAAGCACTTGACAAAGTCCGCCATGATATCCTTGTTGACAAGCTGGTAAAATGTGGGTTAGATGATAATATCATTATTAGGTGGATTTACAGCTGGCTAAAGAACTGTACTCAGAGAGTGCTCATCAATGGCTCATCGGTCTGGAGGTGTCGAGTGGGGTGCCACAGGGCTCTGTCCTGGGCCCAGTACTGTTCAACATCTTTATTAATGACTGGGATGAGGGAGTAGAGGGGATGCTTATTAATTTTGCAAATGACACAAAACTGGGAGCGATAGCTAACATCTTAGAAGACAGAAATAAAATTCAAAATGATCTTGATAAGCTCGAAAACTGGGCTGAGACTAACAAAATGAAGTTCAAGAAAAATAAATGTAAAGTTCTGCATTTAGGTGAGAAAACTCAAATGTGCAAATACAGGATGGGGGATACCTGGCTTTGCAGAAATACATGTGAAAAGGATATGGGGACTGTAGATGATCACAAACTGAACATGAGTCAGCAGTGTGATGCAGCCGCAAAAAAGGCTAATGCAATTTTAGGTTGCATTAACAGAAGCATCATTTCCAATAGGGATGTGCAGTTAGTTTTCATTATTATGATAATGAAAATGAAAATTGACATTTTCTTTTTTCATTATTGTAAAAACTAAAACAAATAATAATAATAACAAAAACAAAAATGAAAACAAAATTTAGTTTTTGAAATAATGGGGAAACACTGAAAAACATATTTCAAGCTAAAACTTTTTGTTTCTTATTCAATCCTGATGACACTTTGGGAAATTGTACCCCCAATGAAGCGCACTAAGTGCACCAGATTTTGAAAACTTTGGATAAAGGGAACCATTTTCATAAACAATTGAATGTTGTGATTTTAAGAAAAGCTGCATACACATTCCTGCCTACAACATCCTTATCTTATATCCAATTTGCATGAAACCTGGGAAGGCTATGTCCTTTCCCAAGATTACCAATCCTGTCAAATTTCAGAAAGATTGGACAAAGGGTTCTAATGTTATGAGACTTTAACTTGAAAATGCATTTCTGGGAGTAACATTTTTATATTCCATACTATTTTCAATACGTTTGGCAAGAATGTATCCCACACCTTCCCTGTCATCTCTGCCATGTAACAGGACAATCTGACAATCTGACCCAATTTTATAAGCAATTGAAATTATGCCCTTAAAGATCATTAATCAGCTATGCCAAGTGCATTAGGGCAGCGCTGACCCGTCACCTCGATCACCTGGCACGTCACTGAGGCCCCCGGAGACCAGGGCTACCCATCAGGGCATCAGCGACGGCCCTCTGTGCACATGTGCTGCTGTAGTCCCATTCCAGCAAGTAATAAAGCACACAGAACACGTCAGGTGTGTATGACATGGTTTATTCCAACACCAACTCCCCATACGTACCTCGGTACCCGAAGCAGCCAGGTGCCCTGTGCCCATTGCCAAACCAAACCCCCTCTGTGGTCCCGAGTGCCCCTCCTTCCCCATCCCCTATAGTGCCCTGCCCCTGCCCCTCACCTGTCCCCTGGTTGCCAACGCCCCCCCCCCTCGTCAGCGGAAGATGAGGAGGTGCTGTCAGCCAGTGGGGGCGGGATACCTGCCCCGGACCCACGTCCCCTGTTCCTCGCCTGCTCCTGCCCCTCCCCCCCCTCCTGGGGCAGCCTGTGCCTGACCCTGACCCTGGCGGCCTGGCTGCTGGCCTCCATGCTGGCGGGGTGCTGGACCACGAATCCTCACGCCCTGGTGCCATTGGGGTGTCTGGGGTTGCTACGCTAACAGGGCTAGCGGTGCGCCTGGCGAGGGTGGAGGGGGTGCATGGCCGGGTGCCGGAACTGCGCCCGGCGGGGCCGCAGCCATTATAAAAGTGCTTAGTGCCCCGGTCTGCAGGAGGAGGGACGTGCCCTGGTCCAGAGAGCGGTCCAACTTCTGTCCTAGCTCTTCGGAATGGCAGTCTGAATGTTCCTGGAGTACCACCAGTTGTCTGTCCATGTATCTTTTTAGCAATCGCCAGTCCTTCCGCTTCTCTGCCACAAGAGCATGGTCCCCCCCCTCCATCTGCTGCAGTGCCCTAGTTGTCCCCTCCTCCAACCTGTTGACAGACCCGAACATCTCCTCCATCTGGCGCGTGCTGGTGGACACCAGCTCCTGTGCCAGGTCCTCCCTCCGTCTGCGCATCCACGCGTGGTGTTCCCTCATCCTCTGTGCCGGGGGAATGGGTGGCCCCCGGCCACGGCCCTCCCATGCTCAGTGTGGCTCTGTGGGGTGACATGGGGGATGGTCCATTGTGTTGGGTGCTTTTCCCAGACCCTCCCTCCGGTCACAGTGCTCAGGGCGCTCCCTCCCACCGTCATGGGCTTCCCAGCACCATGGACAGCTCCCTCTACCCGTCCCACCTCCATGCCTTTGGGGCTTGTTGGCCCGGCCAGCACCCTTCCCCTCTCCCACTGCCTTGCCTCCCCCACCCACCCTTGGTGTCTGTGCGCGTGCCCTGACCAGCCCTGGCCTTACCTGCTCCCTCAGTGTCGGTTCCCTCTGAGGCTGGATGGTCGCTTGGGCTCATTTCTGGCCGTTCCCCATGTCGACAGGGCATGAGAGTCAGGGTGATGGTCTCCTCCTCCTCCTCCTCCCCCTCTACATCCTCTGAGTCTGCGGATCCATGCATTGCCTCCCTGGAGGTCAGATGGGGGAGTGCCGGGCGCCCATGCCCGAGGTCCCAGGCATCTCCTCGTTGTGTTTGCTGTCCTGTGCGGGGGCTTGCTCGAGCAGCACCGGTTGTAAGGGGGGGGGTTCCTCCTCTTCTGGCCGACCCTCCCAGGCACCCCCTCTTACCAGGTGCAGGACCACGATGGAACCCTTACGGTGGAGCACCCGGCTCAGCACTTCCATGTATGGGGAGGCTCTTGTCGCCCGGCCAGAGCGCCAGTTATTGTCTATTACATCTTTGTATCCCATCTTTAGTTCTTTAATCTTTGTCCAGCTCTGGGTGGGCGTTCTCTCGTATCCGGCCTCCCCCATTTCCCTGGCTATCTGGGTGAACACCTGCTCATTTCTGGCATTGATTGTCAGCTCTGTCTGCGTTTCAGGTGTCGCCCAGGTAGCAAGGAGGTCTCGGGTCTCCTGTAGCCCCCATTTCCCCCCTGTGGTACCGGTGCCTGGGTACCGGTCCCGCCGCTGCCTCGTCCTCCTCTGCTGCTGCCTGTCTCTGGCTCCCTCCGGCCTCGGCACCCTCCAGGGCACGTGCGCTCTTGCGGATCTGTTTGGGGGTGCAGAGGGGGCTGCTGGTGAGTCACCTGGTGGCTGTGGTCCCTCCCTCCCCCCCTCCCTCCCTAACCATGCCCCTCCTCTCCCCGGCTCTGACCCACCCACTCCCACCACGCCCCTTACTCTCTTCCGGGGTGGTCCCGTTTGCTGCTGGGTGTCCCCCGGCGGCCCAGGTTCCCCCTCCTGCTGCTGTTACAGCTGCTGCTGCTGCTCCTCCTCCTCCTCCTCACCATCTCTCTCCATCCTCTGCTCAGTTTCCTCCACCCTCCTCTCCATCGCCTTCTCCGCCACATAGCCCTGCTGCTTCCAGCCCTTTAAATCTCCCTCCGTGCGCCGCTTGTTGTTGGTTGCCTAGCAACAATGCTGCTTGCCATCGCCACGGCCCATGGTCATTTCCGTTTACTGCAGGCGGGGGTTTCCGTTCAGAAGTTACTTTTCGTTCACCCCTGCCATGGTGACCATTCACCATACTTCTGGACCTCCTCCCACCCCGACCTCACAAAGCATGGTTAGGTTCACCCCGGCCCGTGTTCGACTGTGGTGAACATCTGGATGCGAGCAAACAGATGTGATCGACTCTTTCACCACCACCCGCATTTGACTGAGGTTGACTGTGGTGAATGCCGAAAACGCAACGTCTGAAATCACCCATAATTTACACATCCAGGCTGGCCAATTATCATCACAATCACATCCTGCAGCACTGTGACAGAGGATATAAGAGAATCTCTATTGGCTCTTTCCTAAACAGATGCTTCTGACTTCCCAGTAACAAGTGGGGGGGAGAGAAGTTCGGGTGGTCACAGCACAGAATGAGGATATTTGGTTGACATTTCTGCTGGCCAACTGGCATCACAAACCGATCTTAAACCACAGGGACATGTAAGAGAACCCATGGCATAGGCTCATTCTCTGCATATGCTGTGCAGGTTTATAAAATCGGGACCATTTATCACATATTTCCTATATTTGGCAGAGATGATCCTAAATGTGTGAGATACAGCCCTGTCAAATTTCATGTACACTGGTTGACTACAAAGATGCTACAGTCAGACATACATTTATAAGTTAATTGCTTATGCCACCAGGACCGTTTATCTAATCCTTCTGAAAGTTGGCACAGATAGTAAACTTGGAGGGGTATAAACTTGCCAAGTTTCATCCAGAGGTGATGAAAGCATGGATGACAGTGGCCAGATCTGAATCAGAAAAAACAGGCCGCAGCCTCCTCACCAGAATGAATTAATGAATTAATTCATTCATATTAATGACCTGGAAAGGGAGGTGAACAGTGAGATGGCATAATTTGCAGATGGTACAATATAATCCAAGATAAATAAGTCCAGTGTAGACTGGAGCGAATCAGAAAGATTTCCCCAAACTGGTTATTGAAACAATAAAAGGGCACACAAAATTCAACTTTCCTAAATGCAGAACAATGGGCATAGAAAAAAGTAAGAGAATCCTAACCATACATACACAACACTGAGTTTAAATTACTGTAATTGCTACCACCCAGAAAAAATATCTTCTAGTCAGTGGGCCTGATTCTATGGTCCGTGGATTTCATGAGCAGCTGCGTGCAAACTGTGCGCACCCCCATTGCTGGCACACTGTGTCGTGTGGAAACTACACACATGTGCGGTTTGCACCCGGGGGTCCATGGGCCATGGAATTGAGCCCACTGCAGATAGTTTACTAAAAACCTCTGTCCAATTTGCAGCAGCAGTCAAAAGGGCAAACAATGTTAAGAAAAGGATAGAATATAATATGGAAAATATCATATTGCATAATACCAAACCCACGGTGAGACCACACCTTGAATACTGTGTGTAGCTCTGGGCATTCCATCTCTAAAAGAATACAGTAAAGCTGGAAAAGATACAGAGAAAAGCAACAATGATGGTTAAGGATTTTGACAGGTTAAGAGGAGAGGGTTTTGGAGGAGAGGTTCATTTCCAGGAGAAGCTCAAAAGGATATGGCTTTTGAGTAGGGCTGAAACAAGATTTTGCCAAAATGGGAAAACTTGAAATCTTGGTTTCCAATACCCTCTCAGTTGAATCCAGAACCTCCTTGTACGCGATAATTAGTAGGCCAGCCAACATCCAAAAAGTTCCTTAGAAAATAAGTTACCAGCATCGGCGTGTTAAAAGCAGGCACCCATGCAAGATCAATTATACACAGGGTGACAAAGAAGGTGTGGGTGTCTTCCAAAGGTATGTTTACTAACATATACAGGGCTGTTAAAGTTCTATTTGTACCCCCTGACTGTGGATACTTATGCATATGGGCAGACGATCTGAAAATAGTAATGGAAGAATCTGACTTTCAGATAATTTGGAATAACGTGAACGTCTGCTCTAAATCCTTATTAGTCAGGGAGGTACAAATTAAATTAAACATGAGGTGATATTATACACCCGTGACCTTCCATAATATGGATCAGACTGTTGCTGGCAGGGGTGTGGTGATAACGGCATGGTACTTCATTGTTGGTGGGAGTGCAAGGTTGTGAAAACCTTTATGGTAAGAAGTAGTATGGAGATATAAACAAGAAATTTGTCATTATGTGATGTGATACTGGTTTTTTGCCCAAAATTGCCTTACTAAGGTGGTTTCTGAATTGTCCTGTTATAAAAGAAAGGAAAGAAGCTTGTCAGTTAATTAGAATAGCTACTTTACATATCAGAGTATTTAATTGGAAATCACAAAGAATTTTGACAAAAGAAGACTTACTGTAACACGTGTGGTACATGACAACAATTGAGCGTATTGCCAGAGATGTTCATGACTGCTTAGAAGAATTCTATGCCATTTGGATGCCCTTTTGGCATTTGATAAAGGAAGAATTACTGCAGTCTACCCAAGAGGCCAGAATACTTCATCAAATATAAGAGAACACTTACCTGGTGATGGTTTCTCACAGTTAGCTTCATGGATTGTTACGCGACTAATTCTACTTGGCTATGGCAGCGTGTCTGAAGGGGGTGGGAATTTGTTGTGTTGAATGTTTTAGTAATGTACAATACATTGTATTAGGATAGTGATCAAATAAAATATAAATAACATTATTTCATTGTATTTTGAGGAACTGTTGTTTTGAGTGCAACATTTATTTGTTTGTTTGTTTATTTATATTTATTGGCCACCCCCTCATGCCTACGGCATCCCGAGGCAGCTCACAACAGATAAAACAATTCTAAAATACATAAAACATCAACAATATGAACAATTAAAACTTCCCACCCCCACCCCAAAATCCCCCCCCTCCCTACCGTACCCTCCCACCCTCCCCTCCGAAGGCCTGGGCGAACAGCCAGGTCTTCCAGGCTCGGCGAAAAGCCATCAGATCCAGGGCCAGGCACGCTTCCTCCGGGAGGGAGTTCCAAAGTCGCAAGCCGGCCACCGAGAATGCCCTCTCCATCGTGGCCCCCCGCTTAACATGGGGGACCTCCAGGAAGGTGCCCCTGGCAGTCCGTAGGGGCTGCCCTGGGGCGCGGAAGGCGAGGCAGTACCCAAGGTATGAGGGGCCCAGACCATATAGGGCTTTATAAACCAACACCAGCACCTTGAACCTGGCTCAGTACGCTATAGGTAGTCAGTGCAGAGCGCGGAGCACAGGTGTAATATGCTCCCATCACCTCATCCCTTTAAGGAGATGGGCCGCCGCATTCTGCACCAGCTGCAGCCTCCAAGCCAGAATCAAGGGAAGCCCCACGTAGAGCGCGTTGCAGTAGTCTAGTCTTGGGGTGATGAAGGCGTGAATAAGAGTGGCCAGGTCGGGCCCAGAGATGTATGGGCGCAGCCTCCGCACCAGATACAGCTAGCGAAAGGCAGTTTTAGCCACCGCCTCCACCTGTCGATCCAGCCGGAGGCCCGGATCCAAAACCAAACCCAGACTCTGAACCTACTGGGCTATGGGAGGGCAGACCCACCCACCCACCAGAGGGGGCAGCACCTTCCCCGCCCTACCCACCACCATCACCTCTGTCTTATCAGGATTGAGCTTCAGTCTTCTCTGCTGCATCCAATCCGCCATGGCCTCCAAACATTGGGAAAGCAACAAGACAGCGGAACCTGGGTTGGTCGAAAACTAGAGGTACAGCTGAGTATCATCAGCATATTTGTGACATCGCACCCCAAACCCTCTCACGATCTCCCCCGGGGCTGCATATACACATTAAACAAAAGCAGAGACAGAATTGAACCCTGCAGAACACTGCAGGTCAAGGCCTGGAGGCTCGATGTTTCAGCTCCCAGCACCACCCGCTGGCTTCTCCCCAAGAGGAATGAGCAGAACCACTCAAGGACAGTCCCATTCAGACCCCAAAAGTCTCACAGCTGTCTCAACAGCAGCCCATGGTCCACGGTATCAAAAGCGGCCAAGAAATCTAGCGGGATCAAGAATGTAGAACATCCTGTATCCATCTCCCAGTGGAGATCGTCCACCAAAGTCACCATCGCCGCCTCAGTACCATAGCCGGGGTGGAACCCAGATTGAAAAGGGTCAAGGAAACCAATACTGTCCAGATGTGCCTGGAGCTGCAGAGCCACGGCCCGTTCAATAACCTTCCCTAAAAAGGGAAGATTAGAGACAGGACAGTAACTGGCGAGTGCGCCCACATCCAGTGAAGGCTTCTTCAGCAGAGTGCGCACCACAGCCTCCTTGAGACTGGGCGACAACCTCCCTCGCCGAAGGGACGCGTTAACCACCCTCGCCAGAACTGACCCCAACGTCTCCCTGGAAGCTTTTACCAACCAGGATGGGCACGGATCTAGTTCACAACCTGTAGCTCGAACAGACCCCAAGACATCCACTGCATTGGCCAACGTCACTTCCTGAAACTCCTCCCAGAAATATCGACCAGACGGTGCCTCCATAACCTCATGCTCCTCACCTACTGCATCCAACCCAGTGTTGAAATTACTCTGAATCTGAGGATTATAATCTGTAGGATTATAATGAAACAGAAAAGAATAAAAGTGAATTCAACATTAAAAAAAAAAAAAGTGTGTGGATGCCACCCTCAAAAATGACCTTTAAAATCATTTTCAAGGTCACAAAACACTGCACGGCATGGTTAAGGCTACTTTTGGGGAAATTGTTGCAGCTCTGAAAGTAATGAACCTATTTGGAAATACTATACACCAAATTGAAGGTACGGCGCTGCCCTACCAAACATATAATAGCAGTGGAAGTCTATCTTTGATGGGTGAATTTCTAGAAGGGCTCAAGGAACACAAATTCCAGAGATTATGGCAAAAACATAGCTTCGGACTGCATTATCATTTTACCAATCCCACACAGCTATTTCAAGCCTCTTACATAATTGGTAGCCAACTCATTTCCTATAATTTGATGCATGGAATGTCCAAATTGAATTGATACTTACAAAGTTATGACCATAAACAGGAGACACAGCCATACCCCTTAAAGCAGGTACAAGACGAAAAACACATACTGTAAGTAGCATGTAGATACAAATGGGCAAACAGAAATATGGGTTGTGTACAAACAATCATGTTCAATCATGTGAAGGTACAAGGTTTACAGAATAAATCAGTGTCTGGTTATCACTTGCATAAAGCGTATAAGGAAATTGTTACGCAACAGGATTGGAATGGTTGTTGGCATCACAGCCACAGGCAGCAGTACATTTAAAATCATTTTTGAGGTGTATTTTGCTGTGTTGCATTTTGTTTTGCGCCCACATGTCACTAGTTCCAAAAAGGCAGTTGACACAGGAGTTAACCTTGTCCAGACAACTGATAATACATCAGACTCCTTCTTCCAGCCAGAGCTATATTCAGGAGGAACAGTGTCTATAAGTATTTGATCTGCTGGCAGCCAGATCTTTGCCTGGTGATTAGCACATGCAACATGGAGCTCAAGAGTATCCCTCATTGGGGGTACCATCTGCAGTTCCCTCTTGTCCTTGGTAAATAGTTGTAGCCTGGTATGATCAATGGTTTTGGCATCTGAGGTACCATACATGTGACACACAAATCTCGTGGCATCTGAGTAACACCCATCTTCTCCGACACCACTGGCAAGGTGGGGTTGTTTCAAAAAAAATCTTCCAGCATGACTTCTTTCCATGGCCGTTGAAGGATGATACCGTATCACAGCCTGTTAACACACGGAAGAGTAGCAAGTTATTCCTTACAGGCTTCGGTAGCCTTGTGGCAATAACATGTAATGGGTAGCATCTTCATTTTCTAGCTGTTCCAGAGACTATCTATGTTTCAGTTGCTTTTGTGGTCAGGAACTGCAACAGCAGAAGCATAACATCTGTATCTGTGGAGATGACTACAACTTGTCATAACCTCTTTCAACCACCTCACAAGCATGAAGGATCAATCTTGTGTCAGCCTCCTCATGGTTTCCCTGAAGATTGGGGCAGTCTCTCTTAGCCGATCGCCCTACATTGGGTTTGGTGAAGCCATCAGCAGTCACCAATTCATATTGCTGTTGCAGCACTACCCCTCTCATTATAAGGACATCAGAGAGAAAGAGGGCTAGGATCAACTTTGTTTTCATCCAGAGCAATTTACTGCAGTAGTTGCACATCGGGTCCATCAATGAGCTTTCTTATTGGCCTCTTCAGACCCATTCACTTGGAACATGTGGCAGCCTTTGTAGAATAGTCTCCAATGTACCAATCAAAGATGACGTCCACTCTGGTTGTATGCTCACTGAAGTGTCGTACCACAGACCGGAAGAATACATCCGCATACTCGTCAAATGGCTGACATTCATGAGGCTTCCCTATGGCTTGAATTAGTGCATGGTCATCGATACACATGCATGTTTTCAGATTAGAATGTGGAACCTCATATGGAGTGTCCACTTCAGTAGTAAGAATGGGATAAGGGTCTGTCTTTGGCATGGTGTTCATCTGTCCTCCAACCTTCACGAGCGACAGTGGCACAGGGGATATCTTGTGCTTTATGACATCAGACATTTGTTTCATTTTTCTTGCACTTGTAGTGTTAAGCAGTCTCTGCATGAGCTTACTGTCAGCTTTGAACATTTTCTTTATGTTCTGCTGTGTGGTAAGATTTGATTTGTACAACAAAGCAAAAGTTTTTTAGTTATGTTTTTCCAGTGGATCATGAAATGGGATAATTGCACTGATTAATCATTCATTTATATTATGGACTGCATTTTGTATTCCTCGCTCGTTAGCCATTAGCAAATAATTGGTCACATCATCTGGTGCGATATCTTTTGTTGTCAGGGAGACCAGAGGTATGTTGCTATTATCAGGTTCTGTGACTTCTGTAGTTGCTATTCTGAACAAATCGATTCTCCTCAGCTGTTTGGTTATCTTTTTTACATCTGCATCACGTATCTGTCACAAAGGGAGACCATCAGACCATATTCATGCAGCTTCATCGCCATCATCTTCTAGGTTGAATAGGAATTTCACATCCTGTGAGCTCAGACCATGTCATATAGAACTTGTTCCTGGTTGGTCATTCCATGTGATGCCAATGATTCCATTGTGCATCTTGCAGATTTTGTTTATCCATTCTGTTGTGTGATCTGCATAATTTCTTTTTACTTGGTTTTCACCACAAAATTTCCAGCAGTGAACTCACAGTGTACTTTGCTGTACTCTCAAGGCTCTTCATATCAACTAGGTAGACGAGGCCCCACCTAGCATACTTTGTATGATCATAGATTGTGAGTCATGGTAGCAAGGTGTTGAATGCTTCTAGGGCAATGTCCAGTTACCATCTCTTGCAGCCTGTATGAAGTCCATCAAGAGCTCCACCATTCCCATGTAGGTTGCCCAAATCACAAAGTTTGGGTTGTCATTGTGTTGAGCACGAAGTTGTCTATAATATCTTTGAACTTGTTTTCACCTAAAACCTGTACCAGGCTTTTCACTACCCTGCAAAGGTCATCGCCATTGGTTTAACCTCTACACCGGAAAGTGTCCACTACACTTTGTGACAACTTTTTGACTTCTACATAGAGCTAATGATGATTGGTCGCCAGCCATGACTCCAACATGAGCCACTGTATGTGCCACAGTGCTTCATAGGTCAATGTATGTGCACGAACAGCACGGTAATATGCTTTGCCTTCCATCATAGCGTGCGTAGTGTTAGATGCATACACACCCAATTCTGCAGAGGTCATCCAAGCTAGCATTTTCCATGTGCTAGCCAATTGCTTTGAGGTAGTTGAAATGCACATGAAGACCTCCAAGTACAAAGATGATGTTTTTAAACTCTGCTTTTGCCCATACCCTTGCTGTACAGTGGCTGATCAGCTGTAATGACTGAATTTCTGTCCCAGATGTTGCAAAATGTTCATAAAGTGATGGATAACTGTAGTTATTGTATCATAATCATCAGCTGGCACTTGAAGAATGGGTAACATGCCTGATATACTTACAGGCTGAACATTGGCACAGGTAGCTTCATTAAATGCTTGCCAGGATGGAACAAATGGATTTTCATCATCAATCTGAGATTACCCATGCCGTGTCAGTTAACCTTGCACGTTTCATTTCCCCACTGCTGCTGAACCCCCCTCCACATCTGTACCCCTGCGGTATGTGGTGGTGGTTTGTGGTTTTGGCCTTTGACCAGATGTCAGGCAGGTTGGGTGAATTGTTTGAAAAGCTTGTAGAGAGTCAGACTTAACAGCTCTTGCTCTTAACATCTGCTGGCTACCTTTATCTTAGAGTTCACTGTCTCCTTTAGGAGTAGGAGGGCCTCTTTGCCAATGCCAAACCATCATCTGGGTGCAGTTGAATGTATTCTTTCCATCTAGTGTTGATTTAAGGACATCTATGTTATCAAATGAGCAGTGGATCATTCCGTTTTCTACAATATTATCCAGAATATACCGCCAGTCAGTTTTCTCAAATCTATCTACAATTGTTTGGGTTATGGTGGTGTCGATCCTTCGCACTGTGTTGATACCAATGGTGTGGTTGGTGGCATGGAACAACTCTATAAGGGCTTCAGATCATGTTGACTGGTGTAGAGCAAGGCCAAGACCATGCTTAGGTGTCCGTTTTCGACCACAGGATACTGCATAAACAATGTCCTGAGCAATGCTGCATATGTTGTGGGTCATATCATTTTTCTCTTCTGACTGTTTGTTTAAGGCACCTGTTCCCCCAAACAGCAAACGTAGAAACAGAGATTGTCAGGCACAACCTGAGCAACATGTTCCTGGTCAATGGCATGCCATATACTGGAATGTCTGGGAGCATCCTGAAGATCCTGCCAGATTCTAAGGGCAACAGGAACTATTTTTTGGTACATGTGACTTTCAGGAATTGTGGATGTAGCATGTTCTTCATCAGCATTATCAGACTCAGTTGAAGACATACCTGCCTGAGATGAGTTTGCTAGGGTTTTTGCAATCATATCTTCCTTTTGGTCACCTGGATAAATTAAGGGGGGTTCATTCAACAGAGGCCAGTCATAGCTGGCTTGTGTTCCAAGTTTTTTCTGGACTTCGGAATAGAATGTACTTTTCCTGGAAATGTATTGTTGAGGCACATCAGCACTCATTTCTCAGCACAGGTCTTCGTACCTTTGTCATACATCACTCATTTTATACACATGACCAATAGATAATCCCTGATCAATTCCACGCATCATGTATCCATGCATATATCAGTTCTGTTTTCCTGTTGTGGGAATACTACTTCCTTTTGACTGCACTGTCTGTCGAATGCCACCCAGCATGGAAGATGACAGTGTTGTGGATTTTTTCCTTTAATCCACTGGGTTCGGGTGGGCTCACCAATTCGAGGCAGTACCGCAGAGTCAGGGTAAAATGTAATCCAGTTTATTGAGTGCTAACGCGTTAGCAGGCTCTGCAAAGGAGAGCTGCTTTGGGACAGCCCCCAAAGCTTTTTATACCAAAACAGAAGCATCATTTCACACATGCTCAATACAGGTTGAAAGCTGGGTTTTTCCACTTGCCATGCATCATTTCTATTGTTCCTTTGTCTAGTCAAAGCAAGGCTATGGGTTACATCACTAGTTGCTTCACTATCTTTTCTGTGCATGTTATGTTCTTCTTCCCAGCC
>QEPC01003318.1:751641-825686 GCA_003113815.1 Sphenodon punctatus
TTTCCTCATTTGTCTTTAGTTCCCCATTTTAAAGTTAAGTGTTACTGCAGTAGTTTTATTTGTCAGTCTCCCTACTATAAATAAGCCAAATTTGATTATATTATAATCACTATTGCTAAAGCTCCCTAGTACCAGGTCTTGTGCTCCATTTAGGAAAAGATCCAAAGATGCTCTTCCTCTTGTAGTTTCCGGGACCAGCTACTCCAAGCAACAGTCATTTATGGCATCTAGAAATTTTACCTCCACCCCCGCCCCCCCACCTTCCCGAGAAGACATTCATCCAGTCAATATTAGGGTAAATGAAGTCACCCATTATTATCTCTATTAGCATTTCATAGTCAGTCTCACCATCGTGGTCAGGGGGTCAATAGAATAGTCCCACTGCTATACAATCCCCCATTACATATGGAATTTCTTTCCATAGAAATTCTGGGTATGGTTCACTTCCTGCAAAAGTTTTAATCCTGTTTGACTCAATGCTGTCTCCGCCCCACCATCAGCTATATCTACTCTGTCATTTTGATACATTTTGTACCCCACTATTACAGTGTCTCATTGGTTATCCTCATTCCACCAGGTCTCTGACATGCATATTATGTTTGTACCTTCATTTAGTGCCAGACATTCTAATTCTCCTATCTTACTTGTTAGACTTATACCATTTGTATATAGATACTTAAAATGTATTCTTTTTATTCTGCTCATTGTTAATTCAGTAAATTTGGAATCATTTAAATTTGTCTGTTCTGCACTGATTCTCACCTGAGCTCTCTCGGCTTCATTCCTGTCCTCTATATTAGGATACTCAAATTCCCCTGAATTAACAGCATCCTTTGAAGATGCCTCAGTCCAAGCCATGCACGCCTCAGCACTTGTCAGATTCTAGTTTAAAACCTGCGCTACCGCATTTTAAAATTTTTGTGCCAGCACTGGGTTCCATTTTGGTTAAGGTGGAGCTCATCCCATTGGTATAGGCCCACCCTTCTTTAGAAGGTTCCCCAGTTCCTAATTAATCTAAAGCCCTCCTCCCTGCACCATCGTATTATCCATTCATTGAGACTCTGAAGCTCACTCTGCCTCTAGGGTCCTGTGCATGGAACTGGAAGCATTTCTGAGAATGCTACCCTGGAGGTTCTGGACTTCAATCTCCTACCTAGAAGCCTAAATTTAGCCTCCAGAACCTCACTCCTATATCTTCCTATGTCACTGGTACCTACATATCAATCAAAGTTTATTTGTTTAGCCATAGGCCATAACAATATTTATATACAAATACAATTTAAATATAACCTGGCAAAACAAAATAAATGCAATGCAACCATGTTTATACAAATAAATAAATAAAATATAATTCGCAAAGGAGCAATTATAGTTTGGCATCCCAGATCTCCCCTATCATACCCCTCTCAACCCTTATAATATCTCAGCCACAGATCTCAGTTGGTGACAAAACAAAAGGGGAGAAATGTGCCTCGGGGTGAGTCAACTCCAGAACATCCCCAAACATCAATGGAGCACCCTCATGGAGCGTACAGAGTGCCTTACCCTTCCCGGGGCTTGTGGCGGCGCACTTGACCCCTGTAAAGTTGCAGTCCCACTAGTCTGCATACAAACAAGTTCTTAAGTAAAGGGTCAAACGAACCACATAAAATGCTAGGTTATAAATACCATAACAAGAAGGAGCACTTGTAGAAACAAGATGCAGGGTGATAGCAAAAGCCTTGCCCCTCCCGGGGCTTGCGGCGGCACACTTGACCCCTGTAATATGTAGTCCCACTTGTACTTCCCCAGTGATAGGATGCTTAGAAGTCCACCAAGATATACCGACTGTATATGCATCCTCACCTAGTAACTCGGCCAGCCTATGGTTAGGATGCTATGGGACCTAAGGAAAGTGGTCACAAGGAAATTTGCCAATTCCTTAAGATAGCTTTCCTTGCTAATATGGCAGCGCGAGCAAAACTTGCCGCCGCCCTGGTAAGAGGAGAGTCACATGGGCTCAACAGCCTTCGTAGTGTCCAGATATCTGGGCGCAAATACAGACTGGAGAGGCCATCCTCGAGATACTTAAGGCAAAGCCCTACCAGGGCAGGGCAATATAGAATGATATGTTCCACTGTATCCACCTCACCTGAGTCGCAGAGTTCACAATGTCTCTGGCTGCAGGGAATTCCCTTGTACCTACCCTCCACTAATGCAGAAGGGAATACGTTGCATCTCATTATGGTAAATGCTATCCGCTTCTCAGGTTCCTGCCAGGTGAAAAGATAGTTAAGGCCCACTGATAATGGTCTGTATATTTCAATCCCAGGGGAAAATTTTGGGTGCCAACAGAGCTAGCTCCATTTGGCCCACTTGATCCAAGAGTCTTTGGTGCAGGAGCTTCTTAAAAGCTTTCTGCCCTACTCTCGTCCAGTCTTCTGGGCAGAACCCCAGATGTTGAATCAACAGCCGGACACATGCCACCTATGGGTCCAGCAGACCTGCCTTCAAGGCCCGTAATAACAAGGAATCATCCTCTATGGAAGCTATTACTAATTTCAGCCAGTAATTGATCACTTGCCAACCCACTGCGGCTTCTACAGGACCATTCCAGTCTCCTTTCTTCCTATAACCTGGGGAGAACCTCTAGGAGCGCCCAAAATCGAAGTAAGAAAGCCATTTTGGAGGCACTCCAGCTTGTCCCTACAGCCCAGCCCCCAGATAGGAGCAGCATACAGCGCTTGGGGGAGAGCCTTTGCTTTAAATAGGGCTAAAGCTGGGGCCACCATCCGTTCCCCTTGCCCAAAGTAGAACTTCAGGATAGCAGCGGAGGATTTCCTGCATTGTATTTTAACCTGCTCTACATGGGGTCTCCACGAGACACCCACAGAAAAAATAACCCCCAGGTACCTGAAAGCCTGAACTTGGGCGATGGTATTCCCCCTTTATGGCCCAAACGTTAGAACTTTGCTTCTTTCTGCAACCTGCTACAAAAATCTTGCATTTAGCATAATTGATGGTCAGTGATTCTCTAATGCAAAACTCACTAAAAAGGGCTAACTGTCTTTTAAGGCCAATAGTACCTACATATATCACAACCACCAGCTCCTCCCCAGCACCCAGAATTCTGTTTAGGTGACATGTGAGGTTCACTACCTTCGCACGAAACAGGCAATTTACCATACGGTCCTCACAGCCATCAGCAGCCCAGCTATCTACATTCCTAATATTCTAATCACCAGCTACCACGGCTATTCAATTCCAGTCTTCCTGGGTACACATTCCTGGAGATGTATCCTTGGTGCAAGAGGAAAACATCTCGCCTGGAAGGAAGGTCCCAGGTATGAGATCACTTTCCACCATTCCAGTTTGTTGTGCTCCTTCCTGGAGGCTTTGCTCCCTCAAAGCAGCTACCAGAGTGGAGGTGGGACCACTCTATGGGTGTTTTCAAATGTGACGGATACTGCCACCCTTGCGGACTTCTCTGGATGGTGGTGGAGGTTATGGTAGCTGGGTCAGAGAGATGCACAGATGTGAATCTGCCTGGCCCCATGGTGCCTGGCCCCTGCGGTCACCCTGGACCACAGTAGGTAAAGTGGCCATACAAACGTTACGACATATTTTACACCCAGTCGGGTAGCCATTTCCCGAGCCCTGCTGTCACTTAGACAGGGCTGTGAGTTGGGGATTTCCCCAACTCACAGCCCTGGCTAAGTGCCAACTCCACCCAGGAAATGGCCCAGGCTAACATCCGGTGGTGGTTTCTGATGTGACATTAGCCCATATTTCCACACAGGTTGAAGCATGGAAATGTGAGCTATCATCACGTCTGAAAACACCCTACATCCCTGAAGGGTGTACCTTTCCTTCTGCCTCAGCTCATCCATTTCTGCCACTCTAACCTTAGAGACCACACTCATTTTCTGAAAGCTAGCACCTCTTTGCACTGGGACCACACATACAACCTCTCCCCAACATGAAGATAATCATACATGTTGCAGTTGGTGCAAAAGACTGGTAGGGGAAACCCTGGTTCAAGTCTCGCCTTAGCCAGAAATTCATGGGGGTGACCTTGGGCCAGTCACAATAATCTCTCAGCCTAACCTACCTCACAGGGTTGTTGTGAGGATTCAAAAGTTGTGTTAAATCATTCTTTGCAAAGTGCTTCAAGTGCCATGGCAGAGGAGCCCTAAATAATATTGATTATTATTAATATTATTATTATTATTATTTAAAGGGGGGAGTTTAAACCTAAGGGTCTCTATTTCAGTGTAGAACAACTACGTGAATGTGCATCCACCCATTTTCACTATATTTCCTACTTGTATTTTATGCCAAGTCAGATCAACATCCTATAAAGCAATTATTTGCATTTCTTTTCTTGGTTTACTTCTTGGGAAAAGAATTCACCAGTGTGTTACTCCAAATTTCATCCTGTCTTTTGACAACAAAGGTCTAGTAATTTATAGCCCTCTGTACAAAACTGAGAATTGATACTTTCTCCTTCCATAATAATGCCAACAACGAAGTTCAGGATTCAGGCTCATGGTGTCACAAGCGTATTTTTTTATTTTATTTTTTTATTTAAACCGATTTAATACCCCGTCCCTCCTGCACAGCAGCTCAGGGCGGCTTACAGTCAATAAAACTTTTAAAACATAAAAACATCAGAATAGGAGAACTAAAATCTATCCCCCAAACCAAACCTTATCCCTAAACCAAACCCTCCCAAACCCACCCTTACCCATCCTCCCCACCAAAGGCCAGGTGGAACAGCCAGGTTTTACAACTACGTCAAAAAGAGGGGCAGCCCTACATAGAGCGCATTGCAATAGTCCAATCTTGAGGTAAGGAAAGCATAGATGATGGTCACAGTCTGAAACATACACCTGAAGCTGATGCGCCAGATGTAATTGGCAAAAGGCACTCCTTGCTACAGCCTCCACATGAGCATCCAAGCAGAGCTGTGAATCAAGGAGCGTCCCCAGACTCCGTACCTAAGAGATATGTAAACACAACACAATCCTATTTATTTAGTCCTGAAGATGAAGACCTCCCTGTCAGAGATGGCCTAGCTACTAATAGTTCCCAATTTGTTACAAATCTTAGGCCTCACGCATGTTAGTTCTCGACTAGGATTTGGGAGGGTCCTACATCAAACAACTGTATTTCATGAAAAAAACAGCTGGGAGTTTAAGAATATTGCACTACGTAAAGGCAGAACTAAAAAACTGGTGCTTATCATTAGTAAAAATGTGTGTAGAAAAGATTTTTCTTTAATGTAGAAAACAATAGAGACTTCATGTTACTTGCACAGAAGCCTGTCTCCTGCTGATACGAATACCAGGCTGCAAGCACATTGCTGATCAAGTTTGGTAATTACATTTAGCAGCAAATATGTTTTCTTATCAGGTTTGAGAGCTTTTCTACTACCTCAGTGATTTATGTTATGCTGACCCCCAGATCAAGGCTGGTATTTTTAATTTAACAGAGGTGAAATTCCTTCATTTTCTGAGAGAATATAGCTTATTGAGGATTCTTTAAATTTCCCTGCTATGTGGTGACTTGAAACAGATTGGATTGTTTCTAAAACGCTATTCTGTTCTTTATAAAGGTCATCAAACCACAGCAAAGGATCAGCATGTCATTCTACTTGGGTATGTGAATGTTATTACTTTATTCTACCTAATTTAATCATCAAACTTATTCATCTCATGAGACGGTAATTTTCTTGCAAGTGCAATTATATTTCACAGCATGCCTGCTGATTAGGCAGAAACACAGAAATAATTCATCAGGAAATTACAAAAAGAATTAATCATCAACAACATGTATAGAAAAAAATTACAATACTTGGCAGTTACTAAATAATTTAACATCTTCATTCTCAAATATACTCACCAAAGATTGATAGGAAGCATGTACACATACGCCAATGAATAAGGATCATATTGCCCCTTGTTAAAAGTTGACATTTCTAATTGTGCAAAAAAGATGAGGTAATTTATTGTTTGCTTTTAAAATGATGGTGTGGAGGATAGTCCCTGTAGAAAACATGATGTTTCTTGAGTTGAAGCTTTTAAAATGATGGTGTGGAGGATAGTCCCTGTAGAAAACATGATGTTTCTTGAGTTGAAAACTAACTCCTGCCCTGGGACATTAAGATTCTAAAAGAGAAAAAAGGAAAAATTGGTAATACACATATTATTAATTATTATTACTATCATTATTACTATTATTATTATTGTAGGCTTCCAAAATGTGCTTGGTGTTGTACAGACACGAAGAATAACCAAGTCTCCATCAAAAAGAATTTGCAATCTAAACCTATGAACCTGCAAAGACTTGTGAGCGCTTAACATCACAAGCATGGGCAGCTGCAATACTAAATGCACTTTCACCTGGGCAGAGCCCAAACCAAGTTACTGGAGTTCCACCAGCACATTTGCTTTCAAGACTGCAGTCATTGACTTCAAAGGGACAACTCACAGTGTGTAATATTAAGCATGTTAAGTAGGGATGGGACCTACGGCGTACCAGATCACAAAACAGAAGTATATTGCTTTATACTGTATAACATAGAAACAATGAGGGCAAGTAATCATAGGATTCATTTCCAAAAGATGTAATCAATTCTCTATCATCTGAAACCTTTAAATCAAGACTGGGTATTTTTCTACAAGTTATACGGGTAAAGCCAGCAATTAAAGACCTCCCTACTAAAGACATTTCAGTATTACAAGCCCTCAGTGTGTCACCCATTTTCAGTGTACGACAGAACCAAAATTAAGGACACCTCAAATGTGGACATTTTTTATATCCCCCAAGCAGGCTTCATCTGTACTCTAGTTTAGCTGTATGTTATGGGTGAATTACTGGAAAAATCTACAACCTGTGTAATGCAGGATATCAGTCTGGATAATCAGAATGGCCCTTTGAAGTCTTAAAAACTATCAGCCAAAAATAGTACTGTTATGGTATAATATTGGCTTTTAAAAAGTTGGACCTTGAATCATTCATGAGCACTTTCCATCATCCAGGGGCCAATGCAAACTACCTTATACCATAGCTAGCTACTCAGTCACTCTCAATATTAGCAACCTTCCATTTGAAGACAGTGGCTGCTTTTACACAATAAATTCCCTGGGATAAACAGATGTAATCTCAGATGCAATTGTTCAGGAGAACAGATATTCCTGAAAAAATAATTCCTGATAACTGGCTTGATCCCGGAGTCAAACAACCTGTTTTTCAAGGTTTGTTTTTCCCCGGGATGAAAATATACTGGAATGGTAGTCGTGTAAACTGGTATCCTGGTTTGAAACACCCGCCCCCCCACTCCCGTTGAGACTTGTGAGTAGAGTTTGCCTCCCCTGTACCCAACACATCTCTATGGTATTCTACAGCCCTGGGTCAGGTCGGATTACACCTGCACTCCCAGCGTGTCACCCACCCACCCCTAATTCAAATTCCACCGCGCCAAGGTTAGAAAGATTTTCATGCTGTGCTGCAGATCTTATTAAATATACATAACATGGGTATATGCAGCTAGCTCCCTTTGGGTGTGAAGTTATCCTAAAGCATTTCTCTCCTGGCCTGTACATTTTCCAACCTGAATCATTGCCAAGCACACATGAGCGGCACTTCAAACCAAGCAGCCTTGTGATCCTTGCAGCTCTCTCCCCCACACAATGCTGTTGGGGGAATTGGGGGGTTGTGTGTGCATGTGCAAAAACTGAAGGTTTAATCAGATGTACGAAATGACAACGCAACCAATGCACACACTGCTTCCCACCCCTCCCTCTGGCCCCCCACTCTCCAATTTTCTGTGCTTCAGAATGGGAAGAGAATTCACTCACACCTGTTAGTGTAATAGAAATGTCCACAGATACCTGTAAGCTTATGAAGATGGAAAATGGTAACCTCAAAATAGTCCAAGTGGTAAAACATTTTGACAATTAACTTAATGGTGAAACTACCGTAGATCACGTAACTTCATCACCAGTTCTTATAGAGTTATCCTCACTGTTAAAAAAAAAAGAAAAAAAAGAATCTTCTGAAAATACAGAGTTGAACACCCAACCTTTGGTTTATGTACCTGTACATGGTGGGTATTGGTAAAAGTGCATTAGGGCTGAAAGGACTGGAAACTGGATGTTGCATTTACAGGCTTTAGAACGCATGCTTCCTTTCTTCGCAAGTGCAGGGCACAATAACTATGCCAAGTGTGCTAAAGTGTATGTTAAGCAAATGAGAGGACTTGAACAACAATACACAGAAGCTGACACGGTGATGAAGGAGGGTCTCTTTACTTTAAGGAGGCAGGACAAAGTGTGGGCCCGTGTTTGGACAGATATGTTTATAGAGCAAACCCTTATGAAATCTACTAAAAGTCAAGGAGGGATAACACATGCAGAAGGAATGACAGAAAGCCAACAAGTCACTCTGCATGCAGTAAAGTCATCTATGCTATGAGCACCTTGACAGGGGTTCTACGAAGCAGTGGTGGTGAGCAGCATACTGATCTTTCTAATGCTAGGATGTCAAGGGATTTGAAAGACTTCAACAAGATCCTTCAGTTTTTGCAAACTCATAATCCATTTCATCCCTGCTCCTCAGGTTTGGTTAATATTTTCAATGGTATACTGGATAGTCACCCAAAGGTGAAAGTGGATAAAGCTGAGGAGATTGGGAGGAAAATACAGGACAGGCTTATAAACAAGTCTTTCAACAGTGTAATCATGCTGAAATTAGAACAAGTAGTAACTATGAGAGTGCTAAAGAAAGGTATTGTTATTGAAGGTGAAATTTACCATGTTAACACATGGTTAGTGACCCAGAGAATGCTACTGGCTCTCTCAATAAATATCGATTTACAGAAATCACATAATTACTTTGAATATGAGTTGTCCACATTTCCACCTGCCTTGTTTGATCCTGAAATTCAATTTATGTGGAAGCCTGACAAGGCATCCCTAGCAAAAGCTGCCCCAAGCTGCTGGAGGAAGTGGGATATAAATCTTTGAATAAAATAATAAAATATAAAAGCCTGGATGACATGACTGTTTTACCTAGAATTACCGTTATAAGTCAAAGGTTTTCTTTGTTTCTGTGCATGTTCATTCAATGTTGTGCTTATGAAATCTTGCGATGTTTAGAACATGAGGAATCTGAAATTAAGCTGTTCGGTTTTTTAAAAAAACCTCACAAAACTTTTATGAAAAATGTTGAAGGTCAAAACAATTACAACTTGAAAGCAAAAATAAACAGTTTTCATTCAAATTATATAAAAACCTGCATCAATTATTTTTTGGTTTTTTGCATGCATGTATTGCCCTCTATTTTGGATATTGTACACAGTAGACTGCCCAATGTAAGATACAAGTGGAATCATTTTTTAATAAATAACTTCAAGGTTAAGGCCATTTTTGCTTATATCTACTATACTGTGTGCTGTTTTGTGAAATAGTTTTAAACTTCCCTCCTGCGAGATCCAGTGGCTTTGCTGTTCTGCTCAACACTTTATCCCCATCAAGGAGAAGTTTCAGTCTGTTTTCCCTTAGGGCTGGCAATGATAGTAGAGATGGATCTATCTATACACAAGACTTTTCTTCTTTGCAAAGGGAGGGAGGGGGGGCAAAATAACAGCTGCAAAGGCAGTTCCCCCCAGACCCTAACGGGACAGGAAGCTAGCTGTGCATTGAAATCCTAGGAACGTGCTTGCTCCTGGCTGTGGTTTTGCCAACTCCTTGCCCCACAGGCTGGGTGCACTTGGCCCAGATGTAGTCCAAGAAATCAGATTGGAAGAAGGAGCTGAAATTCAACTGCGCTGCACTATGGGACTGATGTAGTCATCCTTGTGACTCTGATCCCTGGTTAACAGTTCACATTGCCATTCCGGGATTCTGCTTATCCCTGAAAATGAATGATCGTGTGCACCATAATCCCTGGATGACAGCATCAGCTATGCAGTCACTATCAATAGTAGCAAACTTCCATTTGAGGACAGAAATCCCAAGCGGGATCTGCACTAGATCCGTGTGGGTCCCACACACATGGCACATTGTGCCCTCAATTGACATGCGTGCGGTTTGCGCGCACGCGCGTAAGTTGTGTGCAGTGCACACAGGGCATGGGATCAGCCCCACCGTCTTTCTCATGGTGTCAGTTATTTGAATCCAGCTCATTTTGAGCACTGAAAAGGAAGCATATATAGAAAAGTACTAAATATCTTACTGTTGTACCTTTATGATCAAACATAACAAGGGATATGAAATAGTCTCTTTAGTTGTCTTTTTTCTCTTCCCTTTCTTCATTGATTTGTTCTTCAACAGGTTCCCTTTGTTCTTCCCCAGACTCTTTTTGTTCTTCAACAGGTTCCGTTTGTTCTTCTGCACATTCTTTTTGCTCTTCAATAGGTTCCGTTTGTTCTTCCGCAGGCTCTTTTTTTTCTTCAACAGGTTGTATTTGTTCAGAAGGCATTTTTTGCTCTTCTGTAAGTTCTTCTTTGTATTCTTCTTGTTTTTCTGAAAATCAAGTGAATGTTATAAAAATATTTTAAAATCCAATTGTACAGATTTTGACTGCAGGAAGCTGTATGCTCCCACCTCCCTGTACTGTAAAACATGTAATTTAAAACAAACTGCTACGTACTTTCATCTTGACTGAATTATGTTTTTATTTCATAGTAAGCTATGGTTAAATTAAAGTAATTAGCACCTTTGCCTGAAGCAGAGTTTGCAACTCCAGGAGAAAGAAGTCCAAACAATGTCCATGTGAACTAACCCCCAATTCAATGCCTGTTAGATAGGGCAGTCTCAATTCTGCACCCATATATTTGTGCAATGTCTCCTACTGATTAGATTCAACAAGAGGTTCCTACGTACAGTTGTGGTCAGAATGAGAATTGACTAAATCATCTCTTCCTTACACCTCACAGGATAGGGGAGGGGTTAACAAGGTTTCATCTCCTTCTACTGCTTCTCATTTTCTCCACACAGGAAGTAGGGGCTCTACAGACTAGTTTTTCTTATGGGCTTTAGGAAAAGCCCACAGACAGCCTTAGAGAATCAAGGTGAAAGAGATCATGAGATGGGGCAAGTATTATACGTGTAACACAGTAGCAGCAAATGGGGACTTTAATTGCCTTAATTGGTTCAAAAAACAGGCAGCCAGTAACGCTGCATTCAGATGATTATGCACTATAGCACGTCCAGTGCAGCTTAGGGACAGCTTTCTTCCCATATCTGTTTGCAGCTGTTCACAGGAGGGGCGGGATACAAATTGAATAAATAAATAAATAAATAAATCTCTATAGTAGACAGTTCTTGTGTCAAATTTCTTTGATTTAGACACCTTATGAATTGCTTCTGAGCACAAGCCAGAAATTCTAATGCAATGCCCTTTCCCCATGAATTCTGGCTGTAGTAATCCTTTTTCTTATGTGTTCTCCTGACACCAAAAAAGAGGGTGCACATCAGTGGCCGTTTTTAAACTAGATGCAACCATGCAGGTCTACCCTTCATACGCGCATCCAAACACCCATGTGAAGGTGGTGTGGGGGGGCGTGCATGCTCCCATGACCCACACACCACTCACTCATGGCCACTTACAGAGCACTGGAGAAAAATCTGGAATGCTCCATGCGGGGAAAGGCTAACAGGTGCATGGGTAGGGGTGCACACACATCCCTTGTCCATTTGAATCCCTCCCCACTCACCCCATGAGGGTGGGCTGTCCACTGCCATCTCACTCAGCGCACACGGATCCCCTCCCCAGAAACAGCCTGTAGTAAGAGAAGGTAAGTACACCTCTCACAGCAGAACAGGCAGGGGTGATTAAAAAATGATTAAAGAAAGAAATCCTCAAAAGAAATGGCAGCAAAGAACCATTACTGCACAGATGTCTACTCCACAGCTATCTGGTACTTCCCATAGTATTAATTCATCTATACTTTTTAGAATAATTATGTATGGTCACATTAAGTAAAAGAACTATCTGGGCAAGAGTCCTGCTTGGGTTGAAAATTTAGACTAAGCCCAATCCAAGCCCGGCTGTACTGGGACCAACTCAAACCTGGTTCTGATGCAGCCATCCTCTTCTGGGACTAGGCCCAATGTAGAGGGATGGCCCATCCCTGCAGAGCACTGTGATGTCACTCCATGCTCCACGGGGGGGGGGGAGGGGGACTATGTCAGAAAAGGAGCAGGAGAATGCCTTAAGCCCCCCCCTTTTTTTTTTCATGAACCATCATGGGGACATGTCAGGAAAAAGTGGGGTTAAGACATTCCCCACCCCACCCCCACTTTTCTAATGTGGCCATACCCCTGCAGAGTACTTTGACATCACAACACCCCATGAAGTTGGAGCCACATGCCCAAACAAAGCCCAGACAAAGTCTGAGGGACACTGGCTGGGAAGGGTCCTGAACTAAGCCTGATAAAGCCAGTAGGGTTTGCAGGGCTGTAGTCTGGACTGCCTGGTGCCCTAAGATGTAACCCTTCAGAGCTATGTAGGTTACGCGAGGTAAGAGGACAGGTGGACTTTTTATTAAAGTCGACGTTCACTTACATTTCCCCCTCCAAAAAGAGCAGAGACAGTCTGCATTCAAGACTATTATAGATGAAAATGGCAATGAATAATATTGTCTATTGCAAAATATCTACCAGGCAGTAAACAAAGCTCTGCAACGCAGCTAAGGCACATTGAAATGATTCACTCTGGTGTGCGAAGGGCAGGCTGCTTCACTGGAATAAAAAGAAGAGCAAGGCATAGACGATCAAAGTTGATCAGAAACAACCTTGGTAAATATGAAAATAATAGTAAAAAAACCTAAAATAAAAATGGAGCACAAAATAGCAATATGCAAACCATAGTTAGATATCCATATATGAGATACAGTAAAGGGATATGCACTATGTATATATATTACATACAAAGAATGCTTTAAAGAACTTTCAGATTACCCAATCAAGCCTTCAGAAGTTAGGAAATGCCAGACTTGGAACTTCTTTTTGCAAATGCTCTTTAGGAAACATGTACCTCATAACTCTCTTTAACCTCCCCGCTCTGTTCCCAGGAGCAGCAGAGTGAAAGTGAGGATAAAGGGTGGTGCTTATCTTTGCCTCAGTACAAACAGACCAGATATGGCAGGCACAGCAACGCTGTCTCCTTCTCTTTTTTCTCTTCCCTGCATCACTGTGAATGGGAACTGGCGGTGAAAAAAGCATGGGGCAGGGAGCCAGGAAAGCAAAAACACCACAACATGAGAGTACTGAAGTACCAAAAAGTCACAGAAACTGATAGAAAGTGCTCAAAGATTGCGGAGGTTGTGAAAAATTGCCACCTACAATCCCAAAAGCAACGGAATCGTGAAACGTATCTCGGACTCAACAATTTTACTGAACATTTGGCAAAGTTTCCAACATGACAGGATTTCCCATCTAATTGGGAACAGCCAATTCTGATTCAACACTATGCTGGCTAGCACTGTCCCTTGCCAGTATTAAGCCACGATAGCCTTTTCTTAGACAAAGCTATAGCCTTTTCTTAGACCTATGCCCATTCAAAACTAAAGGAGCAAATAATCTCAAAACCTGAGTAAAAGACTATGAAACAGTATGGAAATATACCAGAACCATCACCTTATCAATATGAACTTTGAGAAAAAGGAGTTTACAGGACACTTCCTACACAATGCAAAGTAAACAACACAATGAACCTGCAAAACTAAGTTTCTCCCTGTATAAGATGCTCTGAACATGGAACTCACACATCTTGTTCTCCCACTCGTGACAGATTCTTTCAGTCAGGAACAGGTAATAGCCTCTCCACAGTACTACAAATGAACATTACTTTGCCAAGATCATTACATATCTCCTTGTTCATACAAATGATTACCTTCTCACCTCAATTGACAAAATGGTTCATAATAGCCTCAACAGCAGCAAAAATAATAATCCTCAGGCAAGGGTGAAATACTGTAGTGGATGTTCATTTCATCTCAAATGACTAACAGACCTAAAGTACAGCACTGCTAGAAAAGACTTCGCTATCAGACAAAACAACAAAAAGAAATTTCACAATGGCCCTTTTTACACTGTGTTTGTGCATGTACACTGCAGCATGGGTGGCACGTGGGTGCCACGCCACACATATCCCGACACAAGGAGGCACCTCCATTTTCGCCAGTGCCTCTGTGGGTGGGGTGACTCTTCCCTGCATCATGTGTGCTTCCCTGTGCGCGGAAGCGCACGCACCCCCACCCCCGCGGGATTTACATTGATTTCTGGGTGTTTATGCGTGTGTGCCGCCTGTGTAAAAAGGGCCATTGTGTGAAACCATGTGGATTCTTTCATATGAAAGAATAACTCAAAACAAGTTTTAAAGTAGGCTTTTTATTTTATTCTGAAGTTTGAGGCCAATGACTCCTTGTCAATTATGTAAATCACTGCATCACAACAATGCTTATCAAATGTACCAAATTCCTATTTTATTAAACATGGTGATAAAGTCTGGCCCAATGTGTACCAATGCATAGTACCTAACACAAAGCAGTATGCCAACTGATTTCTTATTACATAATTTAATAAATAAATTAAAATTTAGTACACCTGCTGTACACAACTCGTTTATTTGAAAAATCAAATGTATCAATAAAATATAAAATATAATTAAAACACAATGCAATTAGTAAATACAAACATCTCTTCCAGTAATGCAATTTTAAGTAGTACGACAAGAAAACTATTGTCCTACATTTACAATATAAGTTGAAAAATGAAGTGTACCACTGCTGCAACTTTGAAATTCCTCAGAATACACACATTGTATTCTAAATTGGATATCGAATGCACTCAGTGTGTTTTTCAAATCATTTGGAAACTACATTAAACAGTTGAGGCCTTAAATCAGCAAAACACTGAACCAATGACTTTAGTGGATCTTAAGCAGGGAGAAATGTTCACCATGTTTTCCGCTAATAGGGGAACTTACTTACAGGTAAGTAACCAAGGTTACTTACCTGTAACCTTGGTTCTTCAAGATGGGCTCCGTCACTCACACTGAAGGGAGCTGTCCCTGCACAGATCAGCCCAGAAGCTTCTCAGAGCAGTTATTCCTCCACACTCTGTGGTCCCTCCCACCATGGCTCAAGTTACCTCTGCTCCATCCAACCCCCACACCAGAGCAAGTGTCATCTTTAAGTAGAGGCTTTGATGTAGAGGGCGAAGGTGGGTGGGTGGGGTGGGTGACAGAGTCCACCTTGAAGAACCAAGGTTACAGACAAGTAACTTCAATTTCTTCTTGGGGTGGGGCTCTGTCAATTAACATCAATGGGAGAATAAAAAAGCAGTATTCCCAGGAGGGAGGAGGCTGATGCCTACTTAAAGAGCGAGTGCAAGACTGCTCTCCCAAGCCAGCATCTGATTGTGTGGTGAGATCAAGAGCGTAACGTTTGGCAAAGGTGTAAGAAAAGCACCACATGGCAGCTTTACATATTTGGTCCAAGGAAAATTTGTGAAACCATGCTTCAGAAGTTGCCATCACCCTGGTAGCGTGGTCTTTATGACCAGAGGAAGGTCTTTGTCAAATAATCTGTAACAAAGTGAGATGCATTCCACTAACCAGGAAGATATGGTTTGGGAGATTACTCTGGAAGCTGGAGAAGGACCCCCTTAGCTTACAAAGAGAGATGTCTTCCTAAAGAGTTTTGTTCTCTCAACATAAAAGGAAAGTGCTCTTTTGGTGACTAAGGTGTGAAGTGCTGACTCTCCTTTGGTGGTGGTTTTTAACAGAACACCGGTAGAGTAATTTCTTGGGACATATGCAACTGAGATATGACTTTTGATTTGAACAAGGGGGGCAACCACAAAGTGACCTTGTCTTTATGAAAGGTCATAAAGGAAGGTAGTATGGACAAGGCTGCGAGTTCTCCCACTCTCCTAGCTGATGTTAAGGCTACCTGCATACATATTTAGAGAGATAGTAAGTGCAGAGGACAGGTAGCTAAAGGTTCAAATGGAGGTAGCATGAGTCTACCTAGTAACAAGTTTAAGTTCCACTGTTCCACTGATAACAGGACAGATGTTAAGGATACCCTTTAAAAATCTTTTTAGGATTGGATGAGAGAAAATCGGGCATCCATCTAAAAGGGAGTATAGTGGGCAGAAATTGCAGCGAGAATGAACTTGCAGCGAGGATGCACCAAGGCCTTGAGATTTAAGGTGATTTAGGTAAGCGAGTACGGTGTTTTATTATTAACGTTTGTGAGTTCAGGATGGTTGTGAATGTCCAGTCAGTAAATCTTTTCCATTTTGCTTCATAGGGCCTATTTGTCAAGGCCTTTCAAGCACTCTTGAAAATCTGTACTATTTCTTCAGGTAAGTCCTGTGGATTTTGCCATGTCAAGGTGATATCAGCCACGCTATTTGGTGGAGTGATGGAAGACAGGTGATCTCTGCTGTTGTTTTGGGTGAGAAGTTCTGGGATGTAGTGGAGACTTATGTGTTTCGCTGACATGGAAACAAGTTGTGTGTACCACAGTTGTCTGGGCCAGTCAGGTACACAAGAATACACATGGCCTGATCTTCTTTGGATTTTTGGAGAACTTGAGGTTTTAGGGAAAATGGTAGGAAAGGATTTTAAAATTTTATTTATTAGCATTTTTACCCTGCCCTTCCTTGAAGGCTCAGGACAATTTACAAAGATATAAAATACAATTAAAACATTAAAATACAAATCAGCAGAACACCCACTGCAACCCCATCCCACCAACACCTTCCACCTAATTCCTACTCCCGCCCACCAACTGTTTTTCTAAAAATAAAGGTTTTGCACCACCTCCGAAAAACACCCAGGCTCGGACTCAAATGGACCTGCACTGGGAGGGAATTCCACAATATTAGTGTAGCAGCTGAGAATGCCCCCTGCGGGTCTGCACCATTCAGAGAAGAGTAACAGGTAGAACCTACAGGAGAGCATCCCTGGCTGATCGCAGGGGCCGCAATGGAGCATGGTAGGACAGGCTGTCCTTCAGATATATGGGGCCCAGGCTATTTAGGGCTTTAAAAAGGTCAAAACCAGGACCTTGAATTGTGCCTAGAATGCTACCAGTAGCCATTGCAGACTGGTATAATACGCTCCGAGCAACCCGTCCTCGAAAGGAGACAGGACACCACATTCTGAACCAGCTACAGCTTCCAAACAGTCACTGAAAGCAGCCACAAGTAGAGTGCATTGTAGTAGTCTAGCCTCGAGGTAATGAAGGCATGGATGACAGTGACCAAGTCCAGATCAGGCCATAGCCTCCTGACCAGATGGAGTTGGTGAAAAGGCTCCTGGCCACCACCGCAACCTGAATATCCAGTTGCAGCAAGGGGTCCAGAAGCACTGCAAGGCTGCGGATCTCAGTGACCAAAGGGGGCCGGACATCATCAATAAAAGGAGTCGTAATTCCTGACTGCAGGGTCGGTCAAGCATCATCACTTCAGTCTTGTCAGGGATTCAGTCTCAACTCACTCATCCTCATCCAGTACCCAACAGCCGCCAGGTCTCGGGTAAGTACCAAGACTGCAGGACCTGGATTGGATGAAAAAGAGCGGTAGAGCAGGGTATCATCAGCATATTGATAACACTTCACTCCAAACCTCCGAATGACCTCGCCCAGCAGCCTCATATATGTGTTGAGCAAGAGGGAAGACAAGATGGAACCCTGCGGGACTCTGCAGAGGAGATCATGAGGGGACAACAAGCAATCACCCATCACCACCCGCTGAGACCTCCCGACAGAAACTAACGGAGCCACTCAAGAGCAGTCCCACGCACCCCTGCCAGATCCCGCAAACGTGTCAACACCACCTCATGATCAACTGTATCAAATGTCACTGAAAGATCTAATAGGATCAACAGGGTACAATTCCCCTTATCAATCTTCAGGTATAGATCATCAGCCAAGGCCACAAGCACAGTCTCCGTACCATACCCAGGACAAAAGCCTGACTGAAATGGGGTTTTTTACACTACGTTTCCCCCCCAATGAAGTAGGAACGCATCTTTCATGGATGTTTTTCTTACTCCTGCCCTGCTGCAAAACTGGGGGACATTGTGAGATATCATGAAGATGTCTATGTGAAGATGACCCCACATGTCGAATACATTGCGGATAACTGAGATGTTGAACATCCATTCGTGATGGAGCACTGGTGTCCTGCTTACATTGTCTGCAAGTATATTCGACTGACCTGTCAGATGTGTCATTCGTGAGTGACCATTTCCAAAGCTTTACTGCTTCCTTGCAATGGCACAAGGAGCGGGTACCCCTTGTTTGATTATATACCACATTGCTGTGGTGTTGTCTATGGCAATTTGTAATGTCCTGCCCCAAATGTGTGGTAGGAACACTTTCATGGCAAGTTTTATTGCTCAGTTCCAGAAGATTGATATTTATTTCTTATTTAATTTATTTCTTTATATTTATTGGTCGCCCCTCTCCCCCCCCATGCCTATGGCATCCCCGGGCGGCTCACAACAGGTAAAACAATAAAAAACACATAAAAACATCAAATATAAATGATTAAAAAAACCCACCCCAAAATCCTCCCCCCTCCCCTCCCCCCTCCAAAGGCCTGGGAGAACAGCCAGGTCTTACAGGCTCAGCGAAAAGCCATCAGACCCAGGGCCAGGTGAGCGTCCTCCGGGAGGGAGTTCCAGAGTCGCGGCCTGACCACCGATAACGCCCTCCAGGAAGGCACCCCCGGCAGACCGTAAGGATCACCCTGAGGCACGGAAGGCGAGGCGGTCCCCAAGGTATGAGGAGTCCAGACTGTATAGAGCTTTATAGATCAACACCAGCACCTTGAATCTGGCTCGGTACGCTATAGGCAGCCAGTGCAGAGTGCGGAGCACAGGTGTTATATGCTCCCGCCGCCTCGTCCCTGTAAGGAGACGGGCCGCAGCATCCTGCACCAGCTGCAGCCTCCGAACCAGAACCAAGGGAAGCCCCACATAGAGCGCATTGTAGTAGTCTAGTCTCGAGGTGATGAAGGCGTGAATAAGAATGGCCAGGTCGGGCCCAGAAATGTATGAGTGCAGTCTCTGTACTAGATACAGCTGGCGGAAGGCAGCTTTAGCCACCGCTTCCACCTGCTGATCCAGACGGAGGCCCGGATCCAAAACCACCCCCAGACCCTGAACCTGCTGGGCTATGGGAAGGCAGACCCCCCACCCCACCCCACCCGAGGGGCCGGCACCTCCCTCGTGCTACCCACCACCATCACCTCCGTCTTATCAGGACTGAGCTTGAGTCTGCTCTGCCGCATCCAATCCGCCACAGCCTCCAAACATTGGGAAAGCAACAAGACGGCAGGGCCTGGGTCAGTCGAAAATGAGAGGTACACCTGAGTATCATCAGCATATTGGTGACATCACACCCCGAACCCTCTCACGATCTCCCCCAGGGGCTGCATACACAAATAAAACAAAAGCGGAGACAGGATCGAACCCTGCGGAACGCCGCAGGTCAAAGCCCGGGAGCATGATGTTTCAGCTCCCAGTACCACCCGCTGACTCCTCCCCGAGAGGAATGAGCAGAACCACCCAAGGACAGTCCCGTCCAGATCCCCCAGGTCTCGCAGCCATCTCAGCAGCAGCCCATGGTCCACGGTGTCAAAAGCGGCCCAGAAATCTAGCAGGATCAAGAATGTAGAACACCCTGCATCCTTCCGGCGGAGATCGTCCACCAAAGCCACCATCGTTGTCTCAGTACCATAGCCAGGGCGGAACCCAGATTTAAAAGGGTCAAGGAAACCGATACAGTCCAGATGCACCTAGAGTTGCAGAGCCACTGCCCATTCAATAACCTTCCCTTAAAAGGGAAGATTAGACACAGGACGGTAACTGGCGAGTGCGCCCACATCCAGCAAAAGCTACTTCAGTAGGGAGCGCACCACAGTCTCCTTGAGACTGGGCGACAACCTCCCCTGCCAAAGGGACGCGTTAACCACCCTCACCAGAACCGACCCCAATGTCTCCCTGGAAGCTTTTACTAACCAGGACGGGCACGGATCTAGTTCACAACTTGTGGCTCAAACAGACCCCAAGACATCCACTGCATCGGCCGGCGTCATTTCCTGAAACTCCTCCCAGAAAGATCAACTAGATAGTGCCTCCATAACCTCACACTCCTCATCTACTGCATCCAACCCGGTGTAGAAATTACTCTGGATCTGAGCGATCTTGTCTGCAAAGTAAATAAATAAAATAAAATAAATAAGCAGAATTTGGGATGTATGGGAATGCACGCTCCATTGACAAGATCCACCTGGATAACACTTCCAAGTCCTCTCCCCCTACTACTCCCCACCCTCTCCCTCCTCCCCCCACCTCTCTCATGTCCTCCTTCCCTCTCACCTCCCTTGAGAAAATCTCCTCCCTGCTCTCCTCCTCCAACCTCTCCACTTGCCCCCTGGACCCCATTCCTTCTTGCCTCCTGACCTCCATTGCCTCCATCGTCGCCCCTCCCCTCCTGCATATCATCAACCTCTTCTTCTCTACCTGCTCCTTCCCCTCTGCCTTTAAACACACCACCATCTCCCCCATCCTCAAAAAGTCCACTCTGGATCCCTCTGAACCCTCTAATTACCTTCCTGTCTCTCTCCTCCTTTTTGTTTCCAAGCTCCTTGAACGGGTTGTCTACTCCCGTTGCCTCAACCTCCTCTCTGCCAACTCCTCTCTTGACCTCCTCCAATCTGGCTTCCGCCCCCTTCACTCCACTGAAACCGCACTTTCTAAGATCACCAACGATCTTCTTGTGGCTAAATCCAACCGCCTTTACTCTATTCTTGTCCTCCTTGATCTCTCTGCTGCCTTTGACACTGTTGACCACTCGCTCCTGCTTGAATCGCTCCACTCCCTTGGATTCCAGGATTCTGTCCTCGACTGGTTCTCCTCCTACCTTTCTGACCGCTCCTTCAATGTATCTCTTCCTAACTCCTCCCCCTCCTTCTTCCTACCCCTCTCGGTCGGGGTTCCCCAAGGCTCCGTCCTTGGCCCTCTCCTTTTCTCTATCTACATCCAATCCTTAGGCAAACTCATTGCCTCCCATGGTTTCCAATACCACCTATACGCTGACAACACTCAACTCTATCTCTCCACTCCTTCCCTCTCTCTCTTTGTTCAAGCTTCTCTCAACAGCTGTCTCTCCGATATCTCCGCCTGGATGTCTCAACGCCAACTCAAACTGAACATGGCAAAAACAGAACTCCTGATCTTCCCTCCCAAACCTTCCTCTCCCTCTTCCCTATCAATTACCATTGAAGGGGTCTCCATCCTCCCTGTCCCCCAAGCCCGCAGTTTGGGCTTCATCTTTGACTCGCACCTTACCTTCAAACCCTACATTGACTCCGTTGCCAAATCCTGCCGCTTCTCCCTCCACAACATTGCCAAGATATAGAGGTTACTTACCAGTAACTGTTCTTCGAGAGAGCTCCGCGTATTCTCACTATTGGGATTCAACTTCCTGCTCCGCAGGTACCGGAAAACCTCTGTCAGCAGTTTCCAGGCAGAAAATGACCTGGAAAGATCTAGAAAAAGTGAGGGCTCCGTCCCTCCCTCTCCCCCCTCCTGCACGGAGAAAAGCGCGGGCTCCAAATCGCGCAAGAGCGGGAGTCAATAAAAGAGGGCGGAGCCCTCGCCACCTCAGTTCCTTCCAATCCCGTCCCAAGAAGACCTAATAAGGTACCTCCGAGACAGAGGGGAAGGCTGGGCAGGACGTGAGAATACGCAGAGCTCTCTCGAAGAACAGAGTTACTGGTAAGTAACCTCTATTTCTTCTTCGAGGATCTCCACGATTCTCACTATTGGGAGAGTGAGTAGCAGTAACATGACCTACCTCAAGACGGAGGGTGATGAGCAGGTCAGTTGAATAGAGACTGTAAAACTGCTCTGCCCACGTTCGAGTCCAGTCGGACTGCCAGGTCCAAGGAATAGTGCTTGGTGAAGGTGTGCACTGAGGCCCATGTAGCAGCCTTACGAATGTCCAGAACAGGGACCCCACGGAGATGGGCGAGAGAAGTGGCAACAGCCCTAGTGGAGTGAGCTCTAAGATGAGAAGGGGGAGGCCTCACCGCCTATTCGTAGCACCTGTGGCTGCAAAGGAGGATCCACTTGGACAGTCTTTGCGACGTAACACGAACACCGATGCAATGACTACCATAAGAGATGAACAAGGCGTCTGATGCCCTGATGGGTCGGGTACGATTAATAGAGAAGGCGAGAGCTTGTTTGACATCGAGTGTATGAAGCGTCTGCTCCGCTCATGAGGAGTGCAGTCTCGGAAAGAAGACCGGTAGGGCGATCGTCTGATTCAGGTGAAAAGGAGGCACCACTTTAGGAACGAAGGCAGGATCTGTCCTGAGGTCTACTTTATCAGGGTGGAAACGAGTGTAAGGCGGGGATGCTCAAAGTGCGGAGAGTTCGGAAACTCATCTAGTAGAGATGATGGCGAGAAAAAATGCTGTCTTGAGCAAGAGATTCTCCAGGGATCAGGTGGCCATTGGCTCAAAGGGGGGTTCCATGAGCCTACTCAAAACCAGATTAAGATCCCATTGTGGGGCTGGCTGGGAAGTCAGTGGAAAAGAGTTAACCAAGCCTCTCCAGAAAGTCCTTGTGAGAGGATGGGGGAAGAGTGTATCAGCTCCTTCTGGCTATAGGTGAGAAGAAAAAGCTGCTAGGTGTACCTTGAGAGAAGCGATGGAGAGTCCAGAGCCGTGTAGATACAATAAGTGTCTGAATACATGGAGCATGGAGAGGGAAGATAGGGGGCAGGAAAGAGATGTGCACCAGGCTGAAAAGCGAGACCATTTCGCAGCATAGCAGGCGCGCGTAGAGGGTCGGCGGGAGTTGAGTAGGACTTCTGCAACTTCAGGAGGAGCATCCTGCATTAAGATTGGATTAACCAGGTGGAGAGATGGAGCTCCCGTAGGTTGTAGTGTACGACTGTGCCGTGTTGGAGAGAGAGGAGGTCGGGTAGCAGTGGAAGGCGTATGGAGTCCACTGCTAGATTCTGCAGAGTCTGAAACCACGGTTCGTGTGGCCAGGATGGGGCTATAAGAATCACGTGGACGTGATCTATCTAGTCCTTGTGGAGAACTTTGTACAGCAGAGGGACAGGAGGAAACGCATATAGAAAGGGCCCCTTCCAGGAGATGGCAAAGGCATCGGAGATCGACCCTGGAGCTTGGCCTGCTCTACTGCAAAATTTCTGAAGCTTTGCATTTTCCCGTGTTGCAAACAGGTCTATTACAGGAGTGCCCCAAGTGTTGAAGATGTTGTTCAGCACCTCGTCGAGGGTCCAATCGTGTTGGTCAGAACCCCTGCGGCTGAGGTGATCTGCGAGTGTGTTGTCTTGGCCTGCAAGGTGAATTGCTTGTAGGTGCTTGATGCACCACGCCCAAATAGCCTGAGCCTCGAGGGAGAGATGAGTGGATCTTGCGCCGCTTTGCTTGTTGATGTACCACATCGCTGCGGTGTCTGTGAGAATTAGGACATTCCGACCTGCGATGTGGTTGACTAGAGCTTTGAGTGTCCAACGTATGGCTCTGAGCTCTAGCAAATTTATATGCAAGAGATTCTCCTCCTGAGACCAGAGGCCATGAACCCTTGTGCGGCTCATATGGGTTTGCCATCCTGAGAGTGAAGCATTGGTGATGGACCGTTCTGCCTGCAGCGGATCAAAAGGCATGCTGATGAGGTGAGATGGGTCGATTCACCAAAGGAGATCTGTGAGGATCCCTAGGGGGATGGTTATTCTCATGGTGAGAGGGTGGTGGGTCGGGGTGTAGACCCTTGCAAGCCACTGTTGTAGGGGTCGGAGGTGTAGACGGGCATGGGGTGTCATGGCTGTGGTAGCTGCCATAAGGCCCTGAAGGCGGAGAAAGAAGCGGACTGGTCTGGTGGTTCGGGCTGAAATGGCCGAAAGCATGGATATGTCATGAAACCTGTCCATAGGGAGGAAGGCTCTTGACTGTATGGTGCCCAGCACAGCACCGATGAATTGGAGCCCTTGAGTAGGTACCAGCTGCGACTTGTCATAGTTGATAATGAAGTCCAGGGTCTGTAGAAGAGAGAGTGTCTTGTGGAGGTGGTCTAGCAGGGTGTGTCTGCAGGGTGCAGCAAGAAGTCAGTCGTCGAGGTATGGAAAGCCCCTTATGTTCATTGTCCTTAGATGAGCCGCCACCACTGCTACGCATTTGGTGAAGACGCTCGGGGCTGTAGAGAGTCTGAAGGGAAGGACAGAGTACTGGAAATGGCAGTTTCCTACAAGAAAGCGTAAGTACCTGCTGTGAGCAGCATTAATGGAAATATGAAAGTAGGCTTCCTTAAGATCAAGGGAGGCCAACCAGTCTCCTTGTTGAAGGCCAAGAAAGATAATAGGAAGAGAGGTCATACGGAACTTCAACTTCCTAATGTACTTGTTAAGGCGATGTAGGTCTAAAATTGGCCTGAACCCTTTGTCCTTTTTGGGGACTAGGAAGTAGCTAGAGTAGAAGCCTGAGTTACGTTCCATGGGAGGCACCTCCTCAATGGACCCTTTGGCAAGGAGTTCCTGTACCTCCAGTAGTATTTGAGTGTTGGGGGGGACCCCGGGAGGGGTGAGGAGGGGAGTCCAGGGGGAGGGTGGGGAACTGGATGGAGTAGTCACAATTTATAATCTCCCTGACCCAGCGGTCAGAGGTGATGGAAGCCCATTGGTGGTAAAAGGGCCGGAGACGGTTGAGGAAGTTAGAGGGACGCTCATACTCTTGGATATTCTAAAAACGCTGTTTGGGTGGAGGTCCAGCTGAGGGGGTGGAGGAGAATCTACCCTTACCCCTCTGTTTGGAAAATCTCCTACGAGGTTGTGTAGCAGGAGTTTGAGGCTGTTGGTATTGAGGGGAATACCATCTGTTGACCTGGTAAGGGAAATGAAGGCATTGTCTGGCCTGGAAAGGGTAAGAGGCAGAGGATTGGTAGAAGGGCCTCTTCCTAACAGACCGGATTACTCCTGTGGACCTAGCACATTTCCGTGACCTTTTTCAAGGGATCGTCTGTAGAGGCTGTAAAAAGCCCCTCCCCATCGAAGGGGAGGAGCTCAATGCAGGTTTTGGTCTCTGGGGCGAGGGTGGTAGAACGAAGCCATGCATGCCGCCTGAGAGTAATGGCGGAGGCCATGCCTCTTATGTTTAAGTCAGTAATATGCATATTAGCGGTGAGCTGAAATTGCACTATTTGCATGCCTTCTTGCTGTAGGGCCAGGATCTGAGCGGGGTCGGATACTCTACTCAATTGTGACCACAAACAGTGTTGATAGCCACAGAGGGCAGAGCCGTAGTTGGCGGTTTGCAGGGAGAGGGTCTGCGACGAGAAAATCTTTCTACCCAGCACATCTAAGCATCTCCCTCTCTATCTGCAGGGGACATTTGTATGCCTCCGGCCCTGGATTTTAAAGAGCCTGCTGCTAGGACCAGGGAGTTCGGGGCTGGATGCCTACAGAACATGGCTGCACCTTCCCTAGGGATTGCATACAAAGATTCCACTAGCTTGTTAGTGGGCGGGGCAGAGGAGGGTTTAGCCCATATGGACTTAGCAGGTTCCAAGAGTTCATCCAGCATGGGGATCATAACCTGGCCAGAGTCTTCTGATCCTAAGATGCCAAAGACGGGTCCTGATTGTGCCTTTTTAACAACCTTGTAGGTAACTTGGGAAGGTCAGCAACCAGGCACCTTAACATGGCTTGAAAAGCCTTACTGTCCTCCGTGGAGAGGGAGATGCTAGGGTCGGAGATGGTGTCAGGGGGAGGCAGAGAGCAACTTTCATCTTCGTCAGTTACAGATGATGATGAGGAAACGGAAGCAGAACATTCAGAGAGAGCCTCTGCGTCAGTAGGGGCAGCGGAAGTTGCTGCCGCGGTGGGAGCAGCCCTGAGTAGCTGTGGTATTCCAAGGAGTGCATTAAGAAAAGAGGGTTCCGCTGGTGGGTCTAACCTTGTTTCCCCTTGCTGTGTAGGGGAGATATTGTGGTGCGGTTCCGTGTGCAGTCTCGGAGCCGGTTGCACCGCTGGTACCGGTACGTTGAACTCTCCCCTCACTTGGCCTTGTTCCATGGGCAGCATGGACACCAGTGGTACCGGCGGTACTGGTATGCGAATCTATGCCCTGGATTGACCTGGCTCCGTGTGTAGCATGGGTGCCAGTAGTACTGCTGGTAATGGTGCACAAAGCTCTCATCGGGTGTGGCCTGGTTGCCTCCCTGACTGGAGGGCGAAGTCTTGTGGAGAGTCGGGTGGTCTGGACACTGTTGCTGTTGGCGGAACTCGCAGTGGTGCCAGGGGTTTGTATTGGCGAGTGGTCTGAAGTCGCTCGTGTTCGAGGAGGAAAAAGTCTCTACTCGAGGGATAAGGAGATCTGCTCCTAGAGCGGTAGCGATATTCCCTATGCTCGTACCCATAGTACCGGTCATAGTCTTCAGTACGGTACCATGCATCCCTGTAAGGGGAGCAGCAAGAGCATGGATATCGGGAGAGTTGGTCCCTCTGGAAGCGGTAACCAGTGTGTTCTCCTTCTGGAAGCGGTAACCAGTGTGTTCTCCTTCTAAGGTGAGACTCGGCTCCAAGGGTTCCTGTCTAGGGGATCTGGAGCGGGAGTGACGGGGCTGTTGGACCTGCGTATGAGAGGAAGCACGGGAGTGCCTGCGACAATCGTCTGCCGGTTGCGGTGCGGGTAACAGTAGCTGGACCAGGGGTACAGGTGGTAGCGGTACCGGGCTTTGGGCCGCCGGCTGCGTGACTGGGGGCAGCTCCGAGAACACCGTGTGCACCTCTAGAGTCCTGGGCACGGTAGCATCGGCACTGAGGGATCGCTTCTTCTTCTTATGGTGCTCTCCCTGACGTTTAGAGAGCTGTTCCTTGGTGGTGGTAGGGGTGGTACCTGTGCCAGTGCCGGATGTATCTGGTTCCAGTGGTACAGACACTGGTACCGAGGATGCGGACGGCATCTCCGAGGCACGCGGGGAAGCGGCTTGTGGATCCATGGGGGCCTGGCGCCTAGACGAGAGGGACAGAGGACCCTCCTCGCCCCCTGGGAGTGCCCTCTTGGTCAGGAGGCTCTTGCAGCCTTAGGGCACGCACTCTCTTCATTCGCGAGGAGAGGAAAGCACAATGGGGGCAGGTCCTGGTGTTATGCCCCTCTCCCAGGCAGGAGAGACAAGAGTTGTGGGTGATACTCACTGAGAGCGTGGCGGGGCAAAGGGTGCATGGTTTGAAGCTCGGTTACTTGGGCATAATTTGCCAGCCCGGAAAGGGTAGGCGGTAAGCCCCGGGGGGAGAACCCCACGGGGTGGGGCAAGCCCAACCGCAAGTCCTTAATTTCTTATTTATCCTTCTTCTTTAGGTTTTAGGAAGAACAACAAGGATTTACCAGAAACAGAAGAGCTGCTCTGTGAGGTAAATGCTGACTTATGCTGAGAAGTACGGAGGTCTTCCAATCGTGACACGGTTGAATGAACTGAGGCGGTGATGGCTCCGCCCCCTTTTATTGACTCCCGCTCTTGCACGATTTGAAACCCACGCTTTTCTCCGAGCGGGAGGTGGGAGAGGGAGGAATGGAACCCTCACCTTTTCTAGATCTTTCCAGGTCATTTTCTGCCTGGAAACTGCTGACAGAGATTTTCCGGTACCTGCGGAGCAGGAGTTTGAATCCCAATAGTGAGAATCACGGAGAACCTCGAAGAAGAACCGCCCTTTTCTGTCTGTCTCCTCTGCCAAAACTCTCATCCATGCCCTAGTCACCTCACGCCTCGACTATTGTAACCTCCTCCTCGCTGGCCTTCCCTGCTCCCACCTTTCTTCCCTTATCTCTGTTTAAAACTCTGCTGCCAGGATCATACACCTAGCCTGTCGCTTTGACCACGTGCAGCCTCTCCTCTCTCAACTGGCTCCCTCTTCCTGAGCGTATTCTGCACAACCTCCTCGTCTTCACCTACAAAGTCCTTCACAACCTTGCTCCCCCCTACCTCTCTGCCCTGATCTCCCTCCAAACCCGTTTGAGCCCTTCACTCCTCTTCCATCCCCTCCCTCACCCTCCCATGCCTCTCCTGCTCCCCCAACCGTCTTCGTCCCTTCTCCCTTGCTGCCCTGCCTCCCTGGAACTCCCTCCCTGCCCTCATCTACCTGGCCCCCACCCTCCACACCTTCAAGTCCCTCCTCAAAACCCACCTCTTCCGCTCCGCCCTTCCTAACTCCTGCTAACCATCCTCACCCAGGATTATCCCCCACCTGTTATCTGCAAACTCCCAATTCTCTGTTACCAAGCCAAGAACATGTACCTGAGTTCTCGCATCCTCATGAATGTTGCATCCCTTGTCTCTCCCTCTGTTCCCCCTTCCCTGTCTCCCCTCCCCCTGTCTTTAGATTGTAAACTCTCGGGCTGAGACCGTGTCTATCTTACTCTTTGTAAAGTGCCAGGTACATCGCTGGCGCTATATAAATGCTAATCAATCATCATCATCATCATCGAAGGGGAGGGTCTCAGTTTTGCTCCTCGTGTGATAAGTAAGGCTGCTGATCAGAGCCAGGTATGTCATCTGTTGATGATACTATGGGCTATCACCCTAGCTGCTGAGTCAGCAATGTGGGTTATGATGATAAACTGAGACTGTGGTAGGTATAATCCTCAGCCTTTAAAGAATCCACTTGTTTCTCGTGTTCAAGTGGTAGATGTTGCGGAAGATGGGATATTCCACAAGAGATGTTGAAAAGTAGACATGGAAGAGGCATAATTAGATGTTATTAATGGTTTCTCTGCCATTCAGTAATTTGTATATCCTATCAATGGGGTCAATCCCACACTGTACATGCACACCTCCATTTAAGGGCACATTATGTCACGTGCGGGATATGTGCGGCATGGGATCGACCCCAATGTCTACAGTTACAAATAACTAAGTTTTTTACTATCACTAGCTATCCTTTATTGTTTTTCTCCTTTTGCTTTGCATTCCCCTCCTCTCCCTCTAAGAACACTGGACCTTTATCCCACCCCACCCCTTTATACCTCTGTTTTGCTGTTTCTTCAGACTTTACAGTAATTTGTAAATCCTATCACTGTCTACAGGTACAGATAAGTTTTAGTTATTTACTATCAATAGCCACTACACTGTTGCATTTCCCCTTTTGTATTGCCATCTCCTCCCTACCTTTTCTCTTATCCTCCCTCTGAGTTCATTGGGAACTTCCCCCACCACTGTATATACCTCTGCTTTGCTTTATTTCTTCATTTTGTAACCCCAGACTTGCCAGATGAAGGACTCTGTGAGGTCCAAAAACTTGCATATTTCCACCAACTGTGGTTGGTCCAATAGAAGATAGCACTTTACTACTTTGTCTCTATTGCCTATATTTGAGATCAACACGGCAAACCCTACTTCCTCTACACTTAATATCATAGTAATGGAGTAAAAGGTTTTTCTTCCTAAGATGTCAATTTTTCTCCCTTCCTTGTCCAGTGGTGATGCCTCTGTAGATTTGTATTGCTGCCATTCTGATGAGACATGAACCACCACAGAATTAAGTGCAGGGTGCTTTTTGAACATGGTGTGGTCCTCAGGAGGTACAGGGTAAAAAGTGCTGAACTGAGTGTCAACAGGCAAAGTCTGGGAGGGCACTTTCCAGTGCATCGCAGAGTTCTTCATCAATTTTCTGGACAAGGGAAGTGTGACCTTGCTGGGAGTTTGATTATTAAGGATTTTGTATTTGGGTCACTGTCATCATCTTCTTCATCTACAACTTCTTCTGTGATGGTTTTTAGACTGAGCGCTTTAGTCATCTTAGTAATATGGATTTGGAATTTTCTGTGATCCTCTGAATTAGTTATTTGGGTAGGATTAGTTATACTGTCCACTGGAGAGGATAGAGAGTCCTCTGAGTCTAGTGAAGAGTTACTGGAGGAATTGTGTATCAAAGAAGATGGGTTTTTTGTTGGCTGTATCTGGAGTATCTTTTGGTTGTTCTGCTTCCGTTTGTGGATCAACTGAATGGTCATGTGCAGTATCTGGGGGAATGAAAGGGATGTCTAGATGATCAGCGGGTGGAGTATTTTGTCAGTACCAAGCTTCTGGGCCGATATGTGTAGCTCCCACCAGCGTGAGTCAACGGAGCCCCACTCGAAGAAGAACTAGTTCTGAAAACACATGCTTAAGGTAAAGCAGATGCTTCACCATTTAACAGTAACTCTGAAGAGGATGACACATCCAAATTTAATCCAATGGAATGGGCTAAGAAACACTAGTATTAGGACCATATATTCTGCATCTACAGAGGTCATAAGCTTACAATGATAATCTACAGTATGAAAAATACAGTTGCCTTCATCTATTTCTCAGTATCATTAAGTATATGTGCACGTAATTTAAATATGATTAGCAAAAGACTTCAGTACATTCTGATCTACAATTCAGTGAAAAGAGAGCACTCATCTTCTGCATCTACCCAGAAATAAACAGAGCTATGGTATTAGCACCCTATTCTGCATATATTGCATATTCTTTCATAACTCTCATCATATATAATGAAGCAAGAAAAAAACTTACAAAATTTGGCAATAGCAATATGTACATTACCAAGAAGGAGCAAATCTCCAATGTAATCTGAGTTATAATAAAATGGGTGTTGAGTATAACGGAGAGCGCGTCAGCGCCGGGATTGGAGCCCAGACGCATTGCTGCCCCAGGTCGTTGGTGGACATTTGCCGGTATTGGGGAGAGACAAGGACTATTGTGCTCCCCACCTGTTGGCTTCTGCGATTCTCCGCACCTAAACCGTGCTGATTGGCGCTGCCGAAAGGGTGCACCTGTCCCAGGACTTTTAAAAAACCACCCCACGGTCCACGGCTGCGCCGTGGGCACACACCACTGGGCAGCGCACCTAAGGGCTGCACGAACAAGGGTGCGCCCTTAGGCGCAGGGTGGGCAAGGGCGGAAAAAGCTCTAATTTAGTGTGTGGTATTTGTCTATCATGGCCACACTCACGCGATCTAGGATGGAAGCTGCTATCTCTCCGCTGACGACCAAGAGCCCAAACAGAGAAAGATGGAGAGCTATTTATCGCCCCTCACTTCCATCCCTTTCAACCAGAACCCTCAATTACAAGGCGCCTTGATTACTGCCTGTGTTTGCTCTCCACCAGGACGTAGTGGAGACGCTGTGACTGGTTTACATCCGCCTCCCTCTATCTCTGACCCCCTTGGAGGAGGTGAGTGATTTTCCATCTCTCGGGGGAGGTGTCGCCAGGTCCGAGGGTGGTGAGTTTGCCATCATGCCTTGCTGAGCATGTTTTGCTTACTGCCAGGACCGTTCAATGCCTGCTTGAACGGATTAATTTTTTGAGTGTGGAGGTGGGAACTTTGTCCTCGATGATGTGGTCTTTGTCATCTTGCCGTAAAGGACCAAAGGAGGTTGTTCCCCCTCTTTTGCCATCCTTGCGGTCTTCTGGAGGCTCAGCTGATCAATGTCCGGTGCTTATTTCCCAGCAAACGTCTGTTGTTGAAACAAGTGTAGCCATTAATTTGGCAGATTATGTTAGTCATCCATGGAATGTAATTTTCTCTGTTTTACCATTGCCGTCTGGCAAACTTCCCTTTTGGAGCACAGAACTGGACATTGCGGAACACCTAAGGTTGATAACCAATAAGCCTGTGACAAGGCATAACATTATCAATGTTGAACATTTGTGCATAAGCAAGAATAGATGGTTGATTAATGTACTTTTAAATAACCAGATGGTTGTATCTAATTTATTTCAATGTGTGCAGTTTTTAAGGGCTGCAAATGTATTTATATCTAGAGCATTTAGCTCTAAGTCTAAAGATTCAAATCCCCACAATGAGACCCAGATCCCTGGGGGCTCTGGTCTCCCCCCTAAGGGAAAAGCTCCAAAACAAATAAACAGCCATATTATAGGGCCTCAAATTGCTCAGGGCAAGGGTAAATTACAACAGAGTCTAACTCCAACTACTCCAGCTAATCTTATTGATCTAACAAATGAAACAGCTATGGAGGTTGAAAATGGTATAGCACGGACACAGCCTCTCTGTATTGCTAGGGGGGAAGATCAAGATCGAGCGCTGTGGACTGCAAGGCCAGAACTGCTCTTGGATCCAAGAGCTGCTATTCTACAAATGGAAAAACTCTATACCCAGCTGGAGAAGGGTAGGGCAAACCAGGACCTGGCACTGGGCCTGGAGTGTTGCCCCCCAACGGTTGTAGGTACATATGCCCTAGCCAATCTTTCTAAGTTTGTGTTTAATTCTGCTCAGGGGAATTGCCTGCCCGAGCCTTGTAAATCTGCAGTACCAGAATGTTCTGGGGCTTTTGGAACGCCGTCAAGTTTACATCCAGTTAATTCTTTTGATGGGGTTCCTCGGAGGGAGATCGTTTCTCCCCAGGGGGGAGAATCTCTAGAATTAAATTTATCCCCACCCCGCAATGATTTGAGGGGTGTTGGGGGGAGCCTTAGTATTGCCGGCAGCATCTTTGTCCGAGGCTCTCAGGGGCCAGTCTGATGAAACCCAGACGTGTGGTATACCATGGCTGAGTGGATCAAACTCTGACTCGGACACCTTTTGCTCTCCCGATTGACCCGAGTGGATAGGAAGTGGGTATCTCAAAATAGCGAGCTGGAACATAGCAGGTTGGAACCAGTGGTTGCAGGACACAGACCTCCACTTCCTTCTAAATAATAATTACATCCTCCTATTTCAGGAGACCTGGGCCAGGGGGGGTAATTAATTGTCAGGGTTTTATCGCCACCATACATGCTACTGCGATGTATGATAGGGGGCGGGTGAGTAGGGGCCTGGTGCTTCTCATTAGAGAATCAATGGACCCTATCCTTTCACTGTTAGGGACCTTTGAATCATACATTGCCTTATGGCATTGTGTATTGCCGCATGGATTGGAAATCCTTTTAGTCAATATCTATGTCCCTCCTGTTACTTCTCCATATTACACGGATGATATCTGGCCTTTTGTTGTATCTACCATCCAGGAAGCTTATCTTAAATTCCCGGGGGCTTTTTTGATCCTGGGTGGGGGGGGGGGATACTAATATACACACTGGAAATCCTGCTGAGGGCCTTGAACCTCTGGAATCGGAGGAATCGATAATACCTCCCCTTAATAACATCCATGTTTCCAGGGACAAAGTGAAAAGCAGTAGGGTGTTTATGATGGCACAACTTCAAGACTCACTAGATAATGTAGTGTTGAATGGGCTTCTTTCAGGCGATCCCGAGGGTAATTTTACATACCATTCAGTCTTGGGCTGTAGTGTGATTGATTACATGTTACTTTCAACCAGCTATTTGTTTAATACTTTGGAACTGAAGGTCTTAAGGGCAGTCAAAACAGAACATTCGCCGTTAGTTCTACTCCTGCGAGATCCCCGGGGTGCCTTATCGGACCCCCAGGTTTTGATGTCTTCGCAGAATCAGGATGCTTTGTTACCCTGCCCAGTTCAAAGAACTGGTCCGCAGAATTGGGGAATGCCTTCTCAGCCCTAGCCTCCTCTAAAACGGCTCGGTTCTTGTATGAGCAATCCCAGACTATTGGCGAGGGTTCGGTGGAAGCTTTTGAAAACTTGATCTCAATGTTTTCTCCACTGTTGGTGGCTAAGAAGACATATGGAGCAAGTGGCCCCTCTCTCCCCCAGTGGTTTGATGGAATTTGTATTAAAGAGTGCAGACTTCTTTGGAGGGCCTCTAAGAAGTTATACAGTTGCCCTTCAGAGACCAATAGGCGCCTAGTTTCTAACCAAAGGAGGACATACAGGGCACTTATAAGAGATAAGAGATGCCAATTCCAAAGACAGAAATGGCACCATTACATCAGGCTGCCTTGAGCAATGACTCTGCCCGGTTTTGGTCCCTAATGGCAAGAATTAAGCTGGGGGACCTGTCAGCCAAAAGAGACTTTCCCTCTGCAGAAAGTTGGCAATTTTATTTCAAGGCCCTATACGCTAGGGCAAATGACCTGTCAGGGGATATTGTTCTTCATCCCCATAATAAGTTTCAGGAGTGGCAGTCGGTAGCCCCTGAGGAACTTGGCGAACTTATTGTTAGTTTGAAGAGTGGTAAGGCCCCTGGAGTGGACCATATCCCATCGGAATTGTTAAAGTATGATGTGAACTGGTGGACCACTCTGTTGGCCCCACTCTTTACATCAATCAATCTAACTGGTTCTATTCCCAAAGCGTGGACCAAGAGTTTGGTGGTTCCGATCTATAAAAAAGGTGGTTCAAGTGACCTTGCTAATTACAGACCAATCAGTTTGCTGTCTATTATTGGGAAGCTGTATGCAAAATATCTTCTTGTTAAGTTTCAGTCCTGGCTGAATGCAAACCAAGCAAGCAGGCTTTAGGGCGGGCCAATCCACTTTGGACCATGCCTATGCTCTTAAGTACCTGTTTACTAGATACGTATCTTCCCAGAAGAAGGCTTCGTTATTCTGCTGCTTTGTAGACCTTAGAGCAGCGTTTGATACAGTTGATATCAAACCTCTGGTTGAAACTTAGCGGGTCTTCCATTGATGGACACCTGCTATTTTTGATAACCAAGCTTCACCAGGGCAATATTTTGCAGGTGCGTCCAACTAGAAATACTCTTGTTTCCAACGATATCCCACTTTCTAGGGGAGTCCGCCAGGGCTGTATCTTAGCCCCTGCATTGTTTAATTTTTATGTCAATGATTTGATTCTGTATATGTCAGAAAATAATTTGCACGCGCCCAAACTTGGCGAGCGGAAGCTTTCCATTTTGTTATATTCAGACGACACCGTCTTGCTCTCAATTTCCCAGGATGGCCTCCGTCGTAGTATGAGCAGATTTGCAACATACTGTAAGCAGAAAAATCTGAGTATCAACTACAGTAAGACCAAAGTAATGGTTGCGGGCCGCTCTCTCCACCAGTATAGATAGCTAGTTGATGACACCTCCATTGAGCAGGTCCGGGTCTATAAATATCTAGGGGTGCTGTTTTCCTCCTCCTGTCGGTGGTCCGCTCATGTTGAGGCAGCTAAATTGCAGGCCCAGAGAACCTCAAATTCTATTATAGGCTTCTTCCATACTAGTGGAGGGAAGTTGACAGATCCTGCACTGCGTCTTTTTAAGGCTAAGGTAATCCCACAGTTGTTGTACACCGTGGCAATTTGTGAGCTCTCTTTTTTGGACCAGCTGGAGACCTCCCAGAACAGATTTTTGCGGTCAATTCTGGGGTTGCCTCTCTGTGTTCCCCAGGTTCTCTTGTGGACCGCCCCTCTGTCAGAACCCTGGCTTTGGTGGCTATATTGAAATTTTGGCTTAGGGTGGTAGTTTTTCCTTTGCCCCCATTCCTACTTTTGTCTCTCAGCCCTGATTCTATGGCTGATAATCACTGGGGCAAGCTTGTATGCATAGAATTTGCTAGATTGGGGTTCTCTAGAGAGATCTTGATCCTACTTGGGCTTAAGTGGGCAATTGCACTGATCAAGCGGCGGGTCTTTGATCAGTAACAGCAGAGAGAGCTAGCTGCTCTGACCTCGCAATTAATGGCCCCGGATTATGTATTTCCCACTCCTAAAATGTGCCCCACACCTTATATCATCCAGTGGCCAGAATGGTCTCTTCAAAAAGCTTTGGCCCAGATGCGCTGCGGCATTTTTCCTTCTGCAGTGCTCGAAGGCCATTATCAGAGAATCCCCAAGGAGGAGAGGATTTGTCCCCATTGTGACCTAATGGAGACCGAGTCAGGCAACCACATGCTTTTGGTTTGCCCGAAGTTTAGTTCCTTACGAAACAAGTATATAGGCCCTTTTGTTGAGCTGGCACCTAAGGGTTGGAATGATGCCCTCCTGATCCAATACCTGCTTGATGGTTCTGACTCTCTTCATTCAAGAGCTGTAGCCGCTTTCTGCTTTTGTATGATGCTGTATAAGCAAAAATAGGCTGACTTTAGCTGGTAGCAAGGAATTATGGTCAATATGATTGTTTGTTGGATTTCAAATTTTGTACGTTATCCATGGGTTATGTATTATTTGTTTTTGTCCAAAGACTATGTCTTTGTATATGTGCAATCCAGCTTTTAAGATTCTATTAATCTGTTACGGATTTTGGTTAAGGGGTGCTATGATATGCTTGAGGATGTTAAATGTTAACAGGGGTTATGATTTGTATTCTGTGAGATTTGTTTGTTGCTCGACTGTTCTAGTGATTTTAGTTTGTACTTGTTTATGTTTGAATTTGTATTTATTTGCTTAACCTTTAACATATTTGTAAAGGCCAACGGCCATACATAATAAAATCTACCTACCTACAATAAAATGGGTCAATTTTATCCTTGGTGTAACTTGATAAAAGCCACTGATAAATTCATAGGAATGTGCTCAGTAACAACTGATTGGGACCTAGACCCCTGGTAGATGGGGTAAAACTAAAAGTGAGATTTCAGGAACTGACAGCTGCACATGCAGAGAAAGTGAGTTTACTACTTCAATAATTTTGTCACACAGTACTCTAGAAATACATTATTTGCATCATGATAAGAATCTATATGCAATCTCTTCTTTCAGCACTCAAGAGTATCTGAAGTTCAATTGCTGCCAAATGAGACACCGCGATTTGATTCTTAACTTTCTCTATGACATACCCATTCCTACATTCCGTAATAGCCCTAGTAACAACAACAAAAATGAAGAGCAGGATATTTGTGTTTATTAGGAACCCTTTCCTATCCCTCCTGTACTCAATGACTGTTAGACAGAACTCTACCAAGATTTTGATGTGTCGGTGAACTAGTCACCATCTGAGATTCTCCCTTTGTATGCCACATGTGGCACATAGTCTCTTTTAGGAATCAACTCAGATTACTTTATTCAGCACTCTTAACACAGTCTGTTCTATAGATACAAATACAGTTCAGGCGTGGGCACAGGCTTCGTAGTCCAGGATCTCTCCAAGTCCTCCTGGCTTGCCACAATCCTTCTTGCAGCTTAAGCAAGCCAAGTCTTTCTACAGTCCCAAGGCTCCTGAGTCAGGCAAACTTCCCTGGCCCCTTCAAGCCTCTGGCTTCAGAAAGCCTTAGCATATACAAATACAGTCACTGTCGGCCCCTGCAGTCATCAGGGGGTCACCCTCCGGGAAATCCCCCGGGTATCCCGAGCGGCTAAGATGGAGAGGTGTTCTCGGTGGCCGCATCGTGGCTATGGAACTCCCTTCCTGTGGAGGACCTCCCTGTGTTTCGACATCAATGTAAAACCTGGTTGTTCCGCCAGGCTTTCAGCGAGGGAGAGGGGTAGGGGGTGGTTGGAGGGTTAGGAGGGGGGTTGTTGGGTTGTTTTTCGGTTCTGTTTTAATTTGTATTTTATTATTATGGTCATTATTCTGGATGTTGTATGAGGAATGTAAGCTGCCCTGAGCTGCTTGGGCAGAATATAAAAACATAGAAATAAATAAATAAATAAATAAATGCAGCTGCCCAAACAGGTGGCTGAACTCAAAATCCCTCCTAGCCACACACAAGTTTTTGGCTGCACTCACTCTCTGTAGGTCTCTGGATTAAGCAGCAACTTCCTTCTCTTCTGACAGCTTCTCACATACAATCTTCACTCAGGCAGCTCCTCTGGACAGGTGGCCTTTTCCTGGAGGTAAAGTCTTCTTCTCCAGCTCCTACCCCTTCCACAGTCACCACTCAACTGCAGCCTCTGAGCTCTAGCTCAGCTTTATAGTCTGGCTTGGACAAGCCCATCCCACCGCTGGTTCTGGCCAGGTGTTGTCCTCTCTACTCATCAGTGCCTGCAGACTTATTAGCACAGTCCTCAGGCTGGCGCTACTCTCTAAAAGCGGGCCGCAGCTCTCAGGGACTCTGCCCTGTTACACATTGATGCTAATGGAAGAAAGATGATCTGAACTCCTCAGGAGCTATCAATGTTATTTTCTCTAGTTACCCATTGATCAGAAAACAAAATCCAGATAAAACAGGTAAGAATTACCAATATTCTAAGATGAGGTAACAGTCCTTGGGTCAGCTACAACTCCATAATATCAGTGGTTTGTAACAGAGTAGCGTTTAACCCAAAGTAACTTATACAAAGTCACACAGTGTATGCATCCACATGAGCTGTGGCAGGCCTGATCCCCACACGCCACCATACTTCAGGGACAGCATGGGGAGCAGGGCCGACAGTCAGACACACAACCCATGGGGAAACAGGGCAAGCTACTGTTGGCTTTCCCTCCAGTCTTCGGTGCTCTGGGCACAGGAGTAGCTACCCGAGCCAGCCCTGCTCCACCCTACTCTCCTGGCCTGGTCGCTATCCTGCCCCCAGTCATGTGGCCACGTGGGACTGGAGATAGCATCCGCCACTCAAAGCCCTGCAGCGGACCTCACTGCACGGTGGGGCAGATGGGGACCAGGCTCACAAGTGGCAACATGCTATCATGCCTTGGGCAGCCTTGCCCCACTTTGGGTAAGGCTACTACACACTGTGTTTCTGGCCTTTTTCTGAGGACGCAGAGCATAGTAGCCAGATGTCCACCCTGCCTCACCAGGTGGTGGAGGGAACATCTGGCAGCAACCAGGCACAGGATGCACTACATCATGTGGTAAGGCTGCCCAAGGCACAGCAGGTGTATCGTGTGGCTGTACCCAATGAGTCATGGAGAGAGCTGGGATTACTCAGTAGATCCTAGCTCCCAGTCTTAAGTTCAGATCCATCTACCATTCTGCCTCTGATAAGGGACTGAATCCAACACTTCCTTCTGCATCCAGAATATCTAGAAACTAAACTGAGCATTATGAAAGGATATAGAGAGAGCACATCCTTGCTACAAACAGACCTCTTGGGTGTTAAGCTTTTTGTTCATTACAGTGGAAGTCAGTAATAGCAACAGGGAAATATACATATAGTCGTGTAATGGAGGGAGCTTCCAGGTTTATTATAGCTGGAGGGGGGGATCCCCTAAACACAGGGCATTATGTAAGTGTGCAAGGTATACTGTAGAGATCTCTTATTTAGCCTGTCAAAGAAAAGCATATGAAATGGAGAGCTGAGTGTTATATTCCAGGCATGCTTATGTAACAGACAAAGGGAAGCTAAAAGAGAAATATAATTTATTTTGCTCTGAACAGGCAACTTCTGAATATCAAATGTGGTTGACAAAACAGACAGGCTTTCAAATAATAGCAAATGTATGATGAACTTCTAAAGTAAAAAAAAGTTGGTCACAAGACAAGTGAGTTTAATCAGTCTTTCTGGGTGCTTCACTGATTACTGGAACACAGTCTGCCTATCTGTTGTACCCAAATATTCATCCCCTTGAATTTATACTGCCTAAGTGACAAACAATGAAACATGCTAATCTGATTTGAAATCTTGACAGCATGTTCAAAAGCAATCATTTTTCCCCACTATATTATATTTAACAGGCTTTTAAAATTAAAATATATTCTGATTTATCATTCTATGAAGACAGCATGGCCCAATAGCAAAACAATAATTGGCTGGGTTTGCAATACATTTCTCTCCTATTGGGCACCAAAAGCATGTTACATAGGATGGAGGGGAAAAATAGATTCTTTTAGATCTTCACTGGACAGACCAAACTCAAACAAAATATGAAAGAACACTATGTAATAGATTAGAATTACGCACGACTAGTGACAAAGCTTAAGAGAGTTACAGTATCCTGGATGAAGTTAAGCAATTCAATGATTTTGTCAATGATAACTGAAACCTTCAGTTTGGCAGTTCATAAGAGCTACAGGCTGGTAGAGCAGTAACATTAAGAATTGTTATACTGCTATGATAAATCAGTAGATTTTAAAACCTTTGATTCTTTGACCTTTTGTCTAAACGTGACTTTAAAAGTTGGACAGTATGAGGTGAATTTTAAAAAATGCACATGCATAAAGGTGTTTGTAAAACAGCTGAACAAATCTGTCTAATTTGAATGTGCTTTTGTGGTGATCATGTGAAAGAATGGTCAGAGATATGTATAAATGGCAATTTGCAAACTAACTGCAATACATGTTTCCCAAGTGCTGTCTGCCATGTCATTGGATAAAATAAAATTCATCAGCGTATTATAAAGACAGTGTGAACAGACATGAAAGTGTGTAAGTACACATCTGGGTTGAAAGGATACATGCTCACAGTTCAAACTAGGATCTTAAAAGTCTTCAGTTCTAACCAGGTGCTAGTTTTGACCTATAAATCCCTAAATCGCCTGAGCCCCACATATCTGAGAGATCATCTCTTCCATCATGTCCCATTGCGACCCCTGCAGTCATCAGGAATTGCGATGAAGGTACCACCTCCCAATCAAGTTAGTATGACAAGGGCATGCAGAGGCATTCTCAGTTACTGCCCCAGAGTTGCGGAACTCCCCCCTCCCCTTAAGGTTCATTTAAGCATGAGCTCAAGTATCTTCCGGAAGCAGAGTAAGACCTTTCTTCTTGGTCAAGCATTTGGCAGACAGCAATAGGAGATGGGTTGACATTTGTAGCAGGTAGGAGAGAGGATAGGGAGGAGGGAAAGTTTTAGGGGACTTTCATACTTTTATGTATTTTTATTTATTTTATGAATTTTTATTCTTTTCTGTTCTGAGCATTAGGGAAAGGGTGGGGTATAAAGTTAAATAAATAAATTAAATAAATAATCCTTGCTTTGTGTCCCATTACCTATTCCCTCTATTGGGGTGGGGAATCTCAGATCCAGGAACCAAATACAGCATGTGGCTACTTTTTATTTGTCCCTTTTCTAGTTCCTGGCTGGATCAGACACCTGGATCCGCTTCCTATCCCCAAACACTGAAAGAACGAACTCATGGAAAAGACGAAGAGATGAGGTCATGCACACAAAGACAGGGGATGGACTCTCTTCTTTCTTTCCCTGTCTGGAGCACACTCCTTAAAGCAGCCTTAACCCTACTTCTGTGAGGCTCTTGGAACTTGTGCTGATTTCCAAAGTAGCCATTGAGAAGGAAAAGGTTTGCCACCACCGCCCTAGATTAAGAAGCTACCAGTTTAATAACTATGTGAGGCTGCATAAAGTAAATTAGAAAGGTGGCTAAAGAAACTGAAAAGGAGTAGATGTATACTTCAGCACTAAAGAAAAAGTTGATGCGAAATTCTCATGTCATCCACACACTTATGCTCTCAACCCCAAGCGCAAGATATTTATGCAGGGAGGCTCGCAGCTCAAATTTCACAGCTGCTGATTGATATGACTTCTGATCTACCTGGCATGGCATATGAAACCTAAAACTAGGGATTTGAATGGGAGTGTTTATTCAGGAAAGCAATATTCTACTATCGTAAGTCGGTGTTAGAACTGATTGATTGCATTGTATTTTCTGTTGCAAATTTGTCTTGGTAAATGAGTTCTTTCTAATCCATCAATATCAATATAACATACCTTTCGTCGTTTCTTTTTTGTGAAAGAGTCCTCCAAACATCCTTTTGAAGATGCCTTTCTTTTTCTGAAATAGAAACCATTGATATTTAACAATGTATCAGGTTCAGAAAAGAGGAGCAAAAAGAAATCTGTACAGACTGATTTTTGAGAAACGACTAAAAGAAATCTAAATATATATCAAATAGTAGAAGAGTAAACCAAAAAGTTTATCAAATATATAAATATATATCAAATAGTAGAAGAGTAAGACCAAACTCCAGCTCAACATCAATTCCTTTGAATTCTAGAGCATGCTCATGCAATTCTCACAAACGTCAATGGAAATTCTGGGCACGCTCTATAACAGTGATGCCTAACGTCACTTGCCCACATTCAGAGGTACTGCGGGGAAACTCACGGGAGGGATACGAGCAGCCAAACACACAAGTAGCTTTGAACATGGGCGTAGGGGTAAAAGAGTCATCAGGCGCGTCCTGTGGCTATATCTCCAAGAGATGACAGGGCTAGAATTTGAGTCCTGTCATCTGTCAGAGAAACTGCCACAGGACGCACCTGATGACGTGTAATCCCCCTGCACCCACATTCAGAGCTACTCATGAGTTTGGCCGTCGGGAGCCCACCTGTGAGTTTTCCCACCATATCTCTGAATGTGGGCAAGTGGCCTAAGTCCTAGCAGGATCATGTCCAGAGTAGCACAGGCTAAGATCTTGTGAAGCAGGCATAGAGGCAAGCCTCTACAAGTCCTGAAAAGGGATAATGGGGAAAGGCTAATTAGCCAATTGAATGGGCTAATTACTCCCAGTTGGCACAGGGAAAGGTGCTGATAAGCAGCAGTGAGGACAGGTCATAAAAGGCTGAGCTGTAGCTCATGGAACTACCAGAACCGAGTGCTTGTTTTGTTGGATTTAGGAGCTTGCCTCATGGAAGGCCCAGCTAACGGGGCCAGAAGGCTGGAGCTTGTCCCTGAGAGCTAGCTGGCCAGACAAAGGAGGCTGGTCTGAGGGCTGGGAGTTCAAGGAGCAACCTGTCAGCAAACTAAGAAAGTGTGGGAGCCTTTGAGGGACTTGCCCATATGTTAGGGAGACCCTGTCGTTGTCACAGGAGGTTGATAGAGTGAATGTGGGTTCGTTTGTAGGTGTCCTGGGAAGCAACTCAGAGACAGAGACTAGACAGCAAGTAAACGTACGCTTTATTTATCTCCATCTGAAGGGGCAGTGGTTATACACAACAATATCGAGTGTTGGCCAGTAGCAAAGAGGCAGTCCAAACATAAAGATTATATACCTTTTCCCCAATTACATCTAATCACCAACATATTAGTTATCAATTCTACTTGACTGGTTTATCATTATCTTTAAGAATTCATTGGTTAATGTTATCTAGTCTAACAACTAATTGGCTCCTCTTATTTTTTAACATAATCATCCAACCACCAATTGGTTTTACATCTTATTATGTAAATTATATTTAATATACATATTCCTTGGTTACCATGGTTTCTCACCTTTACTGACCTGTCCTGGCAATAGCACCCACTTATTCTGTCCAGCACGTAGGCCCCCTGGTATCATTCATCACTGTCTTGCCTATCCCTTTTAGGAATGCATCCTAATCTGAATGGATTACTTCCAAATTTATTTATTTATTTTATTTATCAAATTTCTACCCCGCCCCTCCTAAAACAGCTCAGGGCGGCTTACAATTTTAAAAAAAAATCCCACAAATATAAAATACATCTAAAAACAGTTAAAACATTCCAAAATACAAGTGTTAAAACAGGGCCGGGAATCACGATAAAACAATAGTGATTCCGCAAATGGGCCCTATGGAGAAGTCGGTCAGAATCAGATCGAGTCCGACGCCAGCGTCACTCCAGCTTCCTGCCTACTCGTTTCATACACCGCAGCCCCTTGGTAAACCACACTCCAGTACCACTTGACTCTCTCTTCACTCTGCCAATTCAGTATGGATGCGAAACTGAGGCTAACTTTAAGCTTGACCATTCTAAAAACTCAGGTTATTCTTCTGAACAGTATAACATACAAATGCCGTATACGGTGTCCTCTGCCCCTAACAAGTTCACCTCCAGCAGACCCTAGCCTAGGTATTGTCCAGCTTGGACTGTTTCTTTATGGTGGGAACTTGGTACAACTACAATAAACTGCGCTGTGGGTGAAAAAACCAGTGCATGTGTTGGCTGTAATCCTGCAAGGATACCTACTCTGTCAGGTGGTACTGTGCTGCAACACTCAAAGGAAAAAATTGGTCCATAGAGTGGAAGAGCATTTTTTCATGATAATGGTTAAGGTGGGAATAACTGGGAGTGATGGGATGAAATTATAGAAAACTGAATGCTAAAAATGTCCCCACTTCTTATATACAGTGATTAAATTTGAGTTTCCCAAACTATTGGTTGGGACTGCAAGTGGAGTCAAACCATATGTAAGTAGGGGGTCACGTTACCGACTTTGCGTGAAAACAAACAAGATGATAGCCTACATTAGCCCACAACAGGTGGGGAAGAATCTGCCTGTTAACTAGGTGTTTCCCCCCACTGGACATGTTGCCACCACCCCACCAGACACGCAGCCTGCACTCATAGCATGGTCTTGAAGAATGTGGTGCCAGCTGCGTGGGAGAATGTGGGCTAATGTGTGCCCATGTGTCCACATCCCATCAATTAGGTTGCGCGTAGCACTTCCATACACACAGGTCCATTAGCACCGTAGTCGTGGGCAGAAATGCTAGAGTGTTGGATGAGCAACTGCTTCCTGTCACTCTCTCCACTCTCACTCGCGCTGCCAGTGGGGGTGCCCGTTTATTAGGCAGGACATGCAAACCATGTGAGTGGGGGCTGAGTGGGAGTTGCACAGACCAAACATGGACTCCAGCAGGCTATCATCTCATTTGAAAACACCCTTTGTTGCTTTCTTGGGTTGTGAGATTATATTTAAATCTCAAAATAGAACCGTGCAGGCAGTGAGCCTTGGAACCACTGAATTAAGACTATAAACACCACCTTAGGGTAGTGATGTGTGCTCTTTCGTTTCAATAATTTAAAACTAGAATGGGTAAAACATTTAGAGAAAATGTGCAGAAAACGATCCTGCACTGGCTCGAAGACAAAAAAGGGTAACTTAAGGGCCCTTTCAATTTCTACCTTTTATGCCCTAGGTTATTCATCCTTGCCTGACCCAGAGCATCCTGCTCCCAACCTCTTCCATAAAGATCTCTCTAGCTCTTCACCCCACAGACTACTCACTGATGCACCTTCTACTGTCCTATCATTCAAGGTCCCACTTTCCCCTGTAACTAAGATACACATGCACATCTGATTTTTCAACTTAATTAATGTATCCCTGTCTTTTCCGATGTTCCCCTCTCCCTTGTCCATCCTAGACTGTAAGCCCCCTCACAGGGACCTGTCCTCAATTAATGATTGTTCAGTGCCAGGCACATTGCTGGCATAATAATAAATTCATTGATGCTACTATAATTACCAATAATAATGTGTGGCACCCAACAATTACAGAAAAGTTACATGCGCTGTAAATCTGGACACCATTTGACCCAGATTGAGCATTCTCAAAACAGGACAAGTGAATGCTTAATATTGTCACGCGTTGGAGGTCCACACCTCCATTTTACCGGGTTTGAGTGACTCCGCTTCCCTCACTCACAGCCCACTTGAATCAGTTTTTCTCTCTGGTTGATTCAAGCCTGCAGCAGGGACAACCCCTTTGTCACCCAAGGGCCCGATCCTTCCCGTTTACAGACTCTTTCTCTCTGAGGTCCCCAGTACTTAGGCACTGGTGCTCAGCGTGTTTCCAGTGTTAGACACAGACACTTCTTCATAAAGATAAGAAGTGAGTTTATTGATTTACATAAGCAAGGTAGTTGATACAGAGTGGTAACTAGAAATTAAAGGTAAATATAACGCATTCCTAATCTATACTGGTTGAGTTCCTAGATAAGCATCTTACCCTACGAAAGTCCATTACATCTGATGCAGGTGACTGGGTGCTAGTTCTTAAGAGTTGCTAGAAAGCAAAGTCCTGGTCTCAGTGCATGTCCTCCAGTCTTGCTCACTGTCCGGATCCAGAATGCAGATGAGATTGCTCAAGATGGCTCTCTCCAAGAGGTAGCAAAGATGGCTTAATGGCTCTCCTTTAAATACCTTTCATGGTTTCTTTGTTTGAGCTTTCCCGCTCATGAGCTTGTATGTTTCCTCACGTAGGCAACCCAGGCAAACAGAAAGGTCCATTTGTATCCCCACAGGTCTGTCTAGCTGTGGGGTTGAATCCACAATCTTTTATCTCTTTGCATTTCCTGGAGTTTCGTCAGTGTCACAGTACCTGATTTCAAGTTCTACAGTTCTCAATTGTGACGTTACATACATGCTGAACCTTTTGCTTTACATATTTACTAGACTTGTAGCCTACAAGTAGACCAGTATCACACGTGTGTGACCCTATGTTCCTTCGTGACAGCCCCCCCGTAAGAACGCATGTGAAGTGGACACGACAGAGTCCCGTAACATGCTTAGACTGGTGTGTTGTACTGGTGGGTGTAGGGATATGCAACCCTCCCACCACATTTCCGTGTGCTTGAATCCTATTTAAGGTAGACCTTTGGTTTTCCCAATCCACTGTTAGCCCTGTGGGGCTATCATGTTCATGTGTTTTCCACCATTTCCTAGTGGAGTGATCCTCAGGATTCAGTGTTTCTGAGTTTAATATTTTGTAGGGGTATACCCTGAGGTGTCTATGTCCCTCTGCCCCCTGTTGCATGTGGGGTTCCCATGGCATATACCCTTCAAGGAACATCAGTAGGTGTTTGCATAAGACTGTGACAAATGGGTGGGAACGCCATGTTAACAACCTTTGTTCCCCAATTACAAACTTTGGCCATGGTTCCAGATTATCTGGCAGCCTGTTTCTCGTTGGGTGTATTTCTGTTCCCCATGTCATAACTTCTTTGTCTGATGTACCTGGGCTATCCAGACTGTAGATAAGCAGTATTATTAGGAGACACAAGAGGGAGTGTGGTACCTTTCACACTACTGAGCACCCCCCTTATGCTGTCTGTGTAACTCTGCATTTGAAAATACTTTTCATCAGGAGCAGTGCTGTAATTCCCAGTAGGTAGACTGTTGTCTTTTGGCATTTGCATTTCCCCCATGACTGTGATGCTGTGTTTGGATGTCTTTGCATTCAAATCAATCACCCAGCCAAAAACTGCTTCTGTGAAGGGGCTATTGTCAGCAGCCTTTCTTGTTCCCTGCCCTCAAGTTCTGTTTGTACTTCCACGATCACCTGGATCCGTATAATTGTGTATTTCTCCTACTTGGGAGCCTGACTTGGTGACATGGGTATGAGAACCCCCAAGTGTCCCCTCAGACCCTCCCAACCCCCACAAAACTCTTGAGGATTCAATTTACCAAGTGCAGCGGCTTGACCCCGGACACTCTTAACCATTTCCTCCCCTCCAGTCTCTACTTCAGCAGCGTTTCCCTGTTCCTTCTTAGGTAAGGCAAAGGCACACAGTTCACTCTTAGACCCATGCTCTTGGCCTTTTAGGACTACAGGGTGGTGCATTTCTATCCATGGGGAAGAGACACATCGTTTCCCCCCCTCCCCCATCCTTGGAAAGGTTTCTTGCACCTTCCCGCCTTCTCTTAAGGTAGAATCCTCTAACTTCCGGCTTGCCTGTAACCCCTTGGGTTCAGTTAGCCGCTTCCCACCTTCTCTTAAGGTAGGACAACCAACCTCCAGGCCATTCTGCAACCCCCTGGGTTGCGTAGGGGCTTCTCCAGCCTCTAACTCTCCCCCCACGGTGGTTACTTGGTTTCATTCTGCAGAATTTGGTCTCTCCTGTGTAAGGTAGGGTGCCAAGTCCTGGGCTTCAGAATTAGGTGGGGCCTGTGGCTTCACTCCCTTCAGTTCTCCATGTGAGACAGGGACATGCAGTTCACTCCCCGAGTCTTGTCCTCCCCTGCCTTCTGGCTGGTTTGGGGACTCCTCTTTGGGGTTTTCCTGCCCCCGAATGGAGTTTGCAAGTTGGGGTGCAGGATCTGTAAGACTGCTAGAGGGTTGCTCTCTGTTTCCCCATGTTCCAGGGGTAGAGGTGCAGGCTGTTTAGGGCTCTCTGAGCCTTGTTGCCCCTCACCCTCCCTTCCTGGGTTGCTCTGCAGTTCCCCGTGTTCCTGGGATTGGGCTTTTTCCACGCTCCTGTCCAACATCCATTTGTTTATAGCATTCCCCACCAATATTTCATTTTCTGCCTTTCTGGGGAGTACAGCCACCAGGATGGGCCCCTTTGAGCCCTCCCATTCTAAATCTACAGTTGCTCTGAGCAGAATATCCTTGATTCTCGTTGCCAGGGATACCACAACCTTTCTATGAGTGTTTATGTTGTCTGTTGGGATCAAGTCCTCCCGTATCATAACCAGGTGTGACCCATTGTCCAATCTCCACACGCAGTTTACCCCGTTCACTTTAGCAGGTTTTCATAGCAACTGATCCCCTGTGGGTGGGTTAGGGATAATACAGCAATCATAAACACTTCTAGGGACGGGTTGAGCTACAGACACAAAATTCACACTGACAGTCCCAATAATCTCCTCAGACTCCCCTTTAGGGTCATGGAACTCCCTTTTTGGGGGGCAGCCTTGTGCCACATGCCCTGTTTGCTTACAGTTAAAGCACTGCCTTGCATCATTATTAGAGGATTGGAAGGTGTGTGTTCTTTGGAGTCTGGGTGATCCCTGTCTCCCCACACCTCCATTCTCATTTGGGTTGTTCTGAGTCAGGTTTCCCTGCTCAGATTGTGGGTTCTTATACCCATTCTGCTTATGGTAAAACCCCGGTTTGGATTTTTCCCCAGTGTTTGGTTTCTTTTCCCCATAAGCTAAGATAGCATTTTCGGTGAATGCATCAGCACTTGTCCCTGCCTCTTTGAGATTTGTGATCTCCTTATTCAGCAGGTGTGCTTTTAAATTCAGACTACACAAGGTATAGAACTGTTCGAGCAATACAGAGTTAATAATCTCTTCCTTAGTGGCATTCCCACATGCATCTAACCATTTCACCCCATATTGTTTCCACATATTACACACATCCAAATATGACATACCCTGTGCCTTCTTACAGCTGCGTAATTTTTGCCAAAAAGTTTCTGGAGTAATCCTGTAAGCCTCAAGAACTGCCTTTTTGAAATTAACAAAAGTCAGCACTGGATTCTCCTCCATTTTTGTGTTGTAAACCTCTTTTGTTTTTACTGGGAGTTTGGGTAATCCTAATTTGAGCCACATCTCGCTGGGGATCTGTTCTTGATGAAACATATTGACACACAGTTGTGAAGTAATCATCCATGAACTGTTTCTCCTCATATGGTGGAATTAATGGTGCGTAGTCCCGAATTCTGCCTCCAGCGTTGTTTCCAGAAGGTATTGTGGGCTGGATTCCTGTGTCTTTCTGTGCTTTCAGGAGTTCCAGTTTGTGTTTTCTTTCTCTCTCTCTCTCCTCCGGTTTCATTTTCTCCAGTCTGAGCTCGTGTTCCATTCTCAGTCTGGCCATCTCGATTTCCTTGTCTGAGCCATGGCCTGGTTGTCTGCAGCTCTGCCAGCTCCTAGATTCGGGTTAGGTGGAGGGGAATTTTGAGCTGGGTTTGGCAATCCAGCTCCACCTCCTGGTTGTGAATCAGGTGGAGGGGAGCCTGGAGGGGGTTTTTGCTCACCCGCTCCATTCCCATCTGTTTCATTCGTGCTCATCTCAAATTCTCGTATCAGCTGCTTCAGTTGCTGTTTAGTTTTTCCTTCTACTTCAAGACCTCTCTTTTGGGCTTCCCTGCTCAGTTCTGACCTTCTCAGGTGGTGAAAGTGCTTTGGGAGCCCTATTTTGTTCACTGTCCCTGACCCGAAATAAAAACTAAAACAACAAACTCAGCGCACTCTGTTCAAGAATCTGCTTATTTCACTCTCAGAGTTGAGTTCCAGATGGCACTGGCACTCTCAGTCTCTGCAGATACGGGATTTACTCCCCTCAGAGGATTCCCCTCTACTTTCTACACATTGGTTCACAAACTGAGCATAATCCTTCTTGGGCGCCACTGTCATGGGTTGGAGGTCCGCACCCACACTTTACCGGGTTTGAGTGACTCAGTTTCCCTCGCTCACAGCCCACTTCAATCAGTTTTTCTCTCTGGTTGATTCAAGCCTGCAGCAGGGACAACCCCTTTGTCACCCAAGGGCCTGATCCTTCCCGTTTACAGACTCTTTCTCTCTGGGGTCCCCAATACTTAGGCACTGGTGCTCAGCATGTTTCCAATGTTAGACACAGACAGTTCTTCATAAAGATAAGAAGTGAGTTTATTGATAAGCAAGATAGTTGATACAGAGTGGTAAATATAAATTAAAGGTAAATATAACGCATTCCTAAGGTAAATATAACGCAACTCTATACTGGTTGAGTTCCTAGATAAGCATCTTACCCTAGGAAAGTCCATTAGATCTGATTCCTTCTCAGTCACAGATGCAGGTGACTGGGTGCTAGTTCTTAAGAGTTGCTAGAAAGCAAAGTCCTGGTCTCAGTTCCATGTCCTCCAGCCTTGCTCGCTGGCCGGATCCAGGATGCAGATGAGATTGCTCAAGATGGCTCTCTCCAAGAGGTAGCAAAGATGGCTTAATGGCTCTCCTTTAAATACCTTTCATGGTCTTTTTGTTTGAGCTTTCCCGCTCATGAGCTTGTGTGTTTCCTCACGTAGGCAACCCAGGCAAACAGAAAGGTCCATTTGCATCTCCACAGGTCTGTCTAGCTGTGGGGTTGAATCCACAATCTTTTATCTCTTTGCATTACATGGAGTTTTGTCAGTGTCACAGTACCTGATTTCAGGTTCTACAGTTCTCAGTTGTAACATTACATACATGTTGAACCTTTTGCTTTACATATTTACTAGACTTGTAGCCTACATGTAGACCAGTATCACACGTGTGTGACCCTATGTTCCTTCATGACAAATACTTTGATTAGAATCTTCAGATTCTGAAGAACAGGATTTTAACCAGTGTATATGGAAGGAGTTTCAGCAGCTTGCCACCTGCTGAGCAGTAGTCTAAATCAAGGATGTCTGAATAAATTCCACATAATTATACATTGTATTAATTTAAACTGCAGGTGTGCCCCATCTAAAACACTGCCAAAGTACATAGCATTATGCTGACAACTGTGGAATACCCTTCTTTGAATGGCTAGATTGTTGTAGTTTATAGTGCAGTGTATCAGCTTTCATCAGCTTTAATCAGCTTTAAATTAGTTAAATACTTCAAATCCATATTGTATGAATACCTGTTGAGCCATCTTTAATTTTTTCAATATTTAAAAAATGCATTTTATTATAACTGACAAAAGATCTCAACAAGAATAGTATGACCAATTCTTTAAATCTAAATATTAACAATTCAATAAGAAGCAAGCTAAATTCAACCATTTTGACCTCCATTGGCACGCCAGTGACATCAATGGCATCCAATCTATTCTTAATGGAGCTGTAATCAAATTCAAATTTTATCTACTATATTTAATATAGAAAGTATTTTATACATTAGAATCCAGGAAACCCATCAAAATTTGCCCCGAAAGCATACACAATGGTTCCGATCCTATGCCTGTACAACACACGGACTGAGCTGAAGTGCACAGGCACATAAATTGTACGCACGCATGGTGCCCCCCCAACAGTCTGCTAGTGCAGTCCTGCCCCTGGGAGAGGCAGGTCTGTGGCGGCAGACTTGGGTGGTGGCAAGGTCAGAGTGTGGTGGGGGCACCATGTGTGTGCACGCACTTTCAGTTTGGTCTGCGCATCACACAAATGCAGACCCAGGATCACGGTTAATGGGCACAATCCTCATTTGTCCAGGTGCACAAGGGTGCTACACATGTTACTTATGTGCCAAAGTACCACACTCGATGTGAGTGCTAAATCCTTATTCATATTGTACAGCATAATTAGTCATTATATTGCTGACTGAAACGTAAGAATACAGAATGTATTAGCATTCCCATTGATGACCCGTTCCCCATTCCTCCACCAGAGGACCCCCTAGGGAAACAGCACCCAGGCAAACTCCCTTTGCTGAGCGTTGCTAGAGGCATGGATCCTCTCTACGCCCGACATTAGCAGCACTCGGCAAAAAAGCTTTAGTTGGGTGCTGCTTCACTGAGGGGGTTCCCTGGCCAGGAGGGTGAGGGGGGGGGGGAAGCTGAGGGGGCTGGAAACGAACTTTACCTAACATGAGCATGGATCCATTATTTTTCATAACTGATCCGTGACCTGGAAAAAAATAATGTGGGTATGCATCCCGTCAGGAATCTTTCGTTATTACTGGTTTCACGTTAGTTTTAATCTAACGTGAAGATCAGCATGTGTGCAAGCAGCCTAATGTGTGCACACACTGCCTTCTTATGAATTGCCTCATCTGACCATATGCCAGAAATCTGTGAATAGAGTAGTGCAACTGAATTGATTTGATTCAGGAATCCTTCAGCCTGGAAAAGTTTCTTAAAATGGAATAAGAAAAAACATTGTGCTGAATCCAAAGAAAATGATTTCTCCTTCGTTGTAGGCAGCGCTACTTACACGTTATTATTTTTAGAAGAACAGCCTGCAGTCAATTCCATTTACCCCATTGTGACTTGGTGTGCCTGAATAGTTCTGTAGCTGTTAACTGAAACCCTCAGATTTTAATTTAAAAAGTTTAAAAAGCTCATTGTCTTGTATATTACAAGGAAACTGAAGAGTTTTTTTTTTAAATCAGTGCTAAGAGTAAAGGGAATAATATCCTTTTCTCAAAATACTGGTGCTAGGGGAGACCCAATGAAATTAACTGGCAGCAGCCAATTTAAAACAAATAAAAGGAAGTATTGTTTTACTCAACATGTAATTAGAATTAACCTGTGGAACTCATTGCCAGGGGACATTGCAAAGCCCATTGCATAACTGGGTTCAAAAAGTATTGAATAAATTCTTAGAGGGCAGGCTCATAATAGTTATTGGTCATGTTGGTCAGAGGATGAGACCTACGACTACCAAAGGTGGGAGTGAACAATTGGGCATGGATCACTCTACTTATGACCTACTGTGCACTTCTCTGAAGCAACCAAAGCTGGCTACTCAAGAGACAGGATGCTGGGCTAGATGGGCCATTGGTCTGATCCAGGATGGCACTCTATACTCATACAGCAAAATCAATCTTGATGTACATATTTTTCAACTAGTAGCAATAAAGAGTGTGGCTAAATCACGTATATAAAATTCATGTCTCAAATATTTTACAGTAAATTGTATATTTTCATTTCATTTTATATGATAATCTAACTCAATATAGCACTATTTTATTTTCTTCTATAAATGAAATACAATGAAACCAGATAAAATCCTAGATGAATAGACAGAACATCTATACATTTATTGAATGCTCTCTTACTGTGGGTATTTTCAGATGTTACGAGATCACGCTCAACCACGGTCAATTCCCATATGGGAAGCGTGATCTCGTCACGTCTGGTCAGTGTTACACCAGATGTTCACCCCCGTGAATCATGGGGTGGAATCAGATTTACCACGCTTCCAGCCCTCCTCGCCGGAGGAGGGCCAGAAGCGTGGTAAATCTGATTCCACCCTGTGATTCACGGGGGTGACCACCCGGCGTAACACTGACCAGACGTGACATTGACACGCTCAACCACGGGGAAATCCAGCGTGTCAACGTCATGTCTGGCCGCTGACCACAGCCCGGAATCGGCGGGCGTGCTCGCCACCGATTCTGGGCCGTGGTCAATTTCCCGGGGCGGGCTGCTTGGGGAGTGGAGCTTGCGGCTGCGCTGCACAGCCCCACCCCCTCCCCAGATTCCCCACCGGGATCAGCCACTGTGCCTGTTAGCCCGTGACACGGTGGCCCCGGCGGGGAATTACAGGGGTGTTTCCGTGCCAGGGCCAATCGGCCCCGTCACGTCTGAAAATACCCTGTGTTCCTGCTTAGCATTATTGATGATTTATGCTTAGTTTATGAGACTTCTAATTTGATCAATGTTGACCTTGCCTATGCGGGAAGTACTAAAATACTTAACTCTAGCCACAGAACAGTATCAAGAAAATAAGGGAAGAAAATTGCTTAAAGTTACTGTGTGGGCAATGAATTAGAAGATCAATAAAGAAATCAATGAAGCTTTGATTTTTTATCACAAAATGTCTGTGGGATAGACAACACTTACACAAAACAAAATTTATTGGCAGTTCTAGCAATATTAATTAAAGAGAAACTCTCTGCTTGGTAGACTGATAAAGCAACCAATAACAATAAATTATTGTTAAAGATTTTTGCATAAATTTAAGTCCCATAACTTACTTAAACCAACATTACCAGCCACACATGCTAGAAATGTTGCTAAAGCAAGTATACAACATTCATTTTAAGATTTATCTTTTTAATAAAAAAAGGGGATAATCATCATTTCTTCATTACCAATTAGTGCTTTTTAGCCAACATTGTCAAAACCCCTTACAAACATTAACCTTACAACTCATAGAAGCACAAAAAATAAAGATGATAATACGTTAATACTCCTAAAGGAAGTTTTGCAGGTAGGAGGTTATAAAACCCTGTCTGCTACTAAATTTTACATGGTAAAATTTGGTTCGCTATTACACCCTTCCAAACCTATTTGACATGTGTTTTGTTACAAATTCCTAAGTAAAAAACTCCATCCATTGTCCCCTGTCCATATCTTCCTCTGCTGTGTTTTCTTTGTTGTTGGAAAATAATACTGTTTGATATATTAAAGTGTATATCAAAGAGATGATGTAGAAAATAAAGATTAATATAACTGAGCTTGATTTTTGTAGAAGTATAATATGACTAAGTAAAAACCCATTACAGAAGGGTTGTAAGGTAAGCCTGAAAGCAGAATTTGGTTCAGAAATCCTGGCAGAGAGCTTGCAGTAGGAAGCACCAGAACATGACTATCTGGCTGAGCCAAGAAAGATAAAAACAGTAAGAGGAAGTCTCCTTCCATTTTGCCCTGCTACTCACTTACAAAGTGGCTGGATGCAATCTGATACCAAATATATGATATTCTTAGCCTCATCCTATATCAGACCACTTCCTTGCCTCTTTCAACATTTCCCACTGTCCCCCCTCCTCTTCCCCTTCTCTACGCCCCTTCCGTGACCTTCAAGCTATTGATCCCCTGGACTTTGCCTCCTCTCTCTCTCCCCTTCTTCCTACAGTCTTCTCTTCCTCCTCCCCTGACTCCGCTGTCTCTGCTCTCAACGCCTCTCTCTCCTCCACACTTGACTCCCATGCCCCTCTCTCTTCCCGCCCTGCCTTCTCCCACAACCCCCGTCCTTGGCTCACCCCTAGTATCCGCCACCTCCGTTCTTGCACTCGTGCTGCTGAACGACTCTGGCGCAAATCCCATTCTCACGCTGACTTCCTTCACTTCAAATTCTGTCTCTCCACCCTTACTTCTGCTATCTCCCTTGCTAGACAACACTACTATGCCTCCCGCATTGAGTCCTGTTCTCGGGACCCTCGCCGCCTGTTCTCTACCTTTGACTCCCTCCTCAAGCCTCCCTGTCCTCCCCCTCCTTCTTCCCTTTCTGCTCAGGATCTTGCCTCCTTCTTCACCTCCAAGATAGACAAGATCCGCCTCGACATCGCTTCCCACTCCTCTCTTCCCACTCCCACCCCTCTCCCTCCTCCCCCTCCTTCTCTCATGTCCTCCTTCTCCCCTGCCTCCCTTAAGGAAATCTCCTCTCTGCTCTCCTCCTCCAACCCTTCCACTTGCCCCCTTGATCCCATTCCTTCCCGCCTCCTCACCTCCATTACTCCCACTGTCGCCCCTTCCTTCCTGCACATCATCAACCTCTCCCTCTCTACTGGCTCTTTCCCTTCTGCCTTCAAACATGCCACAGTCTCTCCTATTCTCAAAAAGTCCACTCTTGACCCCTCTGACCCTTCTAGCTATCGTCCTGTCTCACTCCTTCCTTTTGCTTCCAAGCTGCTTGAACGTGTTGTCTACTCCCGCTGCCTTGACTTCCTATCCTCCAACTCCTCCCTTGACCCCCTCCAATCTGGCTTCCGCCCCCTTCATTCTACTGAAACTGCTCTCGCTAAGATCACCAACGATCTTCTGGTGGCTAAATCTAAACGTCTCTATTCCATTCTTGTCCTCCTTGATCTCTCTGCTGCCTTCGATACTGTTGACCACTCACTCTTGCTGGATTCCCTTCACTCCCTTGGCTTTTGTGGCTCTGTCCATAACTGGTTCTCCTCCTACCTCTCTGACCGCTCCTTTAATGTGTCTCTCTCCAACTCCGCCTCCTCCTCCTTCCCCCTCTCAGTTGGTGTTCCTCAAGGCTCTGTTCTTGGCCCTCTCCTCTTCTCGATCTATACCTCATCCTTAGGCAAACTCATTGCCTCCCATGGCTTCCAATACCACCTCTATGCTGATGACACTCAACTCTATCTCTCTACTCCCTCTCTCTCTCCCTCTGTTCAAGCTCGTCTCATCAACTGTCTCTCTGACATCTCTACCTGGATGTCTCAACGTCAACTCAAACTCAACATGGCTAAAACTGAACTCCTTATCTTCCCCCCTCATCCTTCCTCTCCTTCCTCACTGTCAATAACTATTGATGGAGTCACCATCCTGCCTGTCCCCCAAGCCCGTAGCCTAGGCTTCATCTTTGACTCACCCCTTTCTTTTAAACCCTACATTGACTCTGTTGCTAAATCCTGTCGCTTCTCCCTCCATAACATTGCTAAGATTCGCCCTTTTCTCTCTGTCTCGTCTGCCAAAACTCTTGTTCATGCTCTGGTCATCTCTCGCCTCGATTACTGTAACCTCCTTCTCACTGGCCTTCCCCGGTCTCACCTTTCTCCCCTCATCTCTGTCCAAAACTCTGCTGCCAGGGTCATCTACCTCGCCAGTCGCTTCGACCATGTGCAGCCCCTCCTCTCTTCGCTTCACTGGCTTCCCCTTCCTGAACGAATCCTGCACAAGCTCCTAGTCTTCACCTATAAAGCTCTTCACAACCTTGCTCCCCCCTACCTCTCTGCACTTATCGCCCTCCATACTCCAGCCCGTGCACTTCGCTCCTCCTCTGTCCCTTCTCTCACCCTTCCACGCCTTCCCTGCTCCCCTAAGCGCCTTCGTCCCTTCTCACTTGCTGCCCCCCATGCCTGGAACTCCCTCCCTGTCCACATCCGCCTTGCCCCCTCCCTTCATACCTTCAAATCTCTCCTTAAAACTCACCTCTTTCGCTCTGCTCTGTCTGACTCTTTATCCTGCTGAGCCACTATTCCTATACCTACGATCGGTTTACCCTTATCCTTGCAACATGGACCTGCCTGCTGTCATTCTCATCGTAACCAAGCCAAGTACGTGCACTTGAGACCTCGCATCTTCATGAATGTTAGACCCCTTGTCTCTCCCTCTGTTCCCCTTCCTAAGTCTCTCCCCCAGCTCCTGTCTCTCAGATTGTAAGCCCTAGGGGCAGGGACCGTGTCTATTTTATTACTTTGTAAAGTGCCAGGTACACTGCTGGCGCTATATAAATGTTTGTTATTAATAATAATAATAATAATAGCCATACAGCATGGTCAGAAATAAGAGCAGAGGCTTTTAAGTTGAAAGCAAGTAAGTATTTCAGCTACAGCAGAGATAGCTGAAAAGAGCAAAGCGTTTCTAAAAGTTCTGCAGGCAGAAACTGCATAATTTACAGATTTTATATAGCTTGCTGTAGAATTTCACAGACACTGCAAATCCTTCTTTGCAAGTTCTGTCAAGAAATTGTGGTTACCCACTACAAAGCAGCTCCAACAAAAATTTCTAAGTACCAGATAATAGCTTGCAACCACTACATTCTACGGTAGCTAACCATACTATTCAAATATAGAAAACCCATTGGTTTTAAGAAGTAGTAAGGCTCATTCACACTTACTCAAACTTTAACACAGCAGGAATTTATATATTAAGGCATCTTTGTTATACGCTTTTCTTAGTTCAAAACAATGTAAATATAATCCTATACTCTCATATCTTTCAAAATGCAATTTATCAAAAATGAAATTTATTTTAACTGCACATGGTAATAAAGTTCAACTACACTTTTTACAAAATGACACATCTATGTACACTTACTTCCTTTCTAGTTTATATCTATTTCAGTCAGATCTTATTGACGACTTAACAGAAATTAAGATGTTGAAAACCTTTGAAATATGGAAACATGTTTTCCATGACTCGTAATACATATCTTAATCTTAATTTCTGTTAAATCATCAATAAATTCTAACTGAAAGAGATATAAATCAGAAAGGAAATAAGTATGTAGGTGTGGTGTTTTATAAAAGGCGTAGTTGAACTTAATTACCATTTGCCATTAAAATAAATTTCATTTTTGATCAATTGCATTTTGAAATATATGAAAGTGTAGGCTTATATTTACATTATTCTGTAATAAGAAAAATGTATAACAAAGATGCCTTAACATACAATGTCCTGTTGTATTAAAGCTTGAGTAAATATGAATTTGCCTTAACTACATCTTAAAACCAATGGTTTTTTAACATCTGAATTTCCTTTCTTTTTGATCAGGTTAAAGTGATAAGCCAACTACTAACTGTCTGCAAATAGAAAGGAATTTTCCCCCCTCTCCCACCTCCCATATAAGCATGTTGATGTATAATGTCCATTTGGGGGATTTTGTACTTATTCAAATAGAGGTATCTGGTACTAGTGACTGTAGGAGATTGCAGTTTAGAACCATTATTTACTTATTTATTTATTTAAAAATTTTATAACCCACCCCTCCTGCACAGGCAGCCCGGGGCAGCTAACAAAAATCAATCAATAAAATACAATAAAATATATAAAAACATCAAATATCAAAAACCACTAAAAATGGGGAGAAAAAAGCGGGGGGCCACAATGGAGAGGGCGTTCTTGGTGGCCGGGCAGCGACTATGGAACTCCCTCCCGGAAGAAGCCCGTCTGGCCCCAAGTCTGTTGGCCTTCCGCCGGGCCTGCAAGGCTTGGCTGTTCTCCCAGGCCTTTGGAGGAGGGGAGGGGGGATGGGATAATAGTGGGGGAGGATTGGTGGAGGGTTTCGTTAGGTGGTTTTTAGGTGTTTTAAAAAATGTTTTGCGCTGATTGTTTTAAATTGTTGCCATTTCCGTGTTGTAAGCCACCTCGAGATGCCATGGGCATGAGGGGGCACCTAATAAATGTAACTAATAAATAAATATATTATATTAATAAGCACTTAGTCAAATGAATATTTACTGCTTATTCATTTATTTATATTTCTATACCACCCCCTCCTGCCAAATGGTAACCCAGGGCAGCGTACATCATATATAAAAACATCAAGTATAAAAATACATAATGAAATATCACAATTAAAAGCCACAACAAAATGGGGTCTGGTAAAAAACCCATTACCCTTAAAACGAAAACCAAAAAACCCCACCCACTACCCATCTCCCTAACCCCTGGTTTTGCATTGTCTGAGAAAGGAAGGGCGATCCAGAGAGAGGCAAATCTCCACCAGGAGGGAGTTCTATAGCCATGGTGCAACCACCAAGAATGCCTGTTCAAATGTGGCCACCCAGGAAACCCGGTGGACCTCCAAGCGAGCATCCCCGGCCGACCACAGGGGCCAATCCAGGACATGAGGGATGAGGCGGTCCCGCAGGTAAGTGGGGACCAAGCCATATAGGGCTTTAAAGGTAATAACCAACACCTGGAACTGGAAGACTACAGGCAGCCGGTGCAGAGACTGGAGCACCTGTGTTATGTGCCTCCTGGCGACCCGTCCCCGTGAGGAAGCGGGCTGCCGCATTCTAAACCAGCTGTAGCCTCTGGATCGTCACCAAGGTAGCCCCACGTACAGCGTGTTGCAGTAGTCCAATCCCAAGGTGATGAATGCATGGATGATGCTGGCAAGATCGGAGCCCGAGATGTATGGTCGGAGACGTCGAACCAGACGTAATTTACAAAATGTACTGCTTCCGACAGCTGCCACCCACCTCGACTCCATATATGTTGTGAGCAGCCACACTGATTCCCATTGCTACCCTCCTGAGTAATGCTCAAATTGGAACACAATCTAGTTAATGTTAATTAAGGGAGCTATGGCATTTACTTGTAGCAAATGGTTTTCCATAGCAATTTACACAAATGTTCATTTCCCCCTAATGTGCAGGTCTACACTCAGCGGTGTGTACAACTAGTAGTGCTATAGAAATGATTAGTAGTAGTAATAGTCATTTTCTCTTTCATATTTCCTTTTCTACACAAGAAAATTAAGTAGTTTTATACAAACCTTTTTCTCGATCTCCTCATATACATGATTGCCGTCATCCACAACCTAAGCCAAAAGAGCATTGCAAAAATCAGTTCCTTGTGTTTCTATTTTCCAGTCCCATTACTATCATTTATCATGCTTGCTTTGCTTTGAGTTTTAGTCCCTCACACTGAAAATTTATAAATAAAAATACTCTAAGTTCTTTTCCTTATCTAGTTAAGATTTATTTTTTTTTAAACCCACTTGTTTTAATAACTTCCATATTCATTACATATGCCTTGTGGATCTCTCAGTAACTGGTCTAAAAAAATATATTTAGAATCCTCTTCCCAATAGTTTTAACATAAAGTCACAATAAATATAGATGATTCCCCTTTACTTCCACACAATTCCAGCAAATATAAATCATGCATAACTCCATTTTATTTCTATCATTCTTGGGAGGAAAAAACTCTTATTTTCTATTATTCTGGTTTCCTTAAGGGAGTAAGTGTAAAAGTTCATAATCCCATGTCCAATTTTCCCTGTATATGTTTGGATGCAGAATGCTGGTGGGACAGGATTTTGCACCAAAGATGTTAATGAAAGAAGAAATATGGTTCAGGGTTTAAGGAGCTAGCCTGGAAACCCAGGCTCTGACACAGATTTCTTTTATGACCTTTTTCAAATAATTTAGGCCCTTCTGCACGGACGTCCGCCGCCCAGGTGTGCGGGTGGGTGGGCGGGCGGTGGGGTGTCTGTGCGATCTCCACAGTGGGTAGGGGTTATTCACCCACCTCCACCCATCACCCACGCATGGAGGCATTGGGGACAACAGAGGTGCTTCCGTGCGTGGAGGTGGCTGGGCATCTGTGCAACAGGCCCCCTCCCCCCCGCACCGCCCACCCACCGCGGCCACCACCAATCCCCCCTGCACCACCAGCTCATTTGAAAAGGGCCTTAGTGGCAGTTCTACAAAGGAAAAAATGACACTCAGGAGCCTAACTTCCAATTACAGTCAACAGAAACCAAGCACCTGAGTCTCATTTTTGCTCTTGACAATCTATCGGTTATCTTCTCTGCACCCAAGTGAAATGGGAATAACTGCAATTCCCTAACTCTACAAGGTTAGGATGTGAAAATAACAGATCCTATTGTAATGGGGATCATGTAAGTATCAGAGATCATTTTCAAATGAGCTGACAGTGCGGGGGAGATGAGTGGAGGCCGTGGCGGGTGGGCAGTGCATGGATGGCCTGTTACACAGACGCCTACTCACCTCCACGCACGGAGCATCCACCATTGGCGCCCGTTGCTCTGTGTGTGGGCAATGGGTGGAACGCGTGCGCACGCACATCACCCACCTGCCGCGGCGACTGCACGGACGCCACCACCACCACCCACGTGCCTAAGGGTCTAGGAACAAAGAACAGATGTTTTACAGTTGACCTCTATGGACTATACTCAGGCCCTGAACAACTATGCTCTAAGCACCACACCCCACCCCAAAAAAATGGTTCCTAATGGTAAGCTTTTATGACTGTGTTTCAATGCCTTAAACAAGGACATAAAGGAAACAAAATGTGGGCACCATTTAAAACATTTTCTTTAGTAACAGATGTCAATGCATATGCCAATGGCAGAGACCGAGACACGCACTCATTTCAACCAGATGCTTTTATTTTTCATGAACTGAGGAGATGAAATGAAGGAAAAAGTTAAAATTAATTTCCCAACTGTGTGAGGGAAAGAGGGTGCAATCATGGATCTTTTGTTGCGAATGTTAAGCTGCAGGCTACTTCCCGCCATCTTCAATTACTCTGCAAACCACTCTCACAAATCCTTCTTCCATTCAATGGAAACATTTGGTCTATTAAATTATTATTTAACAATTGTTATGATATTAATTCCTGTTCAGACCTGGACTTTTATATTATCTCAGGCGTGTCACTAAACATCATTCTTCCCCCATGTAAAATACGGCTGGTACTGCTACTTACTTTCTTCATAGACCTACTGTGAAAATTATTGCATGTTTGTAATTTGAATTTTAATGATGGAAAGCAGTCTATGAATACTCATTTTTACTGTTATGAAAATGGCATACAGCTTTCTGCTACACATTTAAGATAACCAATAATCTGATGGGAAATGTGTGGTAATGTCCAGGATTTGGGCTAAAGAGTGTACTCTTATTTATAAATTTTTTGAAGGGATGCATATTAGTAAACAAAAATGCTATCAATAATTATTGAGCACATACTTACAAACTGTGGGGTCAATCCAAGGTCCGTGCACTGCATGTACATGTGTGCAATACGTGTGCACTTGGAGCACACAACATGTGAGCACAGTGTGCGCCCAGTGTGTGCAATGTACACACCATGTGTTACGCATACATTGTATATGCACATGGCATGCACACAGCTTGCATGGTGTGCATGTACAGACCTTGGATTGGCCCCAATCAACCTATAGGCTCATTGCTAATTATAATTAATTGGGAATCAAATCATAACTTCTGATTCTACTAATCACCTATTTGGCTATCTGCTATTTATATTGCTAAGAATATAACGTCTACATTCTAGCTCTTGGTTTGCTAACAGCAAAATTGCTTTTAATAACAAGCTTGAAGCATTGGATTTAACATTTATTGATTACCACACAGTTCTCCTTCTCTACATTGCTTTTTTTGTTTCACATAGTTAAAATGTAATGCTAAGACAAATTCTGGGTCTTGTACAAAAGAAAAGCTGAAAATAAAAAATACTGATCTTTAAGTGTGTTGGGTGTTAATTAACAGTAACATTATCCAGCCAAAACGTGGGGAGTTTGACTTTTACATCTGTAGAAGGAAGTGAGGAGACTAAAATGAGGGTATCCTCTGTGCTGAGCAAAGTAAGGCTACAAATTTGAGGGAATGGTGAAGGCTACAAATGTTGCTAGATTCATATTCACAAGCATACACACCTTGGAAGTGCATGAATGCAGCGCTGCTCTACATCAAGTGCAAAACTCTGGCACTACCACATACAGGCTGTTCTATGGGTGCAAGCTGGGCTACATTTCCCAGCATGCTCCCAGGGAACTTTAGACTGAGCATGCTCACACAAACTGCATTCCAACACACAGCGGCAGAGGTCAAAGCAACGCGTCCAGCTCCCACGGCTGTTACATGAGTTTGCTGCCCCGGCTTGCCCTGTTACCTACCTCCAGTGCCCATCTCCCCCCCCCTCCACCTTCCTGCCCTTGACTGAGGAGTCGCTGAGGAACCAAGTACCATGGCCATTACTCGGTTCTTCAGTACTCAGTAAAATCGAGTCGAGGACGGCGATCCACGGTACATTCAGAGTAAAACTGAGGGCCAAGTTTCAGCCCTCCTTTAGATGTACTATTTAAGCAAAACTCCCTACACACTGGTGAGGGAGATATTAAGGATGAGTAAAAGCAAGACATGGAGAAATCATGTACATTGACCACAGTCACACTTGAAATTAAATATGAGAATTAAAAATCTTACTCTTCTACTCCAATCAACAGACACTACCCTGCTCCTTCTTTTCATTTTTATGGTTCCGGATGTGGAGGGTTTTTATACAGCAGCAATGCTTACCTTGCAATGAAAAACTCCATAGACTGTATTAGAGTCGAAACAAATATCCGCGCTGGATATTGTATTTGAAGATTTTACCCAATTCGAACCTTATCTGCCGAAATGAATAGTAATCACCATTCAGGTCCACCTTCATCAGATATCTGCTTCTGATATTTCAGTTCAGTGATATTCGTTCCGCCACACCCCTGCCCCAGTTATTCTGTTTGGTTATTCAAGATAGTCAATTACTTCATTTCAGGTATTGTGTACATGCAGTAGTTAAAATGAAGTAACTGAGGCTCCTTGGCCATGTGTTGATTTTCACGTAAGAGTCTATCACATGCGAAAATAGCAATAATTTAAGATTCCTGCTGGGCTACATACCCACGTTATTTTCTTTCTATTTTTTTCCCCCAACATGAAGTCATGTGACCTTAAGGGATCTGTTAGAGGATCCATGCACATCTTGTAATTTTTGCATAAGTTGAATTCATGTTTAATTCACTCCATGCACACATTCTAATCTCCTGTAATACAGAACTCACTCCATGCACACATTCAAACCTCACATAATACAGAACTCAACTCACATAAGTGTCAGAGCTGGATTTTCTTGCCCTGACATTCGTGATGAAACTCACATTAATTTCTCTGCTGAATGAGAAAAGGCTCATGCACAAGTTATAAAATCTCACGTAAAATACAAAGGGTAATTTCAGACGTTACGTGATCACAGTCAACCACACTGAATCACAGTGGATTCAGTGTGGTGGCTGTGATCGCAAGAATGTCTGTTTGAGCCCCGCCAGATGTTCACCACGGTGAATTCCTAGAGGGGTTCAAAGCTAACCACGATTCTGGAGGTGAGGTGGCTAGCTGGACCACGATCAGGAATGGAGCGAAGGTAACGTCTGTTACCATGACCCGGTCCTGACAGTGGCCCAGACCATGGTACGCGCCTGCCTGTCTCCCCAAAGGCAGGTGGCCATTGGAGCGCAGGAGGGTGGGGTCAATTGGCCACATGTCATGTTGTGCAGCCCTGCCCCCTCCCCGAACAGCCCCGCCCCCTCCTCGCTCCCCCTCGGAGATCAGACCGGCACGTCTAAAGGACGGCCGGTCTGATCACGGACCGGAATCCGAGATGGATCCCACAGGGTTCAGCATGGCAGGCAGAAAGGCCCGTCATGTCTGAAATTACCCAAAGTAACACAAAATTGTATAACGTGGGCAAGCAGCCTGAATCAGCAAACAACCAAATAAGTGAGACACTGAGAGGAAAAAAAGGATATGGGATTATCTGGTTTGGCTGCAGATAATATTCAGACATTTGGATAACTATCCAAAAATGTTAATTATATCCATGAATACAAAATCCATTCTTCGTTTCTGCATTACACTGTATCTCAAATGCAGCTTGCAGCCAGCACTTCTTCCCATAAACCTTTTAGTGAATGAAGGGAGTAGAAGTCCTAGTCAACATTATAATAAACTGGTTACTAAAGTCAGCTTCTGAAGTAGCCTGATTTTTAAGTCTTGCTGAGCTTCTATCAAAGTCATGGTAAAAATGTGTGTGCAGAAGGCACCCCTACTATTTTTGTTTTAGTTTTCATTTTCATTTACAAAAAAACCCTTCGATTTCTGGAGGTTTCCTAAATGACCCCACCGTTTTCAGGAGTTTTTATTTTTGGTTTTTAATTAAAAATTAATTTAAAAAAAATCTCTGCGCATGTGCAAAATGGCTGCCAGGCTCACCCCCGTCTTGTTTGTTTTCACCCAATGTTACTAGAATATTCTGAATTGATATTGTACAACTGCAGCCCCAATGGCACAAACCTCTACAAGTTTTGATGAACTTTACAAGTTTCCACCATCTTTGAGAATACCTCTCAAGAGGTAAGCTGTTATCAGATGCCAGTCACATCAACAGCCATGTGACTGGCATCTGATCAACAGTTATCAGATACCAGTCACATCAAACAAAAAATGGACCCATACCAATTGGGGCGCAAATTCAGAACTACAACTATAGGAGTAGGTTTGGTTTTCGGGATTCAAAGATATGATTTTCCCACACCCAACCTTGGAATTCAGATAGGTTCAAGGTCCCTGCTTACAGATATGTACTGCTTACAGATTTCTTCATAATGAGAAAAAAAACCCAACCTTTTCATCAGAAGGAGAACTGACAGGTGCAAAAATTTCTTCCTCTTGAACAATCTCAGCTGGAGCCTAGGTAAAAAGAAAATCGAATTACAGATTCCCATTTCTCACAAATGAAGGTTCATATTCCAGCTATTAAACACTTTTTTATTACATTATTTGCAGTTTCATTTTCATTTTCATTTTGGGGGAGGACACTGAAAAACAACAAACAAAAGTACTGGTTCATGTTCATGAATTTATTTATTTTTATTTTAAAACATTTGCTTTTTGAGAGGACACTGAAAAACAACAAATACTTATTCATGAAAATATGAATACAGCATTTCTACAGGATTTTGATATTTTAACATAGCAAACTGTCCTTTTCCATTGTGTAGTTAAGATGAAGATTTAATTCTCAGCCAGCCAAGTTGTGCTTTTCTTACTCATATTCATGTAAGTCATTACATGGACATGACTGGCACTAGTGGTATGATTATAGTCTGCTGACATAAAACTTTAAATTTCTTTAAATGTCAAAACACTATTATCTCAAGAAAACTCAAAGAGGAAAATATTTGTGGGACATCCAAAAACAGCTTAACAATTGCTGCAAGATTTATGAAGCACAATGTGCTTCTTTGCACAATGTCAGCTGTCCAGACTATGCTGGTCCTTAAAGATTTAATAAGAATACCCTATTAACTTATTGAAACTTTTAGGAGCAACTCCAAGGGATTAGTTTACAAAATTTCTTAAGCAGAGACAATATTTATGTTGGGATTTTATTTAATTCAAATAGAATTTTAATTAGTTAACAGGATTTTTTCTTTCGTTTTTTTTGTAAAATCTTATCAACTCAACAAGAAAAATACATCACAACAATGTACACATGCTAATGATCCCAGATATCATGCACTCTATAGAATTACAACTATGGGTGTTTTTANTCATTATTTTGATTAAATCACAGGAGTTCCAGTTTTATATGCAGCTTCAGAGTACCAGGGTGGTCCAGTAGTTGGGCTGCTAGTTGGAGAGTAGGTTCATTTCCCTGCTCAGGGGCAGGAGGAATGGCTTCTAGGGGAGGCTTGGACCCAGGCAATTCATTCTTTACAAATTAAGCACTGACTCCTTAGCCAATGGTGGTCCATACCTTAGGAACAACTGCCTAAAAGGTAGAATCCTCACCATGGTGAATCTGAGCGATCTTAGTTCTAAATTCTTAGTGTCTAAATTCTTTTAGACATGACGGCGCATGGTGCTGCCACACTTTGAGTCTGCCCGGGATCTTGACGGACGTTCAGTCAAGTACCTTGTTCTGGCTTGGAACACCTTGCTGGCGGAGGCCATTGACCCGACGGCTCTGAGGCGTCCGCTCCCCCGGCTCCGACACCGCAGGTTACCTTGGTTCACTGAGGGACTGTGGTGCTTGAAGCAGAAAGGGCGGCAGTTAGAGCAACGATGGCACCACTCTTGGGCTGAAGCCAACAGGTTGCAGCACAAAGCTAGTTTACGGGTCTATGTTGTGGCCGTGAGGGCAGCAAAGAAGAAATTCTTTGCTGCCCTCATAGCAGTCGCAAAGCCTCGTCCAGCGGAGTTGTTCCGGGTGGTGAGGGGGCTGGTCAGTCCTGCCTCCCTCTGCCCAGGCGTGGAATCTTCCAGGGTCTGCTGTGACATGTTTGTCAACTACTTTGCGGATAAGATCGCTCAGATTCACCATGACTTTGGTGCTGTAGTTTCTGCAGAAGGAGGAGAGTCAGAGGGTGTGGAAGCCCCGTCTGGTCTGGTTTCATGAGATCTGTTTCAGAAGATGCTGCCAGCTGGGACTGTGGATGTTCGGGGGGGGCGGGGAGTTAGGGCCACCTGTTGTGAACTGGATTCGTGTCCGTCCTGGCCGGTTAAGGCCTGTGGGGAGACGTTAGGACCACTGATGGCGGGGGTAATCAATGCCTCCCTTCGAGAGGGTAGAGTACCGAAATGTTTGAAGGAGGCGGTGGTCTGGCCTCTGCTCAAGAAACCATTGCTTGACATTGATTCGCTCGCCAGCTATCGGCCAATCTCTAACCTTCCCTTTTTAGGGAACGTTATTGAACGGATGGTGGCTCAGCAGCTCCAGGAGCATCTAGATGGCCTCAGCTTCCTAGATCCCTCCCAGTCTGGCTTTCGCCCAGGGTATAGCACTGAGACTGTGCTTGTGGCCTTGGTCGATAACCTGCGCCAGGAGATGGACCCGGGACGTTCAACCTTACTGGTCCTATTGGCTCTCTTGGCTGCTTTTGACATGGTTGATCATGGGCTGTTGGCGACTCACTTGCGGGATCGGGCAGGATTAGATGGGACAGTTCTAAAATGGTTCCGTTCCTACCTAGCCGGTAGGACCCAACAGGTGGTGCTGCAGGATAAGTCATCTTCCTCCCATGACCTTTTGTGTGGTGTCCTGTAAGGTTCTATTCTATCCCCGCTTTTGTTCAACGTATATATGCAGCCACTAGTCGAGGTTGTGAGGCGGTTCGGAGTGAGTTGTCATCAATATGCTGATGACACTCAGCTGTACCTCTCCTTTTCATCAGACCCAGGCCCGGCAGTCTCTGTGCTTTCCCGGTGTTTGATGGCTGTGAGGGACTGGATGAGACAGAGCCGACTGAAGCTGAATCCCTGACAAGACAGAGGTAATGTTGGTGGGGAGATCGGTGGGTGTGAATTCTCCCGTCATTGATGGGGTTTGTCCCCCATTGGTCTCCCAGGTGAGGAGTCTAGGGGTGCTCCTGGATTCCCGGATCCGCTTGGATATCCAGATGGAGTAGGTGGTGAAAGGGGCTTTCCGACAGTTACATCTGGTTCAGCGGTTTTGGCCTTATGTCTCCGACTCCGACCTGGCCACCATCATTCATGCTTTTGTTACCTCAAGACTGGACTACTGCAATGTGCTCTATGTGGGCCTATCCCTGGTGATGGTCCGGAGGCTGCAGCTGGTGCAGAATGCGGCAGCCCGGCTCCTTCTGGGGTCGGGTCACTGGGAGCACATTACACAAGTGCTTCATTCTCTGCACTGGCTACCTATTTTCTTCTGGGCCCAATTCAAGGTGTTGGTCCTTACCTTTAAAGCCCTACACATTCTCGTCCCAACCTATCTGCAGGACCACCTCACTCCCCGGGTCCTCGATCAGCCCCTGAGGTCCACTGGGGGTGCCTTCTTGGAGGTCCCCCAAGTAAATCAGGGGGTCACTATGGAGAGGGCGTTCTCGGTGGCCTCACCTTGGCTGTGGAACTCCCTCCCAGAGCAGGCTCACCTGGCCCCGGACCTACTGACTTTTTGTCAGGTTTGTAAAACTTGGCTGTTCCGCCAGACATTTGGTGAAGGGTATCGAGGGAGGGATGGGTTTGAGAGGGGTTGAGGGTTAGGGTGGGTGGGGCCTTGTTTTATTTTTATGGCTTCACCATGTTGTTTTATATTGCTATTATATAGGTTTTATATTTTTGTTTTAAATTGTAAGCCGCCCCGAGGTGCTCTGCAGAAGGGGCGGGGTATAAAATTGTAAAATAAACAAACAAATAAATAAATAAGGGAACTCATCCTGGGCAGGATCTGGCCCGGCTGCCAAACAGATGTCCCAGTGGTCCGGGCCGGGGGCAGAGATAGAAAGGGGCAATGTGCGGACATGGTCCTCACGGCCCCACCCCCACCCTGCTGAGCGTGGCCTGCCAATCTCCCTGATGGGCAGGCACACTTGTGTATGAGGCCACTGTGCCTGCCCGGAAATGCTCAGGCTCCAGACCAGAGTCAAGTACAGCGGGCTTGAAGAACCAAGGTTACAGGTGAAGAACCAAGATTACAGGTGAGTAACCTCGATTTCTTCTTCAAGTGGGGCTCCGTGACTCACAACAGTGAAAAAGCAGTCTCCCCTTGGTGGGGGGGGGAGGGAGGAATCTATTTGAATAGAGACTGAAGGACTGCTCTCGCAAAGCCAGTGTCTGCACGAGCTGTAATGTCCCCCAGAGTATAGCGTTTGGCAAAGGTTTGTGCAGAGCTCCATGTGGCTGCTTGGTGAACCTCTTCCATAGGAAACATGTGATGCAAGGCACTGGAGGTAGCCAGGGCTCAAGTGGAATGTCCCTTGAGACCCTCTGGAGGTTATTTGTTCGATAGCATGTAGCAGAGAGAGATGCATTCCACTAACCAGGAACAGATAGTCTGAGATGAGACTTTGTTTCCCGGGAAAGGCCCCCCAGAGGTGACGAAGAGGGAATCGGATTTTCGAAAAGGTTTAGTTCTTACGATGTAAAAAGACAAGTCTCTCTTGATGTTCGGCATGTGAAGAGCTGATTCTCCTCAGGAGGAGTGAGGCCTCGGGAAGAAGACTGGCAATACGATGTCCTGAGACATATGGAATGCAGAGACCACCTTAGGTCGGAAAGTTGGAGGTAAACTTAGGGTGACTGTCACTGTGGAAGATCAGGAATGTAGGGAGTATCGACAAGGCTGCTATTTCACTTGCCCTTCTGGCAGAAGTCAGGGCTACCAGCATGCAGACCTTTAGTGATAGCAGGTGTAGTGAGTAAGTTGCCAGTGTCTCAAAAGGAAGTAGGATCAGTCTCCCCAGGATGAAGTTAAAGTCTCATAGGGGACAAGGGTCATGAACAGGTGGGGCAATATTGTGGAGCGCTTTGAGGAAGCATCCCAAGACTGGGTGCAAAAAGGTCAGACAACCATCAACAGGTGGTAGGAAGGCGGAGATTGCAGCAAGGGGGACCTTTATTAAGGATGGGCCCAGTCCTTGCGATTTAAGATGGACCATGTAGGTCAGTAGGTTCATGATGGTAGCTGCATCTGGGCATATTTGTTGAGAAGCTGCCCATATGGAAAAATGCTTCCATTTCAGGTTGTACGTTTTGTTAGTAGAGTCCTTACGGGCACTCTTTAGGATAGGAATATGCTAGAGCTTCCCTCTTCTTTTTGTGCAGGTGCCTGGCTCACTCGCCGAGTGCCTGTTTTGGGGCTAGAGCAGTTTCCTCTTCTACGTGTAGGAATATGCTAGAGATGTCCTCCTTTTTTTGTGCAGGTGCCTGGTATGCTTGCCCAGCGTCTGTTTTTGGGTTACAGCTGACCCTCTTTTACTCCATTGGCGTTCGGTCTGCTTCCTAAGTGTCCGTATTTGGATCAGAGCTGCTTTTCCTCCATGCGCAGGAACTTGGCCTGCTTTTTCAGAGCCCATCCTTTAGGCTAGAGCTGTCTGCCCATTAGTAGGAGCCTGATCTCTAATGTACAGGGCTCTGGTAGGAACTGCTGCCGTAGTTTTATGGCTGCTAACTAGGTATCTACCAAGTCAGTTTTTATGGGGTCCCTGTATGTTATGCAAACAAAGTTGTTAGTTTATATCATGGCCTATGGCATGGTTCATTTATGAATTATGCTTTAGCTAAAATGTATTATATTTATGTATTTCTCCTTTTTTGTATTTGTCTATTGATGTACTTATTTCAGTGATCATTTGCTTATATTCTTGATAAGACGCTCTGGTCAAATCAATAATCTTTATTCATTAATTCATTCATTTATTCCATTCACTCTTTAGGATATGTACTGCCTCTTCAGGCAGATCTAACAGGACTTGGTGAGTTACGGCGATATCAGCCAAGCTGTTAGGTGCAACGATTGGAGGTTGGGGTGGAGAATCTCTCTGTCATTCTGGTGAAGAAGATCTGGAATGAGAGGAAGATGTTGTTGACGTACAGTCATGGCCTGTAAGCGGGTAAGCCATGGCTGCCTGGGCCAGCTGGGAGCTATGAGAATGCAGCAAGCTTTCTCTTTGTCCAGTTTCATCAGGGCTCATGTGATTAAGGGGAATGGATGGAAGGCATACAGTAGATGGTCTGTCCAAGGGATTAGGAACACGTCGTTCAGGGATCCCTGCCCTTTCCCCACTCAAGTGCAGTATACGGGGCATTGAGCATTGTGGGGTGAAGCAAAAAGATCTATTTTTGGTTGACCCCATTTGGAGAATAGATCCAGAGTGACAGATCTGTTGTGCATCCACTTGTGCTGCAAAATAGGTGCCCTGTTCAGTATGTCTGCAATCATGATGGATTGACACACCAGGTGGGTTGCAATGGGATGAATATCATGAAGAATGGACCGCTTCTAAAGCTTTGTCGCCTCTCTGCAGAGGCTGGAGGAGCGGGTGCCCCCATTTTTTGATAGAACACATTGCTGTGGTGTTGTCTGTGGTAATCTGGACATTCTCACCTTCAATGAGAGGAAGGAATGCCTTCATGGCGAATCAAATTGCTTGTATTTCTAAGACGTTGATGTGTAGAGAATGTTCCTATTCATTCCAAGTGCTGCTCACTTGTAACGTGTCGCAGTGAGCACCCCATCCATACAGGGAAGCATTGGTGATCAAAGGGATGCCTTTTGCCCAACCCATTCCAGACTTCCTGCTGAGCATATTGTCTTCTCTGCTCAGCAGAGGGAGGAATAAAAACATAGGGTGGGGGAAGACAGGAAAGAGGATGGAAGGCAGGGATGAGGGAGAAAACAGAGGATGGGGAAGACAGGAAGGAAGGGTGGTGTAAAAACAAGATGGGTGAGAGGGAAGACAGGAAGGTGGGGGGAAGGCAGGGAGGAGGATAAAATGGAAGGTGGGGGAAGGCAGGGAAGGGTAGAGGGATACTCACCCGCTACAGAGTCCAACAGTTATGCTGGATCTCTGGGGCGGGAAACTGGCGTTCTGGATCAACACCCAGATTTTTGATTAGAGGGCTCCCTGCATTGGAAACTGCAGAAGCTCCCCAGCTCCAGCCCCTCCCCTTGGTTATACTGCGTATATATCTCAAGGCAGCCAGGGGAGCTGTCCCAGACACTTACGCAGTAAAGACAGTAACTAGCCCACTTCCCGCTTTTCCCTCCATCCCCTTCCCTTGCTGACTCACTGCTGAGATGGCTTTGCACATGTGCTGCCAGCTCAGCTGTGAGTTGTGCGGAGGTGAGGGAAATGAGGGAGGGGAATGAGGGAGAGGTGGTTGGTGTCTCTGTGGGAGGCAGGACGGAACTCTTCCACCATCCATTCACCTCTTCAGCCAGAGATATAACATTTGAAAATAGTAACAAACGATAAAATAGCATATCAATTTTCATTCTATGGGTAACATCATGGATAAACAGTTTAAACATATATGCAAAGCTATTTATATTGTGAATATTACAGTCAATAACGGTTGGCTCTTTGGTTGGAACCAGCCTAGATGCAAATGACATGGGTGTGTTATCTATAACAATGTAACATGCCTTTGAACATTTTTAGGAAATATTGGAAGTAATGCTATTACTCTGTGCTAGTCACTGAATCCCCCAAAGTGCAGAACACATCCTTATTGACTAGTTAAACTGATTAGTAAATAACAGATTGATATAAAGACTATTTTTACTTTGGATGAAAAAGAACTGTAGGCTCCAAATGCAGAGCTGAAATGCTGTACTAATAACCCTATACGGTCATCCTATAAAACCTACATTCTGGTCCTTTATGGAGCTAGAAACATTTGCCCTGTGAAATATCAAGCATAGTTCAGAGAACAAGCAATTTCACAAGAGTGCATACACATTCTTTCCAAAGAAACTAGTCACAGAAACCAAAAGGAGGAAGTCCTTTCCAGGTTCTTAACATACCAAACCAATGGCATAGCTATAATATGTGGTGTGTTCAATAGCCGGGGGGCCCATGCCCATGTGGAATTTGTGCACAGGCGAATGGGTGATTAGCACTCACTGAAGACTTGGTAACTGATTCAGGGTCCCCCATTCCATCTTCTGCATTATGGTCCATTCCAGCCTTGACTCAGTAAACCCATGTGCTAACAGGAACTTCCAGCTGTTACTAAAATTAGAGAATTATAGAGTGGCAGGATCCACTCTATAGCTAAGGTATGTTGCACACTTCGTTATAAAGCCTGAACATTCTATTCGTTATAAAATTAACACAATTAAAGCTAGCATCATAAAATGTGTGGTGAAGGATCACTGGAGACATCGGTTCATGCTGTCCAAACCTCAGCCACCTCGGCTGCATAACAGCCGAGATATCATAGTTTGAAAACTGCACTTTGAAGCCTGTTTTTTCTAAAGTTAGTCCATCTCCATCTCGGCAGGATAAACAATAGGGGTGGGAAACCGGTAGAATCCGGTATGCAATAATGCCGGTATCGGGCGTACCAGCATTATCGGATTCGACCCGGTAATCCGGACCGGGTACCGGATTTTTTTACATTGCAGCCATTTAAAAATGGCTGCAATGTAAAAACTTAAAAGCCACAGCAAGAAAGTTTAAAAAAAAAAAAACCCTCCCCGAGTCCAGGCTGCGCGGGTGGAAGGGGGGACACCCCCCACCCACCCTGCCCAGCCTGGATTTTTGTTTTAAAAAAGACTAGAGTAGGACCCAGAGGCGAGGCGCGCCCACACACCCCCCCAGCACCAGCGGCCGCGGCGTCCCCGCAGCCGCCGGT
>QEPC01003318.1:825992-924360 GCA_003113815.1 Sphenodon punctatus
CCCCCCCAGGGATCGGGTCATACTTACCGGCGGCTGCGGGGACGCCGCGGCCGCTGGTGCTGGGGGGGGTGGGCTCGCCTCGCCTCTGGGTCTTACTCTAGTCTTTTTTAAAACAAAAATCCAGGCTGGGCAGGGTGGGTGGGGGGTGTCCCCCCTTCCACCCGCGCAGCCTGGGAGGGGGAGGAAATTAATTTATTTCATTGGTTTCAATGGGGACACAGCGCCCCATTGAAACCAATGAAATAAATCCGGTACCAGTATACCGGATTTAATCCGGGAATCCGGTTTTCGTAGAACCAGTAACCGGTAAATCCGGTAGCCGGTAATGGGCCCGGGGTCCCACCACTAATAAACAAGGTTTGTGTTGGTTGGGAGGAGGTGTAAGTCTTTTAGAAAATTCAAGGAGGCTGCCAGGAGGTGCCTTCTGGTCTACTTTTTATAAATTCGGTTAGTAGTTTTTAACTTATGACATCTTGAAAATTCAATGTTAGCCTATGGAGACCATCCTGATTGTGGACTGCTTGTGAACATTCTATGCGTAATGCAGTCACTGGGTATTTTCAGACATTACGAGATCACGCTCAACCACAGTGCATCCCCACATGGTGATCGTGATCCCGTAACATCTGATGGGGGGGAACAGAAGTTCCCCCCCAGATGTTCACCCCCGTGAATCACGGGGGGGGGGAAATCACATTCACCACGCAAGCGGAGGTCCTGCCCGGACTATCTCCGATTACGTGGTGAATGCGATTCCCCCCCGTGATCAAGGGGATCGTCACGTCTGTCCCGCTGCCACGGCCCAGAATCAGCGGCGGGATTCCGGGCCGTGGTCACTGCGGGCAGGCACTGCGGCCCCATTGGCTGCGGGACCCACCCGTCTCCCAGGAGGGTGGGCGGCGAGGGAGTCAGGGGGGCGGGGCCGTGCGGCCACACTTTGTGCCACGCGGCCCTGCTTCCTCCCCGATTCCCCGCCGGTATCAGCCGGCACGTCTGTTGGACGTGCCGGTTTGATCCCGGCAGGGGATCAAAGGGTGATTCCATGACAGGGCCAATACAGGCCCCATCACGTCTGAAAATACCCACTGTTTAAAAGCAAACAGTCTTGAATACTGGGGACTACAACTCCCAGCAGGCACTGCTTTCTAGAGCCTATCAGTGCTGGGGAAAGAGAGGGAACTGCACCTCCCATGAGGCAGTGTGAATGACTGGTCAGCCATGTTTAGATCTGATCTGGTGGGGAGAGGAGGAGAGCAAGGCCTGTGGAAGGGAGAGAGCTGAAGACCATTCTGATCTGATCCTGCACAGCAGGTGCCTTGGCTTGGGGGCCAGGGACATCAAAATGGCTAAACAACAGAGCTAGCAAATCCTGCAGTGACGTTTGGGGTGGCTGATCTTGCCCCCACACTCGCCCAGAACCACAGAGCACATGAATTTCAGTGACAGCCCTTCCCCCTCCAAAAACGTGGGGTGTCTGGGCTGCGGCTCCAAAGGGGTGCCCCATTGGAGGAGCATGGCTGGGGCCAGAGCACTGGAGTTTGCCTGGGATGGTCCCAGGTGCAGGAAGAGGGCAGAGGTTTATCCCGGAGACAGGGGCAGGAGGCTAAAGGCGGGATGGAATCGACCTTCTTTCAGCACTTCTCCCTCCGACTTTCCCAACCCCACTAAGGTAAGTGGGTGCTCTGGGTTGATACAGTGGGTGTTCTGCAGGAAGGGAGCAGGGAAATGGTGGGGTCCTGTGCTGAGCAGCCCTGTGGGGCAGAGTGGCAAGTGTAGTTCTCTTGGGAGGACTCTAAGAGCGAGCCTCAGCCCAGGGAGGGAAATCCTATGGGGGAGCAGGGAGGGAGGGAGCATACACAAGGGGGGGGACATTAAGGGGAGGGCATAGGGGCAGAGTCTCTGTAAATAAGAGCCTCTGTAAATAGCTTCCACAGGGGGAGCACTTTACAGGGAGCAGCTTTATTGGGGATACAGAATATGGAACCCAGTACAGGGGGAGGTCTGCAGAGTGGGCAGCATTGTGCAAGAAAGGGAACCCTGTCCAAAGGAGAGTAAAGTGGGGGAGTCTTGTAGAGACAGAAAACTGCAGAATGGCTATAATTGTGCCAGGGGAGAGCCCTGGACAGAGGAGAACTGAGTGAGGGAGCTTTGTACAGGGGGAGAGCTTCAGAATGGGCAGTATTATGCCAGGTGGAGAGTCCTGTACATGGCCACAGCAGAGTCAGGGAGCCTTGTACAAGGAGTGAACCAGCCAGGGGGTCCTGTACGGGGGGAAGTCCTTATAGAAAGTAGAATGGCCAGTGTTGCACAAGGAAAAGAGCTCTGACAGTGGGGAGTAGAGTGGAAGACTCCTGTACAAGCCATGAGCTACAAAGATCATAGAGAGCAGTTTGGGGAAGTTTGCAATGCTTAAACCGAACCAAAGTTGTTCTATTCTTAGTAAAGCAGGGGGCTACCAGTAAAAATCTAGCTTCGCCTTGCTTGGTATTTGAAGGAAGTAACAACCTTCTAAAATGAAGGGAGCAGCTTTTCCACCTTAGCCTAAGCCCGTCTCCCATAGTGGTTTCGCTACTCAGCATTCTACTGTGCCACCCGGACAAATTTTCTCCATTGCACTGTATTTAACAAAAGATTTGGATATTCCGTAATCAAAAAACCTCCAGTTTACAAGAAGCGTTAAAGCTCTTGCAAATTCAATCATGCACTAAGCAGCATGGAAATTGCAAGTTAAGGCTCCTGCCTTAACCTCTGTGCCATGTTAGCAGTAAAGACATTGTACAGTCTCACATATTGTGCTCACTTACAACTTAGGCTTCATGAACACACACTTTGCCTTTGTCTTTCAGTCCCAATCCTCTTCCTCTTTGCAGGTTGGGGACAATACTTAAGCTGGGGACAGGCCTCTCCGTTTCCTCTTTAAGAAAGAGAGAACTTAGAAGTTCTGGCTCGCACCCCTTCCCTCTAATCTGTCGCAGCTCTGTAACAGAGAACTAGATTTGCTTTTATATCTTCAGCTTGGAGATCTTGATAAGGTTCAGGACCCTCAAGCCCTAAAAATAGTTGGAATGTTTATTAACAGAAAAGCATAGGAGCGAATGATAGACCCAACTCACTCAAGACAAAGGTTCATACATATCAGCAGGACAGTAGTAGTAGCTCCTGCTGCTCTCTGAATAACTGTCCCAGGACTGAGGCATGGATTCATTTCCAGTGATGCCAAACTGGCACATTTCACTAGCTCTAAATTCATTTTTAATTTTAAAAAATAAATAAAAATTGACTACCAAAAATATTTTGACTAAACAAACATATTGAATAAGAGGTGGTAGTTCATTTACTCCCAGGCAATTTCTCTCATTCTTCCTGAAACTGAAAGATGTTATTGTCTTTAACCAGCTATTTTTGCAAGAAGGAAACATAAAAGCTACTGTTTTTATTTGGAGACTATCATAATAAAGAACTTTCCATGATTTAATCATAAGCTCTCTGTATTCTTTATGTTGCAGGTGCAGTTGCATTTCTACAAAGATTTGTCAGTCTCGGTTTGCCACAAATCATACAGAAAATCACTTAATGATTTATTAATTCTCTACACAGTTTAATTATACTGCAGTCCATCTGTGAAAGAATTGCGATTCTGAAATCTCTGACTTCAACAACTCAATCTCAAAAATCAATTAATTTTGCTATGTGACAATGAAGTAGCTACTCGTCACAAGATTTCCAAAATCTAAGCACTTATAAAGCAAGGAGGTGCTTAAGATGTGGAAACTATAAAACTTTATACCTCTGACATAATGGCCCAGATCGATACACAGACATTACCCCACTACTGGGTATACGAAGGACTTAATCACTTCCACAAATCCCCACCCCTCACCCCATTTTTGTACTGTGAGGATAGAGGAAAGAGCAGGTGGTCTGAGGAAAGGCCCACAAGGGGAAGTATAACATATTAAAAGTTCTCTCACTCAAAGCCTAAATGTTTTCCAGAGGCAATTTACGTAAGTTTTCTCTTTTTGAGCAAGAATTTGGCAGGTGGGGATAGGTTTCTAGGGGATATTTAGGTATTATGTCCTATTTATATAGTTTTTATGTTGTAACCTGTCCTGAGTCTTAGGGAACAAAATATGTTTAAATAAATAAAGTTAGAAAAGATAATGTATTTTCAAACTGCCCTGCTACAGAAAAGATATTAATCCTGAAACATATAGAAAAGGGATTATACTTGAGAAAATCTGCCTCTAATAACTCGGATGGGAAGAACGTAATGTTAGGTGGCTCTCCACACGAAAAGTCCCGAAAAGTTGTTATACTTGCTTACTTGGTATCTTCTTGTACATAAGAAATTGAAATTAAGCTGCATATGTCTACAGAGGCTCCATAATGCAGGACTTCATCTATGAGGTCAACTCTTTGATTAATTATCAAAACAAAATAGGCGCAGGCGAGCATACAAGAATAGTACAAGCAGAAACATAGTGCATGGATCCTGACTTCATTTTTCAAAACTATCAAAAATACCCCTTTGCTTGAGTACTATGCAAGTATTGTGGTTCTTATATTAATAATGGCACTTCCCTAGTTTCTCCTTCTCTATGAAGACAGACTTAGAAATGCACCTGTTAAATTGTACATAAGGTATGTCCTTTTCTGATTTATCACTTAGAAAGAAAAACAGACACTTTTATCTACACACTAATCTACATACTAAAATCTATACACTAATCATTATACCCTGGGGCCATCAAAATACATTGTTTGGACCAATGGAAAAGTCTAAAGAGTTCTGCCCGGGAGCACCACATTAATCTCTCTGAAATGTGTGTATAAAAAAAAAGTACTCTCGCTGGCAGCACCTCACAACTTCAGAATCACTATGGCCCACTCACGCTCTACCCAAAAGTAATGCCTTGCCTTCAGGTACCTTTCGGTTTTGTACAGTGCATTTCTTTCTTTGTCCCTACTATTCCTAGGGTTTGTTCTACCTGCAGAAGCTTTAATCTGACTTTCAGTGGGGGAGAAATGCACACATAGAAAATGATTCAGTAGACAAGAAGAAATTAGGCAATGAGAAAAATCGATAAGTTTAACCTTGTACTATGGTTCCTCAAGTTAAGATTAATCACTGGTTAACAAAGCTGATAAAATTCCTGCAGCAATTGACTACTAACTGATATGAAAAGCACATAGTTCCTGTCAGGAAAACTTGGTACTGCTTATTGAAGCCAACCTCTTCCACCTCTCAGAACCAATATCGGGGTAATCACTTTATTACTTCTAAGAGGAAGAAAGTTCTTGGTGCATTTAAGAAAAAAGCAAGCTGATAGATGAGAATATTTTGCAAGTTTCCAGACAGTCAAGTAACTGGGAACAAAAAGTGACTAAAATTCTTCAAGGTGAGAGGGACTGAATTTGCTTTTTTCAAAAAAGCTTCCTTTTCAACTTTACAGTACATAGTCTCAACGATCTGTACTAACATTCCAACAGAATGCGAGAACTTTAGGTGGCCAGATATGAAAAATTTAGAGGACACTTACAAGAAATACAAGTTTCAGGGCTGCACTGGCTCCAATACAGTGCAGCCCTGCAACCTGTATTTCTCGTAAGCGTCCTCTAAAATTTGCATATCTGGCCACTCGCCCTAGAGTACTTGCATACTTGAGCGAATACCTGGTAGGTACTAAATGTACTACTTTTTCTCTGCTTACCTGGGTCTCAGGGAGCCACAGCAACAATCTGGAGGCCAGAAGCATCTTGAGGCCTCATAGTACAACCTGGGGGCATAATCCAGCAGGTCATTGCATGAACAGGGGTACATGTCTACATGCGCTTGCATTGGGCAGGCACATGTGCACCCAGGCAGTCTGGCACATGCACCAGTCAGCTGGACTAGGCCCCAAGCCACACCAAGAGCCTCAGAGCACACCCAGCCACTCCCTTTCCCCACCCATTTCCTCCTTGTCACTACCACTGCCGCCTCATCACTGTCACCTTGCCCAGTGCCCAGGCAAGTCCTCATGGTACCTGTAATGGAAACCTGTTGACCTCACAAATCTCCATTTAGCTGTTCCCTGTATTCACTGCCACCCCCTGGAAATCATTAAATTTCCTCTGTATCCAGATGCCTCAGTTCAGTAAGCATAAGCTGTCCCAAAAGACTGAGTTGTACAAACTCACATGCAGAACCAATGAAGCACTCAACAAAGCACCTAATTAGCTCCAGAAAATATACAGAAACACTTAATGACTAACAACATTGCTGTTATTACTGATTTTAAAAAAATTAATACATTATCACATACTTTCAGATCAATGTATGGGTAGAGGGGTGGCAAATAGGCAGACTAAAAAGGAATGCATAATAAGCAGACTGAGTTGCAAATTGTGGGAGTGTAAATGGCCATTACAGCACCATGACATGAGAAGCATGTGCTTCCCCTATCCCAGAAAGTTATGCACGCAGGTACCCAAGATGCATTGCATACCATGCAAATCAACCTTAATGTTATTCATGACAACTTGGTGCGCTGCACCAATGGATATCATCCAGGAATAGCTTGGGGGTGAAGACAGCTGGTCACTCGAACATGTAGGAAATTATGTGTGTATTATCGGCTGCATAAAATCAGGTGACATCATCACGCTGCCACACAACAGCTGAACACACATGTAATGTTAAACGTGGCAACATTCCGTGTCTAATCACCAACTGAATCTTGAGATGTAAAAGTTACTGGGTCAGATCCTGCCACCCACACTCTGCTGTCACTGGCTTTGATCCAAACCCAATGTAATTCAGTGGGAGTTTTTCCACTGAATCAAGCAGACTTTTGATCAGAGCTCTTGTGCAACTCAAGCCACCAGTATCTTCCTATAAGGTGGAGGTTTTTCTAGAATTTTCTACACTAAACTGAAATAATATTCCTTTTTTTCAGGTGACCTTAATACATCTTTGATGAAAACCAAAGTAAACAAGAAATGTTTGTGCATACATGCCCTGGAGGTTGAGTGTGCTCTACCAGAGGGCCACAGAATTTCAAAAAGTGCCTACGCATCTCCTAGGCAACCAAGCAATGTACATTCTAAAGCATCTCTTTTAACTAATTAATCAATCAGCCAAGGACTAGAAGGTTTGCAGAAAGGCCTACATTTATTCAGAGTCTTGACTTTGAAGTTAAATTAAAAAGTGCTGTAACTTATTGAATGAGGTGTACACCAAGAGAACTCAGATTTGGAAATATATTTTCATTGTTAAAAGCTGCAGCTTAGCCTCTCTTTCTTGAAACTGTCCACAATGACTAGCATATTATATTTAAAATACCATATCGCTTCTACAGTACAATTTAAATCTCCAACACATTATCCACAGATCAATGAACAATCATGTTTTTTTCTCATTTTGTCCCTCCTAGTGTTGGCTATTTAACGATCTAAAAAGAGCATTTAAGTAGCAGAGGAAATAATCTAACGTGGCTGTTTTCAGAACATGCTACTTTAGAAAAAATTTACTGGTATGAAAGAGAAAAGGGAATTGGTCACCTACCTTGGTGAATTCTTTTCTCTCCTGCGCTCCGGATACTCCTCCGTTTGGGTAGCTCTTCCCCTTGACCTCCAGGAGGCAGCACTCAAACTTTCTTTTGCGCATGCGTGATGAGCTATCCCCTTCTCCTTCAGTCAGTTCCATAGCGGAAGACCGACTATCTTTGATCGGATACCAGCAAGAAAAATAAATGTAACTAATAAAAATAATGAGAACTCCAAACATTGAACAATGAGAACAACTCCGAATATTGAACAAGAATACCCAGGGATTCCTCCCCGATAGATTAGACAAGGATGAAAGTATCTAATGTGTCTTAATTACGCTAGGTTATAAGACCCACTCCCCATTCCTTGTGCTGTTTGGTAGGGAGGGTCGAAGGAGTATCCGGAGTGCAGGAGAGAAAAGAATTCATCAAGGTAGGTGACCAATTTCCTTTCCTCCTCCTGCCTCCGGATACTCCTCCGTTCGGGATATACCCGAGCAATGGACCTCTAAGGGTGGGAATAAACAGTGCCGGGAATATCCAACACTGCCGGAAGCACCCTCCTACCAAAAGCTGCCTCAGCTGATTGGTAAACATCTATATTGTAATGTTTCACAAAAGTATGTATGGACGACCAAGTGGCTGCCCTACATGTTTCATCATATGACGCCCGAGCCTTAAAGGCATAAGACGTGGCAGAGCCTCTCACAGAATGGGCCCAGATTTGTGGAGGAAGGACTTTTCCCTTTGCCTTATAGGCTTTGATTATACATTGCTTTACCCATGTTGCAATTAGAGTTTTAAATGCCTTTAAACCCTTGTACCCAGTAGGGCTGTAGCAGAATGTCGCAGTGGTAGCTATTTCCGCCGAAAACAGCGTTTCCGCAATTAGTGGTACGGTGTGGCAGAGGCTTTCATTCCACTAGTTTCATTCCGCTACTTCCGCAGTTCCGCTAATTTCATTCCGCTGCTTCCACAGGCTTCGCAAAATAGCGGAAACATAACATTTTCGCTACTTCTGCCATTCCGCCAGCGCCACAAAATAGCAGAACAGTGGTTTTCTGACAGTTTCCGCAATTTTCCTGTAATTCCGCAATATGCAGAATGCCAACGGAATTAGCTGAATGTCCACAGAAAAGCAACGGTGTGGCGCGGGCAATTCCAAAATGGCAGAATGGAATCGCGGCGCGGTAACAGCTGCTGCCGCATCAGCCCTAGTACCCAGGTCTAATATTAATAAATAAGGCTGTAGATTTCCTGAACCCCTGGCTCCTAGTCAGATACATTTTCAGTGCTCTGTGCACATCCAAATTATTTCTTTGGGGTGTACTAGCTTAGGACAGAACGAAGGCAAGACCAGGTTCTGAGATTTGTGGAAAAGCGAGTTCACCTTGGGAACAAAAGCCGGATCTAGTCTCAAAGTGACTGATTGTTTCTGAAAGGAACAAAGGTTTTCTTCCATAGGCAGAGCTCTGAGCTCCGATATCCTTCTGGCTGAGGTTACGGCTACCAAGAAGGCAACTTTAATGAAAAGCATATAAAGGGATATGTTTAAGGGGCTCAAAAGGGGCTTTCGTGAGGGCATCTAGCACTAGATTTAAATTCCACGATGGATAGCTATGAACTACTGGGGGTGAAATCACTTTGGCCACTCTTATGAACTGCCTAACATGCCAATGAGTGGAAACAGCTCTGTTGGTTAGCGCCCTTAAGACTGAGTCAAAGGCCGCTGCCTGTCTAGCCAGAGTGTTTGGTTTTAGACCCTTATCCAACCCAGCCTGGAGAAACTCCAGAACCTCAGGAACCCCTGCCCTACACGGGTCCTGTGCTTTTGTCCTCGACCAATTTTTGAATGCTTGCCATGTGGCTATATAAGCCCTCCTAGTGACTGGTCTTCTAGACAGTAGGAGGGTAGTGAGGACGGCCTCCGAGTATCCTCTCTTCTTAGGGCTGAGCGTTCAATTTCCATGCTGTCAGCTTCAAGATTTGTATATTCTCGTGTATTAACGGACCCTGTCTGAGAAGAGTAGGGTGGGTCGGGTAAGATTATATGGGGCAGTTGGCTTAACTCTATCAGGTCTGAGAACCATGGTCTTCTGGGCCACCATGGAGTTATTAGTATCACTTGGGCTCTCTCTTTCTATATCTTTGCTATTGTTCTCGTTATTAGAGGAAAGGGTGGAAAGGCGTTGAGAAGATCTCATGGCCAAGGCTGATTCAGCACATCCACTGCGCCGTTGGATGGTGTTTTGGTCATGAACAGTGGGACCTGGGTGTTTTCCTGTGAAGTGAACAGATCCACTAAGGGACGGCTGAAGTGGTGGGTGATTTCCCTGAAGACCGCTTTGTCAGGGTACCATTCATGAGGGTCTACCGTGTGTCGGCTGAGCCAGTCTGCCTGTGAGTTGACCAGGCCCTTGATATGCAGAGCTTTCAGTGACAACGGGTGTGATTGTGCCCATATAAACAGCTTGACCACTTTCCGATGCAGGCTGGGAGATCTTGAACCTCCCTGATGGTTTATATATGCCCTTGCAGTGGTGTTGTCCGTGTATACTAGAATGTGATGATTCTGCAGTGATGGTGGTCAATTGTATCAGGACACGTCAAATTGCTTTCAGCTCTAAGAAGTTTATACTTCTGTCTGAGTCCCTCTTGCTCCAGAGGCCCTGTACTGGCACTGGTCCCGAGTGAGCCCCCCATCCTCGTAAGCTGGCATCTGTCGTGACTATCATCCTGCTGGGTTCCGACAACGGGTTTCCCCTTTCGAATGTTGCTTGTCTTAACCACCAGGACATTGAGGGTCCGAGATCTAGTGGGATGTTTACCCATGGATTGAGACCGAGAGTCAGTTCTCGCTGCATAGGACGCAGAAGCTGTTGAAAGTTTCTGAGATGGAAGTGACCCCATTGTACCTGCTGTGTGCAGGATGTGAGTAGCCCCAGAAGCTGTGCTAAACCCTTTAGTCTTTTTACCTGCAATATCTGGATCAGTCTGCGAATCTTTTGCTGATGGGGCTGGGGAATAAGCACTATGTCTAAGATAGTAACTATCTAGAACCACTCCCAGATGTTCTATCCTGTGAGTGGGTATCAAGAAGCTCCTTTCCCTGTTGATGAGAAAGCCATGATGGGTTAGATACTGAATTACCCTGTCCCTGTCTGCTAGTGTCTTGGCTTCCATCTGGGCTCTGACCAGGATGTCGTCTAGATAGGGATATATGTGAATCCCCTCCCTGCGAAGATTGGCTATGATGGGGATTAATATCTTCGAAAAGGTCCATAGAGCTGATGACAGGCCAAAGGGTAGAGCCCGGAATTGCCAGTGAGTCTCTTGGTAACAGAACCTGAGCCATCTCCTGTGGGCCGGTGAAATCGGTACATGTAGATAAGCCTCCCTCAGATCCAGAGAAACCATCCAATCCCCTTGCCTTAGACTCTGGGATATGGACCTGACTGTCTCCATTTTTAACTTTTGCCTTTTCACTGATTTGTTGAGTGACTTTAAATCTAGTACCGCCCTCCAATCTCCTGATTCTTTTGCAACCAGATATAAAATTGAGGAAAGGCCAAGGCTGATCTCCTCCTTTGGAACCCTTTCTATGGCTAGGATGGAGTGCAGCAGTAGTATTTCCAAGAGCACTGCCTGATGTTTTGCAGGGTTGTTAGAAGAGGGTGAAACCAAGAACCTTTCTCTGGGGCATCGGGTGACTTCTATCGAACAGCCTTGTCTGACAATGGATAGGGTCCACTCATCCAAGATGGAATTTTCCCAGGCTACTGAGAAATCCATAAGCCTGCCCACCACCCTTATGTCCTCCGGATAGTCATGCATCCTGCTTGGGCTGACCTGAGGCAGTACCCTTAGGCTTTTGTCTATCAAATCTGTTGTGTCTTTGCCCTCTGGGGCAAAAGGAAAAACTCTGGGTGGGATCTCTGATACGCTGGGGTTGAAATTTTCTGAGTGCCCCTGAGTTAACCCCAAATTTGCCAAATTGTTAGAGGGTTTTGGTTTTGGCCTTGTCGGTAGCATCAGCGAGAACTTTATCCAAGGACGTACCAAACAATTTAAAGCCCTTATAAGGGCCTGATACCAACAGATTTTTTTGGTATGGTATCGCCCTGCCATGATCTCAGTCAAATCCTTCTTCTGGCCGATACACAACTTTCCACTGAGCGTGCCGACCATGCCATAGCATCCATGGTGGAGTCCACCAGTAGGGAAGTAGCCAAGAGAATGCGAGAAGAAAGTACCTGAGACTTCTCTGATAACTCTGGGTCCTGGACCTCCTGGAACCAGGATAGTAGAGCCCGGGCTACATAGGATGAGAGAATGCTAATTCTTAGGGTAGAAGATGAGGAGTCTAGGACCCTCCTGAGCTCCACAGCTCTATCAGTTGGATCCCTGGGGAAACAATCACCTTCTGTGGGAAAGACCGTTTGTCTGGCCAGCGAGGCTGTGGCAGCATCCACTTTTGGATTTTTAAAAAGTGGTTCCTTTTTCCTAGAGAAGGAGTATAAGGCATCTTGAGTTCTATTCATCCCATAGGATTTGTTGGGGGATTTCCACTCCTCAAGAACTAACCTCTCAAAGGCTTTGTCCAGAGGAACTCCATGGTCCTTGCCATGTATACTGGGAATGTATTCCCTTTCATCCACTTCCTGAGAATCAGGAGTCCCCTTTTGTGGGTTTCTCCTGTAACCGCAGGGTTTTCACAATTTGGCCTAACAGCTCATCTCTGTATTGGAGTGGGAATTGTTTATCCTTATCCTTGGGGTCAGTCTGCAAGGTCACATGCTCCCCCTCCTTGGTCTCAGATTCCTCCCTTTAGCTATCATATTCAGACGAGGAAGTCACACTAGGCTGAGACTGAGCCCTGTAACGCTTGGAGATTTCCACCATGGAGCTTTCCCCAGAGGAATGAGGGGAGGCAAAAAGGCAGGCTGTAGCGCCACCTGCTGGGCCTTTGGGTTTTCTTGCCCTTTTGGCAACTGCTTTCTGAGGTGCTTTGCTTTTCGTTTTGGTGGGAAGCCTCTTTCTCTTCCCCTTGGCTTGTAATTCACAAAGCCTATCTAGGGACTGCAAAATTTTTCCCATGGAAGTAGCCAGAGGCATCTTGCTGGTTAGGTACCTGCATGTCCTGGGGTGTAGATTCCTCTGGTGCCAGACTCTCCATTCTGCCTCGTGCTTCTCTCGGAGGAAGCAAGCGAAGGCTGCCTGTTCTGGGGATTTCCGGCTCGAGCTGACTCACGCAGCAGCAGGAGTCAGTTCTGTGACGGGGGGAAAAACCGGCTAAGACTGGGGGCCGGCCTCAGTCGGGAGCTGCTTCCCTGCTCGGCTCCCCAGCACCCAGGCACCTTACAAGGGAGCTGGCCTGGGCTTCATAGCTCTTCCCAAGAACAGGTCTGGGAAAGGCTTGCCCCGCCTGAGAAGCAATCGTGCTTTCTCCTCTACTCTGACCCTTCGGCTTCACTTACAGATTTTTTAAAGCGGGAAAGTTGACCAGATGTCTGAAAGAACTCACGCCCCTGACGGAACGCTGAAGAAAAACCTCCTGTCGGTCCGAGGCAGAATACAGACTGAAGGAGAAGGTGGTAGCTCATTGCACATGCGCAAATGAAAGCTTGAGTGCTGCCTCCTGGAGGTCAAGGAGAAGAGCTACCCAAACGGAGGAGTATCCAGAGGCAGCAGGAGAAAAGCTGAAGACATGTCAAGGAGCTTCCAATTCCTGCCTGCAGAGCAGGAGATCGCGTAAGTGGGAATCACAGAGCTCCTCAAGAAAAAAATTGGGTTTTTCAAAAATTGTTGCTGCTGTTAATGCTATTATTACTGGGCTTGGGCACAATCCTTATTTGTCCACTAATAGAGTGGTTCTCCATCTTTTTTTAAACACACACCCCTTTTCACTTTTCTGTGAGTTGAGGCGTCATCACACACATATATACTCACATCTTACTCCTTCTCTTCCTCTCCCCCTTCCAAATCTCTTATTGCTTCTTCTCCCCCACTCCTTTGTTCTTTTACTCTCTTTCCCCCTTCCTCCCCCCCCCCCCAAATTATTTTGGAGATTCCCCTTACCTCAGTGAGAGTGCGGAGTTAAGTATTTGTCAGCTAGGGTCCTTCCCTGATGAGTCCGCTGTGGCAAAAAGCCTTTTGCCCCTGCCTTTGCCTCTAGAGGGACCCTAGCAGGACAGTGTTGCATTCCTGGTTAGGGTGCGACCTGCCCTCCTTTCTCATGTGAGCACATGGCAACCTAGCCACATTCCTGAACTGAGTGACTGGTTTGTCACCACATGGCAGGAGAGACACCTCCCTGTCTTGGACTGGGTCACAGACCAAGTGACCTCCCATGGACCAATCTCAGCAGAGGGGGATAGGACCTTAAAAGGGACAGAGATTCCAAAGGAATTCCCCTCTGGCTCTTTTAGCCAAGGCAGTTTTTGACCAAGATAAGCACCTCTGGGTTGCTCCAAGGGTTCTGCCTCCTGGAAGGGGGAGAACACCGGATAAAGGGGACTAAGGTGTCTTGGGAAGCTGTGGGCTTATAAACTTCTGGGGTTCACATATCCTGGGTTGTGTGGATCCCCTCTGATTTCTGGAACCCAGGTGGTGGCAGCGAAAACTAGGTTTTCTGGGGTTTGCCAGCTGTGGGGACCCCAGATTAGAGATTTGGATGAACACAGTGAGGTGGGTGGCTCAGCTGTATAGCGCCCCCTTGCAGAGTTTCACCACACCTGCCACCCAGTTTGAGAACCTAAACACTAGTAGCAAGTATTAATCTTGAATGGAAGCAGGGCGAGACAATGCAATTTGTAAACCAATCGGTCATTAGGCTTTCATTGGTAAGGACTAACGGCCTGTTTCACACAGAAGCACCCCTTCTTATTTGCCAAAGAGTGGTTGGTCCCTGCGTCATTATTCCTCACTAATACAAGCCTGATGGAGGCTTTTATCTGTGTTTTGATCGTTTTTCAAGCGGCATTGACTCTCCCTTCTCATTTGCAAGATAATTCTTACCCACCTACTAGTAGACAAATGAGGATTGTACCCATTAATTAATTATTAATTATTATTATTATTATTATTATTTCTATAGCTCCAGTATTTATTAAGCTTCCTTTTAAAAGCAAGTTAAAATGAATTTGCATACAAAAGTTTACCATAGCTTGCCACACGTTTTATTTTTTTCTTTAAAAACAAATTAAATCATGTTGGGTAAAGGAAAGTTTTACTGATATTCAGGAGAAACTGAACAAGCACAGGAAAATTATAATACTGATTTGGGCTTTTAGGTCATCTCATTAAGATCAATATTGAATATGTGTGCTCAAAAATCAGATGCCAAATTCTTTCACTTCTATCTTTATTTCAGGTGTGGGATTTTACATGCTTGGATGTCTCACAACTTACAGTAATTTAAATAAACTGCTGCTTTGACCTTAGGAAATCTATCACTCCTGTCTGCTTTTCTTTTTCCTAACAAAGATAGGCAGAGAGATAGGAGAGTTTTTGTACTAGTTAGTACATTAGAAGGCAATAAATTTGCCTTGAATTTACCTGATCAATAGGAATGTCTACTTGCACATCTTTGTCGTCTTGTACCTCTACAGCCCCCAAAACCTCTCTTCGAGGTTCAGTAGCTTTAAAGACGCTTGGTCCTGAAAAATAATGGAAACATTTATTATTAGAACTCTGCATGAATGTATGTTAAATTTCTTTATCAAACCTATGCTTAGGAATATAAAAAAATCTACATTAACAATCATCATTTCTATAACATGAAAAAATAGTTTGCCTTATCTTCAAATGACAAGCAACCTAATAATTTTCATATTTTTTTTTTAAAAACACAAAAATTCTGCTGAAATAGCTTTGTTCTGCCCTGAATGACATAAGTGGAAACAGAAAGGTGTTGTGCAGAATACCATGCGAAGAAAAGATTAAGCACTACAAGTAATGCCCAATAAATTAAAGCTACCACAAAAGTCCCCAAATACCAAAATTATCAAAGAGAAAACAGCAACCAAATATATAAAAACATGTCTTGACTTCTTAATGTCTTCATTAAATTTATATATTTATACTAATTTATACTTAATTTTTTTTGTAAAAAAATTAATAGCAAAAATATACATTTTGACGGTTATGCCAAAATTAACATGTACATGTAACATACTCAAAAATCTTCAGTCAGGTACTAAAATCATGAAACTAATTTAGTTAGGAGAGTTTTTAAAATACTAAACTTGAAGTTCTTTTTTTTGATTTCTGGTTTCTAAGCATTTTTTTTTAATTTATTTTTTTAGTTTAAGATTTTTTATTCAGGTTTTTGAAACAAAACATACAATGTAACAAAAAGACGAATAGATTTCACATTACAATGTTCATCCTAACCATCCTTGAGTTCCTTACATGCTAGTTGTTTAGTATTAAGCACATTCCTTAAATACATGCTGCTTAGAAATACCTGTCACATAAAATTGTTCTGTCGTTTTGGGAGAATTTTTCATCTTCCAGCGCCGTTATAATGCTAAACCATACAGCTTCAAAGTTCTTTTTCTTAAGCGCAGCCATCATTTTTTCCATAGTGAACAGATACCGAATTCTATTAGTCCATTCCTGTAGGGGCAGAGGGCCTTTGTGTCGGGCGATTATGTTGACTCCTGCTAAGCACAGGATCTTAAGATGCCTCTTGATGTAACTTCAGCGTTTTATTGTCTGGGTAGATGCCCAAGATAGCCAGTTCAAATTTGAAAGGCACCACTGTACCATTTATCCTCTTAAGGAATGTCCAGATCTGGTTCCAAAAGCTCTGAACATATATACAATCCCATAGACAATGCTTTAGCATGCCCTGCTGTCCACATCCCTTCCAGCATATCCCTTTAGGTTTCTATATTTTAAGTGTTGGGGCGTTAAATAAAATCTGGTGGTGGCCTTAATCTGCGTCTCCTTCACCTCCATCACAGATGTACAGCCATGCAAATGTCTCCACATCTGATTAAGCTCCCCTTCCTCAAAAGGTTTATTTAACTCCTTTTCCCATTTGTCTATATATGGGTGTTTTGCATTATAGAATAGTGCCTTTAGTTCCTTATATATTCCCAATAATTACCCTTTGTCCCGGTTAAGCTAAACAATATACCCTCAACCTTTTTCTGCTCCCTGCCAAAACTTTCTGCTAGTACTGGGTTTGTAAACACGCTTTTTAATTGTAAGTACTGGAAGATTTCAATTCTTCCTAGTCCCAGTTGTTCTAGATCCTGTAGGGCCATGAATTTACCCTTCTTGAATAGTTGGCTTGCCTTACTCATGCCCTTGTTTGCCAATTGTTTTACTAAATTAGGGGCAATGTCGTGCTCTCTTACCCCCATTCTCAGTATTGGTGAATAGGGGGAGGCCTGGGCCTTGTCATCCAATTTTTTCTGTATTTCCCTCCAGGTTGTCAGTAATGGGTTCACAAAAGGGTGCTCTCACCTAAATTTTGCATCTATTACCCCTTCATCCACCAAAACATCCTTCAAAAATTTTATCTGCATTAGGTTTTGTTCTATCCGAGGCCACTCTGGGTATTTGGGACAGTGATACCAGTATTGTATTGCCGTCAATACAGCTGCTTTATAATATAGTCTAATATCAGGCATATTTAGCCCCCCTTTCTCCTTGAGTTGTAGCATAGTTTCTTTCTTCAGCCTGGGCTTTCTTCCCCTCCAAACTAGATCTTTCACTAATGTATCCATTTGTTTGAAAAATTTAACCGGCAGTCTTCTTGGGAGAGCCATACATTTATATATCAGTTTAGGTAGGGCTATCATTCTGAAGAGATTTGTCCTACCCACCCATGAACATGTTAGATTTTGCCAACTGATAAATTCCTTCCGAATCTGTTCAATTATAGGCGGGAAGTTGGTCTCATAAGTCCTTACAGTCTTTTGTTAAGGTTATCCCTAAATATTTGATGCCCCTAGGGTTTTCTGGGAATGGTGCTACTGCTCTTATTAGTTTCTCCTCCTCTTCTGTTGGGGCATAAATAAAAGCTTGGGATTTCTCATTGTTAATCTTATACCCTGCCACCCTCCCAAAGTTTTCTATCTCCTTAAGCAGGGGGGTAACGAGTCCATCGGACTGTCTATGAAGAGAATTAGGTCATCCGCAAAAAGGGTCAACATATTCTTCATCGCCTACCTTCATTCCTTTAATTTGATTGTTTTGGCGTATGGCTACTGCAAGACCCTCGAGTGCGATATTAAATAAGAGCGGCGATAGAGGACAGCCCTGTCGGGTTCCCCTCCCAATCTCAAAGGAAGTTGTACTACACCCATTTACTCTTAATTTAGATCATGGGTGCGCATAGATGAATTTAATCCATCTAAGAAAATTCCCCGACAAGCCCACCTTGCCCAACATAGTGAAGAGGTATTGGTGCTCTAAAAAAATCAAAGGTCTTTTCTGCGTCTGCCGCTATAATCATAGCGGCCTGCATTGTTGTATTGTGATATTGTTGTGAATATATCAAGTTCACCGCTTTTCTAATGTTGTCGGCTCCTTGCCTCTTGGGAATAAACCCAGCCTGATTTACATGGATAATTTCTCCTGCTACTGCCTTAAGTCGCGTTGCCAGGATTTTTGCAAATATTTTAAAGTCATTATTTAAAAGCGAAATAGGCCTGTAGCTGCTACATTTGGTATTTGGCCTGCCAGGTTTTGGGACCAAGGTTATCTGAGCATCATAGAATGAATTGGGCATAACTCCTGTTTTCAGAATTTCGTTAAACAATTTAGTGAGGTGTGGGCTGAGCAATTTGGAGAATGCCTTATAAAATTCAGAGGGGAACCCGTCCGGGCCATTTGCCTTATTGTTTTGCATACTTTTTATAGCAGTTTCCACCTCTATATTTGTAATTAAAGTATTCATAAAAGCCTGCTGATCAGTATTCAATTTGGGCATTTCAATCTTGCTTAAAAAATCTTTTATCTCCCCAGAATCTGGTTCCAACAAGGTATACACCTTCTGATAATGTCTGAGGAATTCCTCTTGGATTTTGACCTGCTCTGTCAGCAGTGTGTTGTCATCTGTTATAATAGCAGTTTTTTGCTGTTGGACTTTGGTTAATCGGGCCAGCGCCTTACCAGCTTTGTTGTTATTGCTGAAATAATAAAATTTTATACGCTTCAATTGTGTTTGGACTTTTTTTTAATTCTATGGCATTGATTCTTTCTTTCACTCGACTAATCCGGGTTTGAAGCAGTTTGGATGGGGCTTGTTTGTTTATAGCCTCCAACTTTTTGAGTTCGGCATAGATCTCTTGTACAGCCTCTCTTCTTTTTTTTTTCCTAACGTGAGTTCTCAGAGCTATTAATTTACCCCCGATGGTGGCTTTAGCTGCCTCCCAAAACACCGAGGTTAGCTCTACTGTTCCCTGGTTAATTTCTATGTATTCTTTTATCTCATTCTCAATAACCTTTTGCAATTCCTCATTCTTTAACATCCCTCTATCAAGCGTCCAGTTATACTCCCATTCAACCAATGCGCTATTCCATCTGAGTTCTGAGATAATGGCATTATGGTTCGTGAATAACAGAGGAATTATGCAGGTCTTTTTACATTTCCAGAGATCCTTATTATTTATTAATATGTGGTCAATTTTAGAGTAACTGTTGTGGATGTGAGAGTAGAATGTATACTCTCTACTAGCTTTATTTAGGTTTCGCCATGCATCTGTAATACCCTGTGCCTCCCATAATTCTCCTATTTTTATTTGTTGCTTACTTAATGGATTTTTTTTTAGAGATATCGAGACTAGCGAGTGGGGTATTTAAATCCCCCTGAATCACAAGTGTGCCCTTGATATTGTCCAATATTATGGGTATATACTGCTTGAAGAATTGCAGTTGATTTGTATTTGGAGCATATATATTAACCAGGGTTATCCAGTCATTTTCCAGCATTCCATTAAGCAACAAAAATCTGCCTTCTTTATCCCTCACCACTTTAACAGATTTATAAACTACTTTTTTGTTAAAATCAATCAATACCCCTGCCTTCTTTTTTGAGGAGGCGGCGGCATACATTTCCCCAATATTCTTATTCGCAAATGTCTTGACATCCTCAGCCACCAGGTGCGTTTCTTGTAGGAAGAATATATCTACGCTATTATCCTGCAGTAAATTCCTAACCCTTTTATGCTTCACCGGTGAATGTAAGCCTCTCACATTGAGAGTAAGGAGCTTAATTTTATTCATTTATCTTTATTTTTATATGATTAACTACAATGGGCATTATCCTCCTTCTGTTTTAAAGTCGCATATATTTCCCAGCCCATACCTTGCTTGTATACCTTCTCCCCATATACACCTGCTGAATGGATCTATGATACTCCCTCACCCAATACCAACAAATGTTTCTAGACCCACTGCTCAAAAGACTTCCAACTAGCATGTAATTCCTTATCAACCTATGTATAATGATTACCTGCCTCAATTCAGCAACTGTGAGGCTCTTATCCACCCCCCTTTGGGTCGTATCATACCCTGTTATATAACCCAAAAAAACAAATACACACAAAATTCCCCTCCTTCACCCACAGGTGGGAACACACTGGGATCCAGACGCTCTCCCTATTTCAGGAACGCCCACCTGCGCTGTTACTCCCCAACCCGTTTATAACTTAAAAGGTGAGCCTAGATAACGCTCAGGTTCCATCATTTAACTGCAAATCACATAGTAATATTTAAGCATATTAGATATATTGCAACCCTTAGTTTGCATGAGCCCTTCTTCAACCTTCAAACAAGGTAGCTCGTTAGATGAACAGAATAAGTGTCTGTCACTTTAGTGCTCAGTATCTTCATTGGGAGGCAGGTGTAAAAAAGCCTCTAATTCTTCATTTTCCATGAAAACTTTAAATTTGCCATTCAGAGATATTGTCATTTTTGCAGGGAATTTTAACATTGGCTTCAGATCTCTCTCATGCAGTATAGGAAAGTACTTGCCCCATTTCCTATGTTTAAGCATGGTTTCTGCAGCGTAATCAGGGAAAATTCTTATATTACTGTTATTGAAACTCAGTTCCTTTTTCTGTCTGGCTTTCCTTAAGATCTCCTCCTTTTCTTGGAAATTAGCCAGCTTGACCAAGATAGTGCGAGGTCTTGTGAATTTCTTGTTGGGGGGCCTGCCTGTTCTGTGTACACGCACAATTTCAGGGGTGTGTAGATGGCTCTCAGTTGGGAACTGTTCCTGAAGGAAACCCCAAATCATCTCTCTTATGCCTGTTTTCTCGCACCCTTCAGGGAACCCCACCAACCTTAGGTTATCCCTTCTGGATCTATTTTCAAGATCCTCTGTTTTCATCATCAAAAAATCTGCTGACTACTGCAATTTTAGCAACTGATCTTCTGTGTTAAGAGCCTGGTCCTCTATAGAGGAGACCCTATCCTCCACTGTGTCCAGCCTTTTTCCTAGCACCTCCAGCTTTTTATTACCTGCATCCACTGCTGCCCGCAGCTTTACCATTTCAGATTTTAATTCATTCTTCATCTCCACTAGAAGCTCCACCACTGTTTTATCCCCCACTTCTTCCTCAGGCTGGCTCGCGTCGTCCTCCGTCTCCGCCATTTTGTGCTGGAGGCCCTTCTCCTTCATTCTCACCCTGCTCTGAGGGCCACGGGCGGCAATATTTCTCGAGCGCCGTCTCCTTAGAGGATTTTTTCCTCTCTGCTCCCCTCAGTTGCGACATTGCCTCAGTTATTTCACCTATGTTTAGTTGCAAAATTGGTTTTTTTGGCACAATTGATTTCGGGTTGGGGAGCGCTATCGCGCCTCCCAGTTACTCCGCTTCGCGCATGCGCGGTTCCCTGTTTCTAAGCATTTAACGTATGTTTAGTTCCTATACCTACATTTTTGTCCACAACTATGAGGCTGGAAATTTTCTTTTCAAGAAAAAGAAAGAAAAAGCTGAAATTTCCATATAAACTCATGTCTCCAGGAGTTGAAAGTGACAATAAAATCATGACAGTTGGCAACACTGGCCCCAATCCACAATCTACATGACATGCGCATGACAATGCACAGACGAAACACATACCGAGTACGCACATACTATACTCACTAGAGGTGTGCACCAGGGACCCATGTTATTTTTTTATTTTGTTTTTTGTTTTCATTATTTAAATCTGTCGTTTTCGTTTTTATAAATATAAAGATTTCATTTTCATTTTTATTTTTGTTTTCGATTTCCATTGGTTTCAATGGAAAACCCCATTTCTGGTTGTAACATTTTTGTTTTTTATTATATTTGGATTAAACGTGGAGGGATTGTGCCTCAAATGGAAGGAATTAAGTGTACCAAATTCCAGAAAGATTGGATAATGGAATCAGATTTTGTAAGCAGTTGAATTATGCTATTTTGGAAACATCTACATATACTTTCCTGGCTGTAACTTCTTTGTCTCCGATCTAATGAGGATGAAACTTGGCAAGTTCATACCCTTCCCCATGTTTAATATCTATGTTAACATTCAGAAGGAGTGGATAAAGGGTCCTGGTGGTATACACAATTAACCTATAAATGTATGTCTGCCTTTAACATCTTTGTAGCCCAACCAGTGTACATGAAATTTGGCACGGCTTTATCTCACACTTTCAGGATCATAACTGCCAAATATCAGAAAGATGTGATAAAGGGTTACAATTTTATATGCCTGCACAGCATATGCAGAGAATGAGCCTATGCCAGGGGTTTTCTTATGTGTCACTGTGGTATAAGATTGGTTTTTGATGCCAATTGGCCAGCAGAAATGTCAACCAAATATCCTCATTCTGTGCTGCGACCATCCCAACTTCTCGCCCCCATTTGTTACTGGGAAGTCGGAAGCATCTGTTTAGGAAAGAGCCATTAGAGATTCTCTTATGTCCTCTGTCACAGTGTTGCAGGATGTGATTGTGATGATAATTGGCCAGCCTGGATGTGTAAACTATGTCTCCTGATTGCTGGGATGCTATCCCCAAAGTCCCAGTTATGTCCCTTCCATGCCCGCCTCAGGGTCGCCCCCTATGCCTGCCTCAAAGCCACCACCGATTGGTCCTGTAAAGCTGGAAGCATGCAGTAATCAGCCAGTGAATGAGTCTGTCAGTCTGTTGGGTTGCTCACTATCCTCCCTCCTACAGTCTCCCTCCCCCTGCCATGCCTGCTTCTGACTGGTACTGCATGTGCTGCTATTTATCTGAATAATGGTCTTCAAGGGGACAACTTCAATTACTTATATAATTTGGTCTATTTATCAAATTGTCCTGTAATTTGGCAGAAATGACAAGGAAAGTATGTGATAAATATCTGCCAAATTACTTGTACACAGGATGGAATATACAAATGTTACAGCCAGAAATGTATTTTCAAGTTAATAGCTTATAACATCAGGACACCTTATCCAATCTTTCTGAGATTTGGTAGGATTGGTACACTAGTGGAGTGAATTAATTTTCCTAGGTTTTATGTAAATTGAATGGAAGATAAAAAAAGGTGTAGCCAGGAATGTGTATGGAGCTTTTCTTAAAATCACAACATTTAATTGCTTCTAGTAGAGTTCCCCTTTATCCAATCATTTTGACATTCAGTAGACATAGTGCCCTCTGTTGGGGGAACAATCTATCCATTGAATAAGAAACAAAAAAAAGTATAGCTGGAAATACGTTCTTCAGTATTTCCCCATTATTTCAAAAACAAAATTTTGCTTTCGTTTTTGTTTTCCTTATTATTATTTGTCCTTTTCATTATTACAGTAACAAAAATGAAAATCACAATTTTTGTTTTATTTACCATAACAACAAAAATGAAATGCACACCCCTAATACTCATGCACAGTGCCATTGCTCAAGTCTGCCACTGCTCCACCCCTGCCACTACTACCCGAATTCACTGCCTCTCCTTCTGACAGGCCACCGAGCTGGAGCCACACTAAAAAGTCCTCTCCTTTGTGGGGAGGGAGGAGGCTGGGTGGCTCAGCAAAGGAAGAGGCAGGGATGCAGCAGCAAACTTAGATGGTGGTGCGGTCATGCAGCAGTGGACTCAAGCAGCGGTTCCAAGCATGCACACAAGGCGTGCACATATAGTGTGAGTTTGGTCTGTGTGTCAACTGGGATCTCAGAGCAGAAAGCAAATTCTATGCTTATTACAAATGCTCCCAGAAATCATGCCCCCTTCCTGGGGTAAGTGCTGTACAAAATACAAACACACACACACGCAATTCATGACAAACTAAGGAACATTTATTATAACTACACATGCAGACAATGGCATAGCTCCTATGGAGCGAAGGAACTCAGTTGAGGCCTAGGCCTCCCATTTGTAGGTGGAGGATGAGGGGTCTTTGCAAATGGCTTGAGTGCCACTAAAGATTTTTTAGATTGAGCAGGGAAAGGGGCAGGAGCGGGGCCAGCACTTCTCCCCCATTCCCCACCCACTCTGAACATTTCTTAGTGGTGCTGAACCTGCTTGCAAAGGACCTTGCCAGGAAGAAGTTCTCAGAGTGGGTGAGGGTGGAATGCTGAAGCCAGAAATGTGCTCTCGCCCCACCAAGGTTAAGACCCATTCTCCACTCTGGGGTGATCCTTGCTCTTAGTGGGACCATAATTGGTACCTGAATCCAGGCCCCATTCAGCCTTGCTACACACCTCTGCATGCAGATACAAAAATTGGTCACCTACCTCGGTGAATTTGTTTCTATTCTGTCGTTTGTGTATACAGTACATCTGTTATATCTATTGCACATTAAGTATCCTTATAAATGGTAAGCATAATACATATGTTCTGCATCAGAACTCTAATCATAATTTTTAATTGGCTGACTGAATAACCTAGAAGTTGAGAGTAAGGCCCACATTATCCTACCATATATCAGGTTTTTACCAATTAACTAGGGTTAGACTGGAATACTTCCGTGGGAAACCTACAAAGCTGCAGAAGTGATGATGCTGACTCAGTGACGTTACTTTCTCTGAGTTAGTACTGAACTGGTCAAGTGGCACTATATAGTTGCTGGTTCAGACTTGGATAAAATGCAAAACCAAAGCCATGGCCATTTAGTGAACGTTTCTCAGGGGAGAGAACGTTAAATCTTCTTTCCTGGTTAAACTACAACTTAAATCATCATATTCTGCACACGTAAATATTCATAGTGGCTTAAATTACATAAAACGTGTTTGAATTTCTGTCTTGAGCTGGTCTGTAATGCATCTCTGCATTGTTATATTCCATAAACTAAATTCTTTGGGATTCACTGGAATGAAAGGAACTATGCAGATCTACATTATTACATTTGTAATTAGGAATGGATTGAGGCTATTTACAGACAATGATACTTACGTTATTTTCATCATCATCCCAACTACTGTCTGTTCAGCACTTTGGAAAATCAGGCCATTATTTAGAACCTATATATGGATTTAGGAACCCATATTTAAAATCCTTGGTGGGGGGTTGTTTTGTTTTTACTAGTACTCAATAAGCAATAGATATTTTCATGATAGTAAAAAAAAATATGTGAAGCAAAGCAAACATATCTGCTTAATTGGCTATAGATTTCAGAAGCAAAGAAAAACAGAAGAATACCCAAGTTCTTCTTCAATCCCAGTTTCTAAGCAAATAGTTATGTTGCCTTATACAGCAGATACAGTATTTTGTGTTACCATCAGGAGTTGCTGGGTGTGTAGCCCTTTCAGGTCTTTCCTTCTTGGATTTGGCAAAAAAAACGGAGGGTCCCGGTTTTGCTGCTTGTTTTGAAGGAGGTCTCGATGGTATTTCTGCACTCTGTTAAAACATTAACAGAAAACATCCAAATGACAAGTCAGTTTATTTACATATTAGTAGCTCATTCTGCCCCACAATGGTTTGCAACTGTGAACATTCAGCCTTAGTAACAAAACAGTTCAGCACTGTAGATGAAAGGAAACCGCAGTAAGTCTGTCTCACATGCGTTCCTACACTGCTGCTGCTAAAAAGCTCAACCTGCCAGCATCAACACCTGGAAAAGGGGGTTTATGTCAGGTCTCTGCCACTGTCTCCATAGCCACTACACTACCCACAGAGTCTTTAAACTTACATCCTCCTGTACTACTAATAGCCAGCTCCCAGCGACAACAAGCCACTGCATATCGTAGGTTACCACAGAGTATGAAGTGGACATGTCAGGAAATGGGAGTTGTCTGAGCAATCAGAAGGTTATAGTTAGCTTCTGGTTAAGGACCTGTTGTATACTTACCCTGTGACCCTGTCTCCAGCCCAGCATTCCTACCCTTCTTCCCTGCTCTTCATGCCTGACTCCCCTGACTTCATGGTTTTGATCCTTGCTAGCTCAGGGGCAGGCAAATCCTCTTCCTCCCACCGGCCACTCTTAAAATTGTACAAGACCCACAAGCCAAATAGAAGTTGGGGGGAGGGTACGTAAGGAGTGTGCTCAGTATAGGGGAAGGAAGAGGAGGATCTTGATCATGGATCTATGCCACTATCCTTGACTGCCTGCCTTCATATCTGCTCCCTTGATCCAATGGCCAGATCCAGGAGCTGGAAAGGAGGAAAATAAAAAAAACATTCACAGTTCCAGCTCCTGGAGTATTTTTACACATTACAGCAGATCATGTATTTTAAATCTTAATTTTGAAGATATACAATGGCTACTCACCTCGCATAGTGAGCACAAATGGACAGTGCAGGACAAGCACAATCATGTATTATTATTATTATTATTATTATTATAGCACCATCAGTGTACCTGGCACTGTACAATCAATAGCTAAGGACAGGTCCTTACCCCAAGGGGCTTACAATCTAAGAGACAAGGGAGGGGGAGACAAGAGTACATTCATGAGGTTGAGAAGTTGCAGGTGCACATGCTTAACTTAGTTAAAGGAAAGAGTGTGAGGGGGGAAAGTAACTGTTGTGATGTCTAAAAAGGAAGGACACTGTGGCAGCAGAAAGCCACACTGCTGCAGTGCTCTCCACGCCAGTTCCTGTCTGCTGCAGAACAGTGAGCAGTGACTGCAGGAGCAGCAGTGGCTCCCCAGGACCCACCACTGCCTCTGCCACCATTGCTCACTGTTTGCTGGGACTCATAAGCCCCTTCCCAACCTCCAACAGCTTTTGGGTAGCCAGTGAGCAGCCACTAGGTATGTGATCAGGATTGCCCATGTGGCAATCGTGAATATGTAGGGTACATAACATATTGTGCCCGCACTCCCCATAAGAACAGACCAAGACACTCGTTGGGATAAAAAGGCCTTGGCCGTAACTTTATTACAATATATATAACTTGAACAGACCAAATGTTAAAGAACCTGTGTGCATATAGCGGAGAGGAACCATGCTACTCAAAGCAGGTAAAGGGGGCTAAGCTAAACCTCGTCCCCCTACCTGGGTGAATCGACCCTTCAAATTCACCCTCCCCTTGGGTCAGGCCGGGTTGCAACCCCAAGCCAGCCGCTCCATGCCTGGGCTGGGGTCCCCGGCCTTAAGACCCCCCCCCCCCCTCCCCAAGTGGTAAGCGTGACCGCTCAGCTCTTAGGGAGCCTTACCACAGCATGGTTCCTATGCCGCTAACCACCCAAGCTGCAACAAGACAACAGTGAAACCATAAGACATCAGTAACATAACAGCTGTGGAGGTGGTGAAAAACCTGGCAGCTCTTTGAGCCAATTAAACTGACGGGAAAATTCCTCCTCGGCCCTGAAAACAGAAACCAGCCTTTGCCCACAGCAGTTGACTTACCATACAGGTAACAGCACCACAACCTTCAGTAAAACATATTGCAAAGGGAAAGGGTTGGGAGGGAAAAGAAGACTCCATGTGGGCCCTGGCAATGGGAGGAGAGAAAGAGGCACCTGGCAGGTCCAGGTAAATATATATTACAATATATATATTGTACCCACAATACAATACACATATTGTGTGTGTATGTATACAATATATATATTGTGTGTATATATTGTGTGTGTATGTATACAATACATATATTGTGTGTGTACCCGGTGGGTGTACCCACCCACCAGGTACACGTACACACACACACACACACACACACACACACACACACACACCCACCCCATTGGCCCCCTGGTGCCGCCCCTCATGGGCAGGCTGTCCGTCACCCTGTTCAAAGGGAGGCAGGCCCAAATCCACCCCATCCCCCCACCCCCACTTAAGGCATGGGAGTGTCCCTTATCATCACTAAACTCTTCAAACCTTTGGATTCTGACTCATGCTGGCTTCTAACTTGACCTTGGGTTTCCCCTACGGTTAGCTGACAGATTGGACTGACCTGGCTGGCACCTGACCCTGGTCTGGCTCCCTGACGATGGCTTGGGAGCGTCCCTGTGGCGGCAGCCTCTCTTTGCCGGCTGCGTGGTGAGTGACTCCGGGATGGTTGCAGACCGTTTATGTGGATTTAAACCATGAAGCATTACCAAATGATTTTACAAACTTATACTGCAAAATAAAGGCTCAGTGTGGTGTAGTGGATACGGTTCTGGACTTGGACCTAGGAATCCAGTAGGGTTGAAGCGAGGGGGAAATCATTTTCTCGCAAATAATTTGCGAGAAACGAGAGGGGCTGGGAGAACTTGGGTGTTCTTGCCCCCCACCTCGAGTTCTCACAAATTATTCAAGGGGGCTGGGGTTGCAGGTGGGGGAGGCTGGCACGAGAGCCAGAGCTGACCAGGGGGCAAAGACAAGCCCCCTGGGCACCTCTGGCTCCCACAAGCCTCCCTGCCTGGGGTGGGGGGGAGAAAGTTTGGGCAGGGGCAGGGTCGAGGACTGGGCGCCTAGCGGGGGGTCAGGCAGGGCATTACTCACCGTCCAGGTATAGAGTAATGATTAGAATCTAATGCTTTTTTCTCTTCCATGACCAAATAAAAAGATTATCTGGGCAAACAATTAAACCTAAGCATGATCAATTCAATTATAACCAAGGGGTGAGTTATAATCAGCTTTTTCAAATTAAGAGCCTTAGAAGAATGCCCTCACACACTTTAACCACCATGTTGTTCTCACGTTTGGGGCAAATTTAAGGGTTATATTTGCCTTTTGAAAGTGGTTTGCTTGAACAAGGCTAGTGAAGTCCAAACAGACTGGATGTCTCTTTTGAAGTGGCAAAGCTGACGAGGTTGCATGCTTCTTTGGATTTGATTTGTAACTGCTCGTAACAGGCTGTTACAGATCAATCCATGCTAAGCCACACCAGTGGGCAACACGCCTGTTGGTGGTTCAGTTTAACCACCCCTATTCAACAAATCACCATTCCTATTCCTAAAAGAGAAGTCCACAGTGGGAGATGGAAGAGACCGGAAAGTAACCAAAGAAGAATACAACCTCCTCAGCTTTGCCACTTCAAAAGAGACATCCAGTCTGTTTGGACTTCACTAGCCTTATTCAAAAAAACAACTTTCAAAAGGCAAATAGAACCCTTATTTTATTTATTATTATTATTATTATTATTATTAAAGTGCCAGCAATATACCTGACATTGTACAGTCAATAGTTATAGACAGGTCCCTGCTCCAAGAGGCTTCCAATCTACTTTACTTTACTCGGCTACAGCTTTCACCTTTGCCATTAACAAAACAACAAAAGAACACACACATTTAAAAACGGCAATATTCCTGATATTACAGTACAATTGGGATTTACAGTATTACTACATAAAATAAATCCTTATACCTTCAGGAACCATAATTGTCCCACTAATACTTCAGACATCTATTCAGATCAACTATCTTCGGACAGCTCTTATTTTATTATCACAACAGAATAGGTTTCTGAAATATCTGGAAGTCTTAGTTTATTCCCCAAAATAACGGTACTTGAGTCCAGAGACCTCCAATCTTTACTGAACATTTTATACAATTCTATTTTACTTTAACTCCCTTGATGGATCTACTATTGATCCTATGTTTACTCATTTTTTTATATATCAGTATTGCTGATCGGCCTCCCATTTTTTGCATAATTTTGTTACCAACAGCGCAAAAATTGCTACAGCCTTAATATCTGGTTAGCTGTCAATATAAACAAACATTCTAGTCAGGTGGAAGCAGAAGCGAGTGAGCGGGGAGGCCAGAAGAGCCACAGTGGTGCCCTGAGCGACCAGAGTGGATCCTGGAGTGACCCCGAGGAGGAGACAAGACACAGGGACCCGGAGGAGCTGGAGCGACTGACTGGTCATCCAGAAAGATTGAGAAAGAGAGGAGGCAGCCAAAGGAGAATTGTGAGTAGCGGTCAGGTGCCGCTGAGCGGGAGTGAGGCTGCTGCTGGACTGGGGTAGCGGAGAGCCCAGAGGGGCCAAGTCTGCTGAGACTGTGTTGAGATCCCAGAAGGGCTAAAGATGCAAAGGAGAGCCTGAGTGCTCGGATAAGGACTTTGAAAGAGCCCAGTAGGGGCATGGACTGTAAGAGAGCCCAAAGGGGCAAGGACTCTGAAGGATTTGGGGCTAGCACCCTGCGGTGACCTATACTGTATGTATGGCCCTTTTCACACAGACACTCTAACACTTCTAAAATGGGTGTTAGACTTTATTATATATGTTGCAGGGCTGCAGGTGTGCTCTATGGGTACCCTGCAACATGTATAATAAATGTAACACCCATTTTATCAGTGTTAGAGTATCTGTGTGAAAAGGGGCTAAATAAAGATTGTGGGTTGAAAAGATGTACTGATGGCTTCTCTGAGGAGCCTGCAGCAGTTGCAGCAACTACAGACCTTGTTGGCCAGTCCTGACACGGGAACACCGGGCTCCGGAGTGCAGACCCAGTTACAGGTGTCCTGTTACCCACAGCTGCGAGCCCCATACTGGCACCAGGCCGCAGGTAGTGCCTGCATCCTCAGAAGAGATGTCCTCTAATCATGTCAGCACCAGGCCTGAGGCAGTGCCTGCCTCCTCAGATGAGGTATCCTCTAATCATGCCAGCACTGGGCCACAGGTAGTCCCAGCTCCTTTACCACAGAGGCTGCTATAGCCTTGGCCAACCAGAGTCAGCTTCAGGAGCCATGGGGTGGGATAGTGCCTAGCACGTTCTCTTCCTTTAAGGAGAACACAGCAAGCTACCAGCAGCTTACCAACATACTCCCTCAGTATAGCCTCCCTATACTTCTACTCGCTACCTTGCCTCTGCATATTTCCTCCCCGCCCCCTCCTCATCTTCTCCTTACCTGTTGCCAGGATCCTCAGCCCACTAATGCCCATAGTAACTGACCACTAGGCCTGACCTATGCTGTCTAGACTACACCTCTGCTGTCCTCTTGTCAGGGGCATGCACTAGGGGTGCAGTGAATAATTGTAGGATCAGATCCAGGGTGAGTTGTGCAGAATCAGGTCCTGGATCACGGTGTAGGTGGTTCAGTGCAGGATTGAGTCCAGAGGGTCAGGAACAGCAATCAGCACACAGACCATGGGGTAGAACAGATAGGTGGTGAACAGACGAGGCAGGTGGATGGACAAACTGGACAGAAAGTCTGGACACAGGTCATGGCAGGCAGGCAGAACAGACAGATTGGTTGCAGATCAGACCAGGAAGACGAACGCAGGTCAGGACGGATGAGACGGGCAACAGACTGGCATCAGACATGATGAGCTATCCAAGGCATTGCTAGGGGGCTCCCAAAGGCGTCACTAGGGGGGGCTTCCCAACGTGTCGCATGGGGGGGCAACAAGTGGATGCTTGGCCCTCATCTTGGCAGACACTGAGTCCCAGTTTTCAGGTAGACAGGCTCACCAATAAGGGACAGAAAGACTGGCTTCCAGAAGGGAACTCAAAAAGGACCAACCTCCCACTGGCCCAGAAGACACACTGGTAATGAGGAGTGCAGAGCTGGTCCTGAGTTCATGGAGATATCAGGAACAGGAAAATACTGATGATCTACCCAGCTTCCTGTGGCTGCTGACTGCCAACAGCTAACCAGGAAGCTCAAGGCGTGAAGCAGGGCTGAGAGTTGGGGTGTGGCTTGACCGGCATCAGGAAAGGTTTTCTAGACAATACTGGGCCTGGCCAGTGGAAAGTGATGACGCTACAAAGCCGGCCACTGTGCCCAGGGCCCCAAGGGCACTTGTTCTAGCCTGGATCCTTACACCCCTCACGCCCCTCTGCTGATGCCTGTGCTAACAGACTACCCAGCTCAACCTATGCTCTGTCTAGACTACGCTTCTCAACACGTCTGGCAGCTCCCAGCCTTTCATTTTGTCTTTCACACATATACAGAATAGGTGTAGGGAAAGAAAGCAGCCCTGTTGCACATCTCACTATATGCTGCAGCATTTGGATATTTCATACCCTAGTCAGACAACTGTTTCCTGTTCAGGATACAGGCTTTACATTAATTGCAGATCTTGAAAGTCTTGGATCTAGGTTACTTTCCCAGTGGTAGCACCACCTATCACGGGATGCATCCAAAGGTTGCAGATGGTGGAAGAGGCTTCAGATAGGAAGGTCAGCTGCAATACAAGCACTGAAGTCTGTCTAATAAGCAGTCACAGATAATCTAATTGCACCCCACATTCCACATATTTTATAGATGAAAAACATCATCAGCTTCCCTTGCGTCCCTCTTATAACTTGTAGGTATCCTTAGTTCACTTCAAAACAAGCACCCTATAACGCTTATGCACTTTTAGAAGTCAAATTGTAGAAAAGAAATGAAAGAAAGTAGTATGTTTAATGCTGTATTGATAGCACTTTACTTCTTAGTTAATAACAGGAGTTTATTGCAAGAATTCACATTTTATTCTAACAGATTATCTAAGCGAGATACAAGAAAGGTAGCTTCCCAAGAGAAATGTGGATGAACTGTACAGCACATCTAAATGAACAAACGTAGCCTACTCTGAGGTCAATCCATCTCCAGGCATACAATGTCTTTTGTATGCAGCTTCAGTCATTTGGCTGTTTTCCCAAGTGAATCTCATCATTCCAGAAGGAGTCAGTTTTCCATCATAGGACACACATCTAATCTGAACATTTATTAAAATGTAAGATTTGCTAACGTTTTAACTCTGGTGTTGTCTATTTATGATGTAGATTGATGATAGGGAATGTTTCACATTTATTGTGAAATACTGCCTTGTCCCTGGAATTTCTAACCTAAAATGTCAACTACGAAACATGTATCCTTCACTGAATTTTAGGTTTTCAGCTTAATTTATTAAACTTCAGTGCTCAAATACATCCATTACGTATAAAAAATAGGAAAAATTTCGCTGCACTCTTACTTGAAATTGTATACAGCTTCAGTTTCTCTTTTCAGCAATGTTTATGAATAAACTAGTGATTTTTAATACAGATGTTCTATATGAATATTTTGATTCTGTTTCATGTATTTATTTAGTTGTTATCATCATTAATTAATTATATAGCTCAAGCAATGTGCCTGGCACTGAGCTATCATTAATTAGAGACAGGTCCCTGCCCTGGGGTGGTTACAGTCTAGAATGGACAAGGGAAGGGGTGCAATTGAGAAGGGAAATCAAGCGAGACAAGGATACATTCATGAAGTTGAGAAGTCACAGGTGCACATGCTTAGCTTAGTTACAGGGGAGAAGGGGACCCTGAATGAAAGAGAATTTACATTCTTACCAAACGTGGACCCACTTCCCATTTGATGGGGGGTGGGGGGGAAAACATCCCGATGACAGCAGCACTGCACTCTGCTTGCCCCATCCCACCACTGTGGACTGGCTCATAGCTGAAAAATCCCCACCAAAGGGGTTGTACAAGCAGCCAATCAGGACCTGGCCCAGAGAATTTAAACTCCCAGGCTGGGCCTTTGTCCCACCATTAGGATCTAAAACTAACCGACACACTCTCCCTTCAGACAGCTCGTTCCACTTGACAATCTTTTTTGGGTGCAGTCAAATGGAAACAACACTGCTGGCTTTGGCTACATGCCACTTGACAAGAGAGAAGAGGAATTTTCCTTCATCCTCAGGGTGTAAGGTTTTTTAAAAATTAATAACTTTTCTACATGCTGCTTGTCTTACTTCAATATATTCAATGTGACAAAAAATACATATTGTCCTTCCACATACGGTGTGCCAATAAGTCTGTGGGCAACTCTTCCTCAAGCATTTGGTAATTGTTCCAGGTACTCTTGCCAGGGCAACAGTGATGGGAACTTCCTGCACTTGCCATAGACATGCTTCTGAATTCATTAAAGTTGCATCCAATTTTAACTCATGCATATAATCTGAGTTTTCATTTCTCCACCAACTCTGAAAATAATATCTTCCGTTCTGTTGTAAATTATCCTTTTAGCAAACTGCTAGCATTACAGTACTACACATCTCCTAAAACACCTGACTAGCTGGACACCAAAAATATTATAGGCAAATACAGAAAAATGATTAAAGCAGTTTCATTTTTCAGTTCACTCTTACCTTTTTCCTTCTGGACATTCTCTGAGATACTGGTGAGTTAGCATATAATCTAAAATACAAAACATAGTTACCCTTATGTAAATAACTTTCAGTTTTAAAATTAAAATCTTTTCATCAATCACAAGTCATTTCTTGTTGTTTTAAAATATTCTAAATCAATGCATTATTTGCGACAACACAAAAGAGTAAAAACTAGGGTAAAGACTAGGGCTGAAATGACCAGAAAAATTGCTGCTCATGATAATTTTTGCCATATTGGAAACCAGGATCAGTTTCCTGACCGTTTCCCGATACTGATGTGATTTCTCGATTTTTAAAATACTGTCCTAAAAGATGCTGTCCTAAATTACTGACTTTCCGCTTACCTCATAATGTTCATTTACTGCTTGCCGCATTGCCAAGTGTATCATTTTACTTCCAAGCTTGTTGCTTCCGCATTTCTGAGCAACTCACTGTGAGAGTAACCTACCCCTTAACCTCCCCCCAGTGCCTCTCAACCTCCACTGCAGTACTTCCAATCAGAATTGTTTCTCTAGTGTTCCCTTTGCTTTGACCAATCTGCAACTGGATCATAGATTAGTAAAGGAATCTGTAGCAGGGAGCAGTTCCCTGGGCTAAGTTCCTGCAGGATCAGACCCCGTTCAGTCACTCTCAGAGGGAATTCAGTCAGAGGCGATTCAGCTCAAGTCACTTGCTCTTGGAAGTCAACTCGCAGTTCTTTATATACATAAAGTTCTTCACCAACACTACTCTACTGCCAGGAAACAGCCCTCTGGCCCCAGTCCCTAATCCTACCCAGGCCACTCTTCTCTGGCTATTACTCACGGTTCCGAGCCTCTAACTCAGACCCAACTCTCCGGTATCAAAAACACTCTCTCCAGCACCTTGGAGAGCGGAGACTAAAGTGTAAGGTTCCTTTAATCCAGCCAACAGGTTCTCCAAGCTGCCCAGTCCTGAAGTAAGAAGCTTGGAGAGGGATCCTCTGCATTCCAGCTCTCAATAGATGTCTTTCCTCTTCTCCAGCCAGGCACTGACTGACTGTGCCTTCTCTTAAATACCTTCAGTGGGCGTGGCCAGTCCTTCAATTCTCAGTTTTTAAAAAGCTAGTGTCCTCGCACACTCTCCACAGTACCCAGCTGCTTTTCATTAAGCCCTGTCCTCTCGCTGGTACAGCACCAGCAGCTCCACTAACCCACACCAGTGCCTGACGCTAGATGTCTCTTAAAAGGGCCAGTCTCTCTCTTAGGCTGCTCCCTGCCTCACAGTCAGTAAGGGACAAGGAAGTACAAGGGGAAATGGAGTGCAAGAAATGCAGTACTGAATCAGTATTACCTCTTGGGATTTGAAATGGATGGTAAAGCAGTAAGCGGCAAAGTCAGTAAATCGAGAAACAAATGTCAAATGTTATTACCAAGTACCAAGAGGCTCTCGATTTGACTGAGATGGTATTGGGAACCAGAATTTCAACGAGATTTCCCGTTTTGGTGAAATCTCATTTCAACTCTAGTAAAAAATTTCTTTCATAGATTAGATGCAACATAGTCAGCACATGGTGTATACTAATGAACTACTTTATTGGAACAAAGTTCATAGTAAACTGTAATGAGATAGTGTTTCCTACTTTCCTTTACTAGATGGAATATAAAATCCCAATCAAGTGTTTGTTATATCTCACCTTAAGCTGCACTCACACTTGACATTCCATGTTTGTTTTGGCTCTGGGAAAGAATCTGTGATCCATGCGAGGGAATTGTTGGGCGCGAACGCTGCCTTCCCCCCCCCCACCCCCACCACCTGTGTGGCCTTGTAATCTCCCGGATTATCACCAGCAAAGCCACATTGGGGGGGGGGGGAGGGGGTCACACCCAAAAAACCCTGCACATGTTTTGGCTTCTGGATTCTTTCCCAGAGCCAAAACAAGCGTGGAACATCAGGTGAGAATGCGGCCTTAGTGAATATCATTAAAGGGGGGACCAAGTCCTTAGCACAAAAGAAATTCTTTATAGGCTCCAACCCTGCACGGATGTGGCCACAAACATGAGGCTCTGGACCAGCACATCCTTTTGCAGGATCAAGACCTCCATTTATAAGTGAAAGGGTAATTATGTTTGTCGTCTGGGTACTGCAAATGATGGGCATCTTTAGGGACATACAGCTATCACTAAAGATAAAATTTCCAGTCATTTAAGACAATCTGGTACAGAATTATTATAAACAGCATAAACATGCCAATGGATTATGACTTACCACCATTTCGTGAGTAGAAGATCCCAGTGAAAGTAGAAGATCTCACTTCCCCACTCATGGAGGGATCAGGGTCTATCCACCCATTCACCCAAACCTCCCCTGGGGGATCGTGGTATTCCCACCCACCCTAATCCTTACAGTATATATCAGGATGTAAATGCAACAGAACCACCTGGTACCCATAAATCAAACAATAACAATGTGAATTTCATATAAAGGATGCAATCCTGATCCATTATGATCAAATGGGAGTTTTGCCCATTGACTTCAGTGAGAGGTGGGTTACATCTAGGGCTGAAACAAGATTTCGCCTGTTGCGAAAATCTCAATCAAGATTTTGTCTCGAGAATCTCGCAAGGAACAGGGTTCTCACTGGCATTCTCACGAGATTCTCAAAAATGGCCACTGGGCATCCACGCAGGCACACAATGGCCATGGAGACCATTTTGTGCATGAGCAAAGCATTTGGGGGGACTCGAGAATCTCCCAAGACCTTGAAGAAACCTCAAAAAATGGTCTGTGCATGTGCAAAATGGCCACCAGTGGGCCATGCACGGGCAGAATGGCCATGGCAGCATTTTGCGCACGTTCAGAGCGTTTCTAAGATTTTCAAGCATCTCCGAGATACTTGAAAATCTCTGAGAGATCCCGCAAGATCTTGTTGGGGACTGTGAGAATCATGCGCATTCTCATTTCAGCCCTATTACAGACCCATCAACATTTGCGAACTAGGAAGGCAATCGTTTTTTAAAAGTGGATTTATTACGAGTAGTAGACAGTTAACACTCTGAAATAATAAATTTAGGGAATTCTTAAAACCTAAATGCAATCCACATAAAATCAAACACGTAGGTTGCCTATATAGTATTTTTGAAAATACAAATATTTTTAAAAACAAAGATTTTAATAAAAAACACACACTCTAGCTAAGGTATATAACCTAATCCAAAGATACTGAAAGATTATATTATTAGTAAGGATTTTATATTTCAAATACAGCATTTGTGCTTTTTTGTACTTATATTTTTTTTCATGCAACAGGGGGCTGAAATAAGGGTAACTTACTTACCTGTAACATTTGTTCTTTGAGAAAGGCCTCTCCACATACACACAGAAGGTAGTTGGGCACCCTTTGGCACTGAGACTGGGCAGAATGAATGAATGATTTTTTAAAATTTATTTTATTTTATTTTAGGATTATTGATTGATTGTTATTTTGTTAGCCACATGGCCATCACAAAAACAAAAACAAAATAAAAACACAGATACATCTTATTCAATACAATTTTAAAAAAAAATACCATCAAAAAGAAGCTACTAGTGCTAAACACTTGGTTAAACTTCTCAGTACCTTTGAAAGTCCAAATGGGAGAACTTTAAACTGAACGTGAGAGCCCTGGAACTCAAATCTTAAATAGCGTCTATGGGTTATTTTTTATAGCCACATGAAAATAAGCATCTTTCATAACAAGGTTTGCCAAAAAGTCACCTCTTGTTAGAGAAGCAATTATTTGGGCCAGGGTGAGCATTCTGAATTTGATTTTCTTTATATATTCAAAGCCCTTAAATCCAAAATTGGCCTGTACCCTGCAGGCGTTTTTGGGATACCAAAATAAAACAGAATTAATTTCCACTGGGGGGGGGGGGGGGGGGAGAACCCTCTCAATAGCCCCTTTGGAAAGTAGTTCTTTAATATCCTGACAGAGTACTCCACAACTAGCTGGATCTTGGGGAGTAGGTGTGTATACCACATTATTTGGTGGTCTCACATGAAATTGTATAGAATAACCAAATTCTATTATGTCTAAAACCCATTTGTCAGATTTGTGACCCTCCTCCATTCAGCTTTGTCGAAAGAGACTCCTGAAGGCACATCAGATGGAGTTGTCTCCAGGTCAAAAGTGCTTCTTTGGTTGTGAGGTCTGAGAGGACGCAGGAGCAGATTTCTTTTGTTTCTGCCCTCTCTGGTGCTAGTAATCTCTTAGATTGTAGGCCCTTTGGGGTAGGGACCTGTCTCTAACTACTGACTGTACAGGGCCAGGTACATTGCTGGCACTATATAAATAATAATAATAAACAACAACATCATTAGTAATATCTAGGCCAGGGGTGCTCAACTTGATTCGTTCTGAGGGCTGAAAAATTTGATTCAGACCCAACCCTCATCCGCATGTGGCCTAGCCCCTACATTGCATAACCCTGCCCAGAATTTACACACACCCCTAATTTGCATAGTCCCACCCCTAATTTGCATGTCTCATGTGAATGTAAAAACACACACAAACCAGGTCCAATTTCAAGCCTGCCATACATCAGAGGCTACTACAACGCTGTACAAATCAAATCAATGTTCAGTAACAATAAAATGAACCCCCTCCCCAAATATGAAAATGCAGAGTGCACAGGGGCAAACCAAGTCACATGGAAAGGAAAGCCTGCCTAACACTCATCCCCACGCATAGAGTAACCGGGGAAAACCGAAGTTGCTCCGTGGGTGCGGATGAGTGGGGGGTAAGTGGGGATGCATGCGCATGCCCCACCCACGCACTGGTGTGCCCACGGACCACCACCCCCACCCGGCGAAGCTGTGTAAAAACGGCATCTGAGCAGCCACTTGAAGAAGAACAGAAAGTTGCTGCCTTGTAAAGAAGGTTCTTCAAGATGGCTCCAAACATACAACACCCCACCCTTCCAGACTCGCATGGAATTTTCTTATATTCATAGAAAGGGTTGGAAGGAACTGTCATTCTGAGGGGGAAGAGTACTTTTTATACTAGAGGGGTTCCCTCAAAACCATCACGCGGTCTATTATTTGAATATGATGAGCATGCCACGCACAACCCAATTGTGCCTGCAGCACTACTAGGAGACAGGCAGGTGAAGGCTGGGCCTGGGTGGGTGGTGGGATTGGCAGCAACAGGAACTTGCATCCAAGCAGGAGGAAGGGACCCAGGCAGCACCAGCTTGCTGCCGGGAAGAACGGTTATGCACCAATGGGGGAGGCAGACAGCTCAGCGGGCCGCACACAATTAACAGAGACCCATTTGAAAGCAGGCCTCAAAATAGGCATAGGCGGGCCACATGCGTCCTGGGGGTCGTATGTTGTGCAGGCCTGGTCTAGGCACTGTATAACTTTGTGCATCCCTTGGCGAGGGATATCATGAAGGCGCTACCGAGTAGACCTACCTCACCTGCTTCGGTGGTATGTGTGGCTCCTGTTGGAAAGGACCCTGATGCATGGTGATGACCAGCCTGCAGGACTGTGCTTGGGTGGACGGAATTGTCCTGGACTGGTTCCACTCTTTCCTGACTGAAAAAACTCAGCAGACTTTTCTTCATCCCCCCGGGATCTCATGTGTGGAGTCCTGCAGGGATCCATTCTGTGCCCTCTCCTGTTCAACGTGTACATGCAGTCTTTGGGAGAGATTGTGAGAGGGTATGGAGTTCAGTGACATCAGTATGCTGATGACACTCAGCTTTGCCTCTCATTTTCTTCTAACACAGACCCAGTGTCTAGCTGCAGTGGCGGACTGGATGAGGGCGAGCCGTCTGAGGCTGAATCCTGATAAGAACATAAGTAGTGCCATACTGAGTCAGACCAATGGTCCATCAAGCCCAGCATCCTGTCCTCTGACAGTGGCCATGGGAGAAGAACCAACAGTCACAATGGGAAATCCATTCCCCGTTGTTCACTCCAGCTCCTGACAGTAAGAAGTTCATCCCATAAGCTACTTGGTTAATAGTCATTAATGGACCTATTCTTTAAGAACTTATCCAGTCCTTTTTTAAACCCAGCTATACTATTGGCCCTGACAACGTCCTCTGGCAACAAATTCCATAAGTTAATTATGCGTTGAGTGAAAAAATACTTATTTTTATTTGTTTTAAATCTGTCGGCAGCTAGTTTCATGGAGTGTCCCCTAGTTCTAGTACTGTTTGAGAGGGTAAACGTTCCCTATCTACTCATTCCATACCACTCAAGATTTTATAAATCTCTATCATGTCCCCTCTCAGTCTTCTCTTCTCTAAGCTGAAGAGACTCAGCCTGTCAAGCCTCTCTTTGTATGGAAGCCATTCCATACCATTTATCATTCTTGTTGCCCTTGTCTGTACCTTTTCTAGTTCAGCTATGTCTTTTTTGAGATGGGGCGACCATAACTGCACACAATATTCCAGGTGCGGTCGCACCGTTGATTTTTATAGCGGCATTATGACATCCTCAGTTTTATTCTCTATCCCTTTGAGAATAACTCCTAACATTCTGTTCGCTTTTTTGACTGCTGCTGCACTTTGGGCTGAGGATTTCAGTGTATTGTCCACAATCACTCCCAGATCCTTTTTCTGAGTGGTAACTCCTAGCTTAGTACCAAGCATTGTGAGCTCATAGTTTGGGTTATTTTTCCCTATGTGCATCACTTTGCACTTGTCCACATTAAATCTCATCTGCCATTTGGATAAGGGCGAGCAGCTTGAAGTTAAATCCTGACAAGACGGAGGTGATGGTTGTGGGGAAAGCTGGGGGAGCGATGGCCCCCATCATTGATGGGATCCACCCTGCCCTGGTATCTCAGGTCCGTAGTCTGGGGGTGCTCCTTGATCTGCAGCTCCACCTGGATGTCCAGGTGGCAGGACCGCCTCACCCTCCGGATCCTGGATCGACTTCTGCGGTCGGCCGGGGGCACCCTCCTTGAGGCCCCCCAGGTTTCTTGAGTGTTGACCATGAGGCGGGTGTTCTCTGTGGCTGCACCACGGCTGTGGAACTCCCTCCCGTTGGGAGGTCTGCCTGGTCGCTGACCTCCCCTCTTTCTGTAGACAGTGTAAGACCTGGCTGTTCCGCCGAGCCTTTACCGAGGGAGATGGGATGGGTGGGTTGGGCTAGGGTGGAGTTTTGATACTGGGTTATCTTAACTTTGGGGTTATTAGTGTTGTTTTTAATTTATTTTATTATGTATTTTAAAATGTTGTTAGCCACCCCGAGATGCTTATAGCTGGAGGGGGAACATATACATTTTAATAAATAAATAAATTTAGATACCCAGGCACCCAGTCTCATAAGATCCTGTTGCAGTTCTTCAGACTGCTCGTGTTTTAACTACCTTGAATAACTTGGTGTCACCTGCAAATCTGATCACCTCGCTCTTAACACCCTTTTCCAGATTATTAATAAATACATTAAACAGCACCGGTCTCAATACAGATCCCTGGGGCACACCACTTTTTACATCTCTCCATTGTGAAAACTGACCATTCAGTCCTACTCTTTGCTTCCTATCCTTTAACCAGTTACCACACCAATTTATGATAAGATGGAGGATGTTGGTGGGAAAGGGAAAGGGGGTGGAGGTCCCCATCATTGATGGGGTACGTCCCACCTTGGTCCCACAGGTTCAAAGTCTGGGTGTACTCCACAACTCGCAGCTCCACCTGGATGCTCAGGTGGCGGCTGTGGTGAGGAGTGCATTTTGTAAATTACGTCTAGTTTGCCATCTTTGGCCTTATATCTCCGGTACGGATCTTGCCACCATCATCCATGCATTCATCACCTCAAGATTGAACTACTGCAACGAGCTCTACGTGGGGCTACCCTCAGTGACCACTCCGAGACTGCAGCTGGTGCAGAATGCGGCAGCCGTCTCCTGGAGGGGACGAGTCACCGTGAGCACATAAACACCAGTGCTCCATTCTCTGCACTGCTGTCTATAGTCTTCCAGGCCCAATTCAAGGTGTTGGTTATTACCTTTAAAGCCCTATAAGCTTGGGCCCTACTGACCTGCAGGACCATTTCACTCCGCATGTCCTGGATCGGCCCCTGAGGTCAGCCGGGAGCACCCTCTTAGAGATCCCCTGGGTGTCCCAGGTAGCAACATTCAAGAGGGTGTTCTCGGTGGCCGCACCACAGCTGTGGAACTCTCTCCTGGCGGAAGTTCGCCTCTCCCCAGATCTCCCTTCCTCCGCAGACAGTCCAGAACCTGGCTGTTTCGCCAGGGGTTTGGTAAGGGGGACAGGTGGTGGGTGGGTGGGTGGTATTTATTGACCTCATCTGCTTTGATTTTTCATGTGATATTCTATTGAATGGGTAGTGGCCCAGCAGTTAGAGGGGTATCTGGACTGGGTCAGTTTTCTTGATCCCTCGCAGTCTGGCTTTCGCCCTGAGTTTGGCACAGAGACTGCACTTGTGGCCTTGGTTGATGACCTACGCCGTGAATTGGATCAGGGCAGATCATCTATTTTGATCTTATTGGCTCTTTTGGCGGCATTTGATACCATTGGTCATGAGATTTGATGACAAGGGTGCGCGACCAGGCCAGGATGAGTGAGATTGTTCTTGAATGGTTCCGCTTATTCCCGTCAGGGAGAACTCAGAGGGTGGTTCTCGAGGAATGCACGTCATCTCCTCAGAACATCAAGTGTGGAGTCCCGCAGGGTTCTATTCTGCCCCCTCTCCTTTTCAACGTGTATATGCAACCTTTGGGTGAGGTCATGAGAGGGTTCAGTGTGCGATATCATCAGTACGCCGATGATACACAACTCTACCTCTCATTTTCCAGAGACCCAGGCCCGGAAGTTTCGGTACTTACACGGTGGTTGGCTTGGCAGCTGTGGGGGACTGGATGAGGGTGAGCTGTGTGAGGCTGAATCCCGACAAGACGGAGGTGATGTTGGTGGGTAGGGCTGGGGGTGGTGGCTCCTGTCATTGGCGGGGTCTGTCCCCCTTTAGCCGCTCAGGTTCACAGTCTGGGGGGTACTCCTTGAGCCACAGTTCTGCCAGGATTGTCAGGTGGAGGCTGTGGCGAGGGAAGCATTTTACCAATTACATCTGGTGCGACGGCTGCGGCCATATGTCTCAAACTCGGATCTAGCCAGTTTGAGGCATCATCCATGCCTTCATTACCTCTCAACTGGACTACTGTAATGCACTCTACGTGGGGCTACCCCTGAGGACGGTTCGGGGGCTGCAGCTGGTGCAGAATGCGGCGGCCCATCTCCTAACAGGGATGGGCCACCGTGAGCACATTACACCTGTGCCCCGTACTCTGCACTGGCTGCCTATTGTCTTCCGGGCCCAATTCAAGGTGTTGTTCATGACCTATAAAACCCTAAATGGCTTGGGTCCTGCTTATCTGCGAGACCACCTCAGGCCCCAGGTCATTTCGCGGCCGTTGCGTTCGAACAGGGGCACCCAACTCAAAGTCCCGGGGGAATTGGGGGAGGTGTTTTTTTGTCTTTTAGCTTTTCTGTTTTTGGTATTTTTAATATTTTAAATATTTGTAATATTTTAAATGGATTTTATAGTATTGTGATCATGTGTTGTGTTGTTCACCGCCTCGAGCTGCCAATGTGGAGGAGGGTGCGGGATATAAATATTCGTAATAAATAAATAAATATTTTATATTGTATTTTATGATTTTGTATTTTGTTTTTATTGTTAGCCGCCCTGAGCTGCCATTGGGCCAGAGGAAGCGGGGTAAAAAGATACTTGGCGGCATTGCTGGGAAGCTTTCCTGGCAGGTCGGACCCTATCTTTTGGGCAGACTTTTGGATGGCTCAGACCGTCAGGATATTAAGAATGTTGCATCTTTTTTATTGTGTGCACTTCACTATAGGAAGAACTTTCTGGAGTTCAGAGCCCTCCCGGATGACTCCCTGGCCTAAGTCTGCCTCTGAAAGGTGCAGATGAGATACAACTGGTGCTCGGAAGCCTAATGTAATTTGGCCATTGCCCTGATTGATTTTCTCAGTATTAAACTCAGGGTAACCTCCTGGGTAAACTTATGCAGCCGGACTACTCGCAATGAAATAGGTGACGGTATATCCCGACGCTTCACGGCAGGGACCGTGAGGGGCGTGGCAGTAGGTATACTGTAATAGAGGCCTGAGGGCCGGAGTAACTTTTATTGTAATTTTGCCTGTACTCTTGGTCCATGGATTGTAGGTGTTTCAGGGGTAGTCCCCTTATATTTTCAGGGATTGTTTAATATACTCCCTTTGAATTAATCACCATACTATTTGGCCAGGTCCTTTTTATATGTTTTATTCTATTAGTTAGTTAATTTGTATCTACTATTTTATTATTTGATATGCATCACCCTATTACCCTTGTATGTGTTTTCCTCTATGAGGATGTGTATTGTCTGTTGTATATTCTAATATGCAATGGCCTTTGGCCACGCAGAATAAACTCGGCTACAGGGTAAAAGTTTTGATATAAATAAATATAAATAAAAAATTCACAGCAGGCTCCAGTAGATGGAACCCCATCTCGCTTGCTCTCCACTGACAATCAAGGCTCCCGAAGGGGTGTCCTAGCAGCCACATGCTACGCGAAAGCAGGTCAAAGCTGTCACAAGAGGACTGTGGATCCTACAACAGCATCTGGACATCATCACTCAGCCACAGGTCTCTGAGTAACATGCTGGCACAGATGGGCCACATCTCTTCAAGGCACCTGAAGCAAGTAAGGAGTTGGCGTCTGTGTTCAGCACCAGGTACATTCTTAGAGCTTTCAGCACCACTGGGTGCTAAAGCAGGTTCCTTCCAGGTCTACTCTGCCACTGACTGTCTATTTATTAAATAGGTGATGGGGTTCCTTCCTATCTGTTGGGCCCAAGGGACTCCCTGTGTTGAGGCCATGCATATGAGCATATTCTGAAAAGCTCTGAAGTCATCAGGTGATGAGAGTGGAGAGCAACCTATTTCCTCAGAGGAAGGTTTGGTGTCAAGGATGTCCTCTATTTCCTGATCCTGAGAAAGTGCAGGCTGGGCTGTTCAATCATAGGACAGAAGCACCTCAAATTCTGTGTCAGCATGCTCTATATGTTGCTAGTTGTCTTCTTGGATTTGCAGAAAGGAACGCTAGTTATGAAACAGCATCAGGTATGGTACCAACTCAAGTGCTTGGTACTATGTAGCAGTAGGTTTTGAAAAGGTCTCGTCTATAGGCGTTGGCCCTGATATAGTAGTAACCAGAGTATTAGTTGAAGGGTTTGGTTTCTCTTGACATTGAATAGAATGAGGTGTCCATAGTGCAGCAGTGGGTTCTGTGGGCCTTGGGAGTTGCGTCTCCATAGGTCTGAAGCATGAGAGGATGGCTGACTTTATGGAGTCTTGAATGAAGGGTCCAAGGAAGTATTGCAGAGGGAGCAGGGCCATCTCTAAGTCCTCAGGGGAAGGATCCTTAAGGCGTGGGCTTGGCACTGTCGGTAACTCGGAGTCAAATGAGACTTCTGTGACAAAGAGTAAGGAACAGCCTCCCAGAGTAATAGGGGGCAAGTCCTGATGCCCGGACGAAGTTGGATTCTCCGGGGAAAATCTCAGAGATGGGGAATGGTGCCACTTCCTCTTTTTCTGAGGAAGCTCAGTGTCCAGTACATGTGTCAGGGTAGGTCTTCTCTTTTTTTCTGAGGGACTCTCTTTACCATGTTTCTTATCTGGCACTGGCCCTCTGGCCACTGCCTTTAACACGGGATTAAGATGTTGAAAGCTGTACTGCTGTAGATAATGGCGACTTAAGCACCTCAGAGTGGCCTGCAACCTGCAAGGCTTGCTTCAAAGATTGTGATAGCTGTGATAGCTGTGTTGAGTACCTGCGCTTCTGCACGGAAGGGAGCATTGTTGATGTAGGCAACAATTTTGATGGTGTCAACTTCATTGTGGCCTCCGTTAGGTGTTCTGCCAGTCTCTGAGCACTTTCTTTTCTAGCATGGGGCTTCAATGAGTGGCAGACAGGAACAGGCTCCTGCGTTGTGCTGAGGCCTGAGACAGAAGAGGTGCTTGTTGTGTGCATCAGAGTCTGGGAATGTTGCAGAGCAGGCCAAGCACCTTTAAAAGCCTTTCTGTGCCATGCACTAAGAAGGGTAATGGAAGAAAGAGCGGGGCGCAGCACTGCCTCCACTTCCCAGTAACACCAGTCGTTCTGGGGTTAGATGATATCGTAATCAGGAAGTTTGTTGTCAAAACAAAGATGAAGTCCATAAACAGAAGAATGAATGCTATAGGTTGCCCAATCTCTGGCATGGCAGAGAAAGAAGCAGAGAGACAAGGAGTGGGGTGCTATTTATAGGGCTCTGATAGTGTCATTGCTCTGCCCTTCCATCAGGATTCTGCTTGGATAATCTGCCTGGTCTCAGCACCAAAGAGTGCCCAACTACCTTGTGTGTGTATGTGAAAAGCCTCTCGAAGAAGAACATGTGTTATTGAATAACACTGTGTGAGGGAAGACAAAACCAAGTGCTGAGGGCAAGGCTGCTGAGACAACAGAGGATAGCAGGGAGAAAAATAAGCAAAGAAGATTTCCCATGGTCTGTGCAATCATCTCCTTCAAAACTTCCTGGGCCACTTCCTTCACAGTTCAACCCCCTTTCTTTGCAGAAAAAACCTCTACCACCTCTCTATCCTCTGCTTGTATGAACACAACCAAGGCTAAAGTGAGCTAGAAGGTAACTTCTTCTGAAAACATGCTTTGTGTGAATAAGCCACCAAACTGGAGCCATACAATTCTGTCTGTGGATTTCCTCATACATCTCAGACAAGACAAAAGTAAACTGATGTTCCACTGTCCTAACTTGGGCCCTTCGGTTTTGATGCTCCAAACCAACGGATCTGGCAGTAGTGCAGTCTCCAATCCCTGTATCCAGTCTGATAGGTCTTGTGTCCCAAGAGCAGGCCTTGATTCTTCCTGGATGTAGCCTCTAGGTCAGATGCTTAGTGCAGGCTTGGCATCTGTTTAAGGAAGACTCTTAAGACTCACCTTCATTGGTTTAACTCTCTACAGTTGAGATCCCTTCAGAAAATCCAACAAACATTTACTTACTAAGTTGACTATCTGGGATTTGTGTTTCTTGATAAGTTGATTGCCTTCAGAGGTCCATAAATAAGTTTATTGTCTTCTCCTCTTTCCCTATTATTCCCATCTCAAAGTAGATTCTAAAATGACTGACAGTTGGTGCTGCAGTACCTAATATATATTTCAAGGTTGGGGAGGGCAAGGACATAGCACGTATGTAAAGTAACAATGGACATTTCTTCCCAGAGTAATCAGAACTTATGTGTAAGGTTTGCAAACATCATTAACAAGGGACATTCATGCAAGCAATCCTCTCAAAGATCCAGTTACTATGATAAGTAATCATGACTTAATTATGCAAAGAACGAAGAATAAGTAAAGTAAAGAAGTATTACTCATGACCTAGTGTCAAGATGATAATACTTAATGAAAGTGTGGGCAGAACTCTTAAGTAGTCACCTGATGAATCTCTACTACAGGCGGCAACTTGGTAAAAGAGTCTGTGGAAGAAGCACTCTAGCAAAATGAGCTCAATGACCTTCAGGAATGCACAACAGAACTAAATCGGAGAAAATGGAAATACATTAAAGTATCTATTTGGACAAGAGCTTCTTGAAAATGAGCTGCCCTCAGCTTTAACCCTGTAAGCCATGAGAAGATGAGGAGGATTTGTGAAAGTGCAGCTCATTTGACACCTACCTTATGATAAACACCCTGAGAAAATTAGATGAAGGAATGGATATCTATAGAAGAACAGATTGGTTCACATGAAAAGCAACACTAACCTGAGCAGTAAATTGGGAGATAGACACAAAGCCAATTGCTATGGGATGCTTCCATTGACTTCAGTAGCATTGGAACAACCTCTTGTACTTAATTATGTTGAGCTTATAGGAAGCTCACTTACCCTCTTACAAATATCAATAGTGAGCCAATCCGTGTGAGATCTGATGGATGAAATTTTCAATCCAGACTTAGCAATGAAATCAAAATCCCCAAAACAAAGCCATGTGCCAACCGACACACACCACCCCTTTACTAACTTCAGTTTCTGTTTATCTGAAGACATTTCAGATGTATAGAATTTCCTGCCTCCTAAAGGACACGAATGTGGGCTCTGGAAGGAAAGAAGTAATAATTTAGTCTTTTATTAAACTTCACAACAAAAACCGTCAGCCACATCTTTTCCTCCCCTCAATCAGCATGAAGGCTCTCATGAGTAACTTCTCCCCCATGGCTAATCTCTCTAAATTCTTTCTTGTTATGTAAGAACTATGGAGGGTCTTGTGCTGTCTGGAAAACAGAACCAAATGATTTTTCTTAAGGTTTTGAATAAAGACAACAAAACAATAACAAAACTTTCTCCCATATCTAATTTCATATAAGCCACTGTGTACACAATAGATAATTTAAGAAAAAGATCCAAAGCTATTTTCTTGGACAGTTAATTAGTCACTATAACACCACCATATTTATTTTGAGTGAAATAAAAATCAAAGCTGAATGCACAGCAAAAACAAAAAAAGGAAGTCAAGCATGTGACATTTCCTAAAAATAGGTGGAATGGCTTGAAACCATCCATCCAGATCCACAACACCACAAACAATGATGGATAACTTTCTTTTCTTTTTTTGATATAATGACCATTAAAAAACTTGACAGGAAAATAGCTATAGCAAAGACCTCTAGAAAACCCACAAATATAGTCTAATATGTCAATTTTATTTTCAACATGCCAGCCAGTTCATCGCAGTCAACAATATGCATCCCACAGACAGACTTTACAGAAATTGTTTGACTCAGCAATTCTTTAAAGACACAAAAATCAATCAATTTTCAAGAATCTGTACCCTTTTTAACTGACCTCTGCTACAGTAGACATTTCAAGAGACAAACCAGGAAATAAATTTGTTATGATTAAACTTAATATTTTTTAAAAAAATATTCTCAGCTGCTTTAAAAAACTCAATTTTTGAACCAGAAACAGAAAATGCACCATAACTGAAAGTAAACTAACCATTTAAATCAAAAGTTATACCTATGCAACTGTTGTATCTATCAGGAGGGCCTGTATACTCCTCACCTTCAAAATTCCTTTCCAGCCATATTAACCAGCAGATAGCAAAAAAAACAACATAGTGGTGGTCCAACTGGCATAGCACACAGTAAATCACAAACTGCTGGAATGCAAGCAACCACTCAAATTAAGAGGAGGAGGAGCAAGACCTGGTCAGTAAAGAGGCTGGGTGGCCCAGTGCTGGGCATTTTAAACTCCCCAGGAACAGACACTCATGGCCAGTTCTCCCTAGACCAGAGGGCCAGTGAGATGTGACAAGAGCAAAACTGCACCACAATACACTTCCCCCCCCACTGCCAGTCATGTCCCAGACACTGGATCACTGCCAACGTCTCCCTCACTAGGCATGGGTAGAGTACTTTTCTACTCTGTTTTTTATTTTTCAAAAGCCTTGTATAAACTGACCTTCAATTAGGGCAGTAGTTGCATAGGTTGCTAAATTACAACTGATTTATTCAAATAATTTGAACCTTAATATTATGGAAAGAGGTCAAACTGACCACCCTAGAGAAAGATGTCCTCTATTTCTCCACAGATTTTACAGCAGTGTTCCCAAGCTTTTTGCCTGTGTGACCTTGCTTTGAGACTTAAAAATAATTTCATGACCCCAGACAGAAACAAAGCCATGTAAAATACATGAAATATCAATCAGGATCATGACTCAATCCATAGATGGCATGACCCCATGTGGGGTCCCAACTCTCAGTTTGGGAACTTCTACGTTACAACATGGGCAATGTTTAAATCAGGTTACTGTCAGTGTAAAAACAGTGACAGAGAACTGCTTAGTGCTTATTCTGGATTAATGCTTTTTCTGGAATATTAATGATTGTGTAAACAGTTATCCCTGAATAACAACTCCAGAATGACAAATCCAGACTTACAGCTACGTCAGATAACTGCACATGTAAAAATAGCCAAAGACAAGAGACATATTTTGTGTGCAAGCGAAGGGGGAGCCAAAAGAAATGATATGGGGGGAATTATACGATCAGAATGTCAGACCAGGCATTTTGAACAGACTTCTAAGGGACAAGTTGGCAGTAAAGTGCAGCAATTCAGGCTCAAGGAATTGACTGGATCAGAATTTAAATGGTGTTGAAAAAAGAGTGCAAAATTTGATTTCACAATTAGGAGTTGTCTTTGGTTTCGTGCTCTACAGGCCAATGGAGAGACTTGTATTCTTCCCCACCAATTCATGCCAACTCTCTTAGTGTGATCTGGACAAAAAGAGAGTTGAAGAGTTCCTTTAGATTAAATTTTTAAATTTTTTCATGAAGTTCCATCATCTTTTCCAGGCTTTTGCCCAGAACTGATGGCAGGCTTATCAGCCTGTAGTTACTGAGATATTCAACTTTCCTTTTTTTAAATAATGGAACAGCATTATTTTTCTTCTCGACATGCATTATAAAATTATGAAAGATTAGCATCAACAGACCAAAGATCTCCTCAGACAGCTCTTTTAAATGTCACAGGTAGACCTGCTGGGTTTAAAATTTTTATTCATAGTTGGTGCCATTTAACAGCATTCCTAATTACAGCTGGAACAGAACGTAAATCATCAACTTGTTCTATCCAAATACAGAACAAAAATATTTACAAATTGCTTTTGACTTCTCTGCATCATGACTAACAATTTTACCATCTTCTACCATTTTATTCTCTGTAAAGCGCCAGGCACATTGCTAGCACTATATAAATGCTAATAAAATAATAATAAAAATAATAAAATAAATAATAATAATAATAATAAGTAATGGGCCTATAATATTAGCAGGATTTCTTCTATACATTCTTTAGTTAGTGAGGAAGGGTCCTGCGTGGCCCGAAAACCTGCTTATTTCCACCAACAAGTTAACAGTTGGTCCAATAAAAGCTATCATTTGAACCACTTTATCTCTGTCACTTGGGACCAACATGGCGACCTGTGATGGACATGAGGTAATGGGACAGAAAAAGGGGTGGGGGGAGCACAGATACAGCACAACCTTACACACACGGCAGACAGTCGTACCTTGCCTGAAAACGAACCCTCAGAATCGTGGGTGGCTTCTGGGGTTAAGAACCCTCAGCCTAGATCATCGCAGAGTGGCGGAGGGCACCACAAGGCCTCAAGGCTCCACAACACACACACACACACACACAGGGACTGGGAAGGAAACAGGGAAGTGCAAGAGGGGAAAAGGGGTGCAGTTCCCTGGGGCACGGGAGCAGGATAGGACAAGCACACTGGAAGGAACCAGGTCACGTGGGGGAAAGGGTTACATGAGAAGGAATCCGACACTCTCACTCCAAACAATCCACAGGCTACTCACCCTTACCGTGTGTACGCCAAACTCTCACCACAAACAGCTCTCTCAGTCAAAGGTAGTCCAAAACAAACACCAAGCAACGAAGAGGGGGCCAGTCTCACAGGCACTTTGAAAGCACTGACCCCTGCACTGACCCCGCAAAGGCGGGGATGCAGGGAGCCATTTTTATCCCCTGCTGCCTGTAAAGTGCGCAGATACTCTGAGCGCCACAGCTGTGAGGAAGAGGGCATGGCCACAGCAGGCAGTGACAGAGCGTCCCTGGCCACACCTCCTACCTCCGTGGACTGACGTGACGGGGCTCTCGACGTTCCAGGAACCCCACCCACCACGTCCTGTGTTTCCTGCAGTGCCTCCGCCAGCGCCGCAGACCCTGGAGGTGCCGCGGCCACATGCGGCCCACCCCTGCTGCAGCCTGAAAACCCTTCCCAGGTGCGTGTGCATCCCCGGGATCGCCCAGCTCCCCTTCTCCCATACCTCCGTACAGGGGTCTGACATGACCACACTCTATCTCTGGATTAGTTAGGACTGTACACTTGGGTTAATACCTAGTATGATAGTGGTCAAGAATACTAGAAAGATAAGAGTTTCTTATGTGCTTTAACATCAACACTTTAAAAAGTCACTGACAGAGTGAAACATTTCAGTGATAAGAATGTCATTACTACAACAGTCAAACTGAGAAATACCAACTAACACATGTAAAATAACTGTAACGGTTTGCGCACCAAGGGGTTTGCCCAGTAATATTTATTATGGCAATTCCAGCTGTTTCACAGGGAGATACTGGGCCCAAAGTCAATGTAACAGTGAACAGTTTTTAATATAACACAGATTAAAATCAACACTTAGATTAGTTTGGGAAGCTTCCCACATCCAAACCAATGTCCAGACCTGAAAATGGAGTGTGGCTGACAGCACTGTCCTTCCTGAACTGTTGTCGATGGTGATGGGTCATACGCCAATCTGGAGTACTGTGTCCAGTTCTGGGCAGGTTCGGACATTAAGATAGACACTGACGAATTGGAACGGGTTCAGAGGAGAGTGACAAAGATGGTCAGGGGTCTGGAAACCAAGTCCTATGAGGAAAGGTTGAAGGAACTGGGTATGTTGAGCATGGAGAACGGAAGACTAAGGGGAGACATGATAGCTGTCTTCAACTATCTGAAGGGCTGTCACATAGAAAATGAAGCAGACTTGTTCTCTGTTGCTCCTGAGGTCAAGACTTGAACCAATGGGCTCAAATTACAAAGCAAGCAGATTTTGGCTAAACATTAGGAAGAACTTCCGAACAGTAAGAGCTGTTTGACAGTGGAACAGACACTGCCAAGGAAAGTGGTGGGCTCTCCTCCGCTGTAGGTTTTCAAACAGAGGCTGGACAGCCATCTCTCAGGAATGCTGTAGCTGTGGATTTACTGCATTGAGCAAGGGGTTGGACTAGATGACCTCTCTCTGGGGTACCTTCCAACTCTATGATTCTATGGGCAGTCATAGCGGGCACCCACTTTGTCCAACAACTCTGTCTTTATCTGCAGAGTACATTGCTGTCCACTCTGTCAGCCGATCTCTTTCTCCTAACACACAGAGAGGCTACACTCCCTCGTACAGGTCCCTTGTGTGATTACAGGGATCCAGTCCCTTCTCCTCCTCACCAGCCACCTTCTCCTCCCCCATTAGATCAACTGCTCCTCCTTTCAAAAACCAACCAACATTCCACCCCCTCACCAAGTCACAGCCTGGCTTTTTACAGGCTCACACCAGCGTTCCATTTTGAGAGGAGAGGGGGAAAGAGTCAGAAATCCACTCCTGGCAGCGTTGACTAGCTCTGCTACATAACTATGGGACAGATCCTGCAGACATTGAGCATTCTGACCCCAAACAAGCAAAGCATAAGTCTAACCCTAGAACAAATCATTTTAGGCTAAAGCGAGCACTCATGACCATAAAGTCAAGAATATACTGAAGATCCTTATTGGTCCAAGGTCCGAGTGCTCAGCACCAAGGAGATCACATCGTTTATTTATTTAAAGTTAATACCCCATTACTCAGGGTGACTTCCAATGTAAAAACACATAAAAATCCCTTTAAAAAACCCACCCTCACCCAACTCCTAATACCTGCCTGCCAAACTTTTGCCAAAACGAAAGGTCTTACATTGCCTCTGGAATAGGCTTGGACTCTCACAGACCTCCAGAGGAAGGGAGTTTCACAACTCTGGGGAAACAACTGAGAATGCTCCTCCACGGACCACCATAATACGAACAAGATTGGTGGATAGTACCCACAAGAGAGCGCTCCTGGCCAACTGCAAGGATCATGATGGAGAATGATAGGAGAGGTGGTCTTTCAGATATGTGGGGTCCAGGCCATTTATGGCTTTAAAACTCAAGACCAGCACTCTGAATGGTGCCCAAAAAACTATTGGTACCCAGCAAAAACTTTGAAGCACAGCTACAATGTGCTCACAGCAACACGCTCCCAAGAGGAGCCAGGCCACCGCATTCTGCCCCAACTGCAACTTCCAAACTGTCATCAAGGGCAGTCCCACGTAGAGCACATTGCAGTAATCTAGCCTTGAGGTTATGAAGACATAGACGATGGTGGCCAGATCTGAATCAGAAAAAAGGACTGCAGCCTACTCATCAGTTGGAGTTGATGAAAAGCACTCCATAACCTGATGCTCCACCCCAGCAACCTGATGTTCTAGACACAAGGGATCCAGAAACATTCCGATCAAAGCGATCAGAGGAGGCCAGACCCCATCAATGACATGAGTCCCAATCACCTCCAAAGTCACAAGGTCACCTCGTGATCAATTTATCAAAGGTCATTGAAAGATCTAACAAGATTAACACTGCGAAGTTACCTCTGTCGATCTCCCAACATAGATCATCAACCAAGGACAAAAGTGCAGTCTTAGTCCTTACCCAGGACAAAAGCCAGACTGAAATGGGTCCAGGAATCCAATAGCATCGAGATGAGCTTGAAGCTGCTGGGCAACCACCCATTCAATAATCTTCCGGGTTAGAGACAGGGCTATAGTTAGCTGCAAAGTCAACATCCAAAGATGGTTTCTTGAGCAGGGGCCAGGCAACTGCAATTTTGAGACATTGACCCTAAAGGGAGGCATTGACAACTGTGGCCAGCAGTGTCTCCCAGCTGGCTTTCACCAGCCTGGATAAGCAAGGATTTGATTCACAAATGGTTGCCCACATTGCTCCAAGCACATCCTCTGCACCAATTGAAATTGATCCAAATAAACAAGAAAAAGCTGAGCTTCCACAACCCCAAACTCTGACTCTGCAGTCAAAGTACCAGCACCCAAATTGTGGTGAATATGAGCCATTTTGTCTGCAAAGTTATTAATAAAAATGTCACCGTGGGCAATAAATTACTCTAGTTCCCAGCAAAGACAAACTGGATTAACCAGGCCATTTTCCGCCTGGAACAGCTCCCCGGACAAGACTTTGTAGATGTGAAGATAGCAGAGAAGAAAGCTTTCTTCCCCATCATTACCACCATAGCATAGTACTTAAAAAATTATCTATGCCGTAATTGGTCTGCTTCAGCGTGAGTCGAGCACCACCTGCACTCTAATCGCCTACCTTCCTGCTTCAACTGCCTCAGGTCTGCCATATACCAAGAAAATCTATGATGTTGCACTGGTGGGAGCAGTGCCTGAGTGCAACCACGTCTATAGTCGTGATCAGAATACTGCTCCACAAGGCAACCAGGCCACTGACAGAGAAAATTCTGGAAACCAATTTGATCCATCAGACTCCAGGGGTGGCCCATCCTACCTGGCCACTACCTCTACAGGGGCAAAGGAGAGCAGGGATCTGGGTCATCATGTAACATAAGAAAATAAACAAGAAATATCTTACTGTTGAACTTCTGGTGGAACCCTGGGATGTTGGCAGTATGCCAAACGTCGGAACTTTTCTTTGCCCCCTACAACATAGTAATGATTATCTTCTAACTGATCTGACCCACGGACAGAATGGCCATCCAGTGTGTACACCCTGTAAGTAAAACAAGCAGAAAAAATAAACTCTGTGGTCTACTAGTGGGTGGGTTATAATAATCCAATTATGCTGACCTGCAAAGGAAGTCTCAAGGTTTCACAGATATTTTGAATACTTTGCATGGCTTTGCTGCAGTCTGAGGTCATGGATTTAAATCTCAGAATGGCTCCAGAAAGTTTGGAAGCCACTGTCCTAACCCCTTCTCTGGAAAAAAACAAAACATAAATAAGTCCTATCCCTTTTCAAGAGCAGAATGTGTGTGTCAAGAGTACTACACGTGTATCTATTTAGCAACAGTTCTTAAAACATAATCCTGGGAACTGATCCTGTAAATTCTTCTTTGGACCGCGGGCTGTAATTTATGTATTTCTGCAGTCGCTTGTATGGCAGGGTGCAATCTGGTTGTAGCTTTTAGGCACTGCCACATCTAAAGAAAAGTTACTATCATATGGAAACTAAAAGTAATATAAACATAGAAGAACATAATAGACCTCAGATATTCAAAAAAGTTCTGCCTTCTATATCCTTAGTTTCTTTCTACATATCTGATCAAATTATTATGTTATTATCTGGTATGATATTCTAAACATAGAAAGACAGTTAATTAAACAGATTCACATTTTTTGATAGCTATATTAGATTATTTTTGTACCACTTACTTATGAACACCTCCAGAACGAGGGAAGATTTTTTCATTTAATAATGAAAGTACACAATCCCAGCTTCTCAGAGTAAACCTGGGTATAAGAATTTTTATAGGTGGTATCAACATCTCCCCATTTGTGAAAACACTGCCAAAAGACAAAAATACATAATGTTTCAGTAGTAGTAGACATGAATAAGGGAAAGATTGTAAAAGCATCCATTTGACAACATTGTGTAATCTGTGTGATTAGGAATCTAGTCAGTTAGATTTTTGACAATAGTTTTTAAATCATAACCCATTTACATGGGCATAAACACTCATCCTTAACCAGACAGGATTGCATTTTTAACATGTTTCTGCCTGACATGATGAAAGAGTCAAAAGTGAAATATGTCCAGAGAATCCAAGAAGGATAAAGCCCGTGAAAATTCAATTACTTTTTCTATATATTGTCCAGTGATGTCCTCACAATCCTCAAAGGAAATAATGTACAATCCTTTAAAACAGATAATAGAATCGATTGATTTCTTCACTGCTGCCCATATTAGAAAACCATTCTTACTCAACCTTAAAGGGCATCTTGAATCACTTTTAAACTAACCCTTCCTTTAAAAAAAAAAAAAAAAAAGAAGAAAGAAATGAGAGTAAGGGTAAATCATAAAGTAACATTGGTCTGTTTAAAAAATAAAATGGTTGTAATTTTGAAATTATAGTTCTGCATTCTTGGGACACCTTCCACAACAAAAGCTTCACCCCTCCTCCAGTGGGAGTGACTACATAAAGGGTAGCTCCAACATTAGCCCCAAAAATAAGCAGAGATGTCTGCAGAAAACATTCTGGCTATTCCTGATGCTTCTCTTGATCATTTTGTTGAGAAGTGGGTGGTATATTCATGCTGTTCTCATCCAGTGAGAAGCACTCCTAACCCACAGAAAGGATATGGGGGTTAAGAACTGAGATGACAGTGAGTGGCTCTATGTGTTATTATAACCACAGGAGAAAACCAATCCTGCGGTGAAGCAACATGAACAAACATTCATGCTGTTCCATGTTTATGCTGCCACCCTATGGACTCTGTCCAACAGCGGGAGTCCATCAGATGGCAGAATAAATAGGTGAAGTCTGAAAAGCCCTGCTATGATTGGACACTGACCAGGGAAAGCACCCCCTGCAAGACAAAACTTCCCCCCCTCCCCGCAAGGCAATACTTTATGCTGTTGAAAGTGACTGGCAAATTTCCACAATACAAGGCAAAACTCCCTGCTAGTGAAACTGACAAGAACAAACCCTCCACATGGCTGACATGGCAACATGACTGACTGAGGGCAAACGAAGCCATGGCCACCACTGCTGCCCATACCTAATAAGACTCTGGGAGGGGAGGGGAGGAGGGACAGGGGAAGTTGCACACAGACAAGCTGCCAGAGACAGGGCACAGGAAAGGCAGCACGTGAAACCACGGGGCAAGAGAAAACCAACAGAGGCAGCAGATGAAAGCTAGGCACACATTTATTGCAACAAGGTGAACAATGCAAAGGTAGATGAAGCAGCCAATTAAGATACCCTGCCAGGCAGGGAGCCCAGTCCCTAACACACACACCCAAACAGCAGAGTCCAAGACAAACGCAGACCGTTTGGAGCACGGATGCAAGGGTGGCAGTAATGATGCCTGTGCCAAAAACACCAGGTCACACACAGGCAGCTTGACGAACAATGACCGGGGGGGGTGCGGGCGCAGGAGAAGCAAAGGCACCCGAGTATCAGGGCCCCATACATACAGTAAGTAGGCAGTCACATACACACACAGAGCAATAAGGCACAGACAGGGGCAAACATCTCAGAGCGAGGTTCTGAAGCTGGCTCAAGGATGCTGAGGAGTCTGCACAGGAAACCCAACCCCACCCCACATATTCTACCCATCATGCAAACATACTGTAGCCATACCCCCAGGCACTCATATGCCCATCCACCATGTAGCGAGGGAGAAAAGGGTCTCCAGTGGCCAAAACAGCACGGACATCCACATGGTTTTGAACTTCCAACAGAACAGCTATCTCCACCCCATCAGGAGCCTCCATCAGGTCAGGGCCCCCAGTCGGGGGCATGAGCAAGCCCAGCTCACAAAGCCAGTACTCGTACTCCCCACAGCCCCTCCAGTAACCACGGGCACGCATCAAGACGTTGGCAAAGCGGTTTGACAGAGATGGACCACCATCCAGAAGGCTCATGTTAAATTCCAGCATTCTAGCAATGGTCTGAACAGCCACGCTCTCTCTTGCTTCCCTGGTCAGCAGCACTCCATGCAGAGGAACATTCACAGCAGACAGAAACCCAGCTGACTCGCTCTCTGCTGACAATCAAGGTTCCCGAAGGGATGTCCTAGCAGCCACATGCTATGCAAAAGCAAGTCATAGCTGCCACAAGAGGACTGTGGATCCCGCAACAACATCTAGGCATCATCCTTCAGCCACAGGTCTCCGAGTAACATCATCGACAATGACATCGTCATCGTCATAAATCATCATCGTCGACGACAATGACGACGACAACAACAATTTATTTTCTATAGCAATCTGCCGTCACGTCAGCAAAATATAAATAAAATCCAAAAGGGCAAATAAAATGCAATAGAAAACAAGGATATTTCCTAAATTCTCAAACATAAAAATATAAAACAAATTTAAAAACTCTCCTACTGCCACAATATGAGCAAGTACCACAAAAGATATTACATCTCCCCAGGAAGAAGAGATAGGTTAGACAAAGGACCGTAATCAGCCATTCACAGAGGGTATTTTCAGACGTTATGAGATCACGCTCAACCACAGTGAACCACGGTCAATCCCGCGGCGGGGCCAAAGCGCCCTGAACGTCTGTTCGGCGGCCGCCAGATGTTCACCATGGTCAATACCCACATGGGGTCAATTTCAACCATGCTTCTGGGGCTCCCCGCAGGACAATCCCCGAAAACGTGGTCAGAGATTCCCGACGGGAACCAACAAAAAGTAATGTCTGGCTGGCAACCACTGGCCGGCATCAAAGGAAATGATTCCCAGCTGGGGACAAAGCATGCAGCGTCGCTGCCAGGCAAAGAGCGACAACACAGGCTGGGGAGGGAGATTTAAAGGGCACACGGCAGCAGTCGGGACGAGTCGCCCCAGCGCCTTCCGGGTGCTTTTACCACGGCCCGGCCTGGGATCGGCGTAACGTCTGTGGCGCTGCCCCAGGCCATGATCTGTCAGCCCGATTCCCTGCCGTGGTCCTGGTCCCGTCAGTTCTGTTCGGAGCCTTTTTTTGACCGGGGGGGGGGGTTGTTCGGTTCACTCCAACCGGGGATCCACTGTGGTCGGGACCGTGTAACGTCTGAAAATACCCAGAGTTATCAATGAAATAAATAGGTGCATAGTTTGATACTCCGTTTTACGAAAAAGCCTGCCGCCTTTTAAAGGTCAAGAAGAAAAACGATGCAACAGCTTTTAGAACTGCATGATCTTTTGTAGCCAACAGGCTACAAATCTTTTGGTATACAGTAAAAGATAAATTAGACTCTGGCAACTGAGCCACCCAGCACAATCGCAATTCAGTATAGAGAGGACAGTTGATCAGTACATGCTCTAGTGTTTCTCTCTCAGCCAAACAGCAAGGGCAAACTCTTTTACAGTATTCAACCCCTGCCGCCCTCCCTTCAGTTACAGCAGAGTCAAACAACTGAAAACGCGCGACACAGTTGGAACTCTTCCAAGGAAGTCAGGTAAGGTTCCAAGGCTAAATCTAGTTTAATTTTTGAGTACCAAGGTGCTATTTTGATTGCTGCTACTCTTGCCATCTCCTCTTGGATGAAGATATCCAATAGCCTTTGCTTAATACCAGCCAAAAGAGGGTCTGTACCAAGAGTTATACAATAATTTGGGGAGTAGCCACTTCTAGAAAGTAGTATAGAAAATTCCCTCCACCACCAATAGGACCTACTCCCCTGATGTTTAATTTGCTCTAACAAGCACTTAAACGGGAGACATGAACGGTCCATTTTACAGATCTTACACCAATAGCTCACTGCTCTTTGTTTCGCCAGTCTCTCTACAGAACAACGCAAAAATGATATCGGGGTAGATGCAGGGGCCCCCAGAACACCTCAAAGAAATTTGTTCTGTACCACTTCAATGTCTCTTGTATAACTTGCAAAGCAAATCTCTGCCCCATACATAAGCTGAAGGAGCACCTTCACCTTAAAAACCTTAGGCCACTTCTACACGGACGCCACCCACCCACGAACACCCGGAAACACCCATCGGATGGGTGGGAGAGCGTCCGTGTAAAAGTCCACGAGTGGGTGGGGGCGCGTGCACGACCCACCCGCCGACACCCGCCAACACCCACGGAGCAGCCGCAAGGGAGCCGGCACCCTCCGTGGGTGGAGGTGGGTGTTCAACACCCGAGCATCCGTGTAAAAGCCAAAACATCCATGCGGAACAGACCGGCGGAGTCCCACCGCGCCGGTGCCATGGGGCACCACGCACCGCCATGCAGACACACCCACAGGGGGATGTCCGGCCGAGAGCCTGTAAAGGAGGAAGGAACCACAGCACGTACGCGTGGGCTCCCACGATGGCGAACAGGAAGGCCCGCAAGACGGCAAAGGGAACCGACGCTGCCCCACGTGAGGGAAGGGTCAGGTGAGCACGGGGACCCTGGGGCACCCGGGGGGGTGGAGAAGTCCCGGGAACGCAGTGCAGGAGGAGGAAGCGCCCCAGACTGAAGGCACAAGGGGGGGTAGTGGACCGCCGGTGGGGGGAGCAGCAGGGGGGATGGGGGGGAACCGTGCCAGGAAGTAACCCGGCGCCCGTGTCCCACCACAAGGCAGAGGGGCCGCACTGACGGGCCCCCCAGTGGACGAACCCCAGCCCGGCACAGCCCAAGGGGCAGCAGCAAGAGCAAGGTGAGCACGAGGGAACACACACACACCCCAGGAGAGGAGGACTGCACCCCTGGCGCGACCACCGGGCCAGGTAACACTGGGCAGGGGGCAGCAGCATAACCCGGTCCCCTGTCCCCGCAGGACAGCTTCAAGAAAACGGAGCACCACACCACTGGAATGATGGCCGAGGAGGGCCCCCCAGACAGCCAGGTGAGCAAAAGGGAACCCCAGGGGGGTCAGTGCCCACGGGTGAGCGGAGGGGGCCAGCAGGAGCCATAGTAACCCATAATGCACTACCCCCAACAGGACTCGACCACCACCACAGCTACCACATCCACAGAGTGGGCCCCATGCCGCCAAACTGGTCGCCTCCCCCCCACACGCGGATCTCAAAAGGGATCCTGGTCCAGGCAGGAGGTCAGAAATTTTATACGTGTGTGGGGATCCGAAAGGGTCCAGCACAACCTGGTGCAAAGCTACAAGACCAGACAGGTCTATGAAGCCATCGCCCAGGAGATGCAGTGGCAGGGGTACAATAGGGATGTCACCCAGTGCATGCAGCAGGCGAAGGACTTGAGGTCCGGATATAAGCATATCAAGGACAATAATCTCAAGTCCGGCGGGGCCATGCACACAGCCAAGTTCCAGGAGGAGCTGGACAAGTTCCTCTGCATGGATGGGGACATCGTGGCCTCCCGCACACACGGCAGCGCCTTCACCAGGAGCAGGGCCAACACGCAGCCCCTCCGATAGACCTCACAGAGCAAGGGGGGGGCAGATGCCCCTGGCGAGGCCAGCCAGGAAGCGGGAGGGGACAGCCCCGTCCCACAGGAGGAGGAGGCGCCCTGGGGACCCGAGTGCTGGAGCACCACACTCCGCGCACGCCCCTAAGACCGACAGGTCAACTGGCCACAGAGACAGGGGGCACACGCAGAGCAAGTGGAGACCCGGGATGGCCCTCAGGAAGCGGAGGAACTGGATCCAGTTATGAGCGCCCCAGCGGGGCTAGGGGCATGGAGGGGGGGTGGAACAGCCCGGACATAACCGCAGCGGCCAGGGCAGGGGGGCAGCAAACACTAATGGTATCCCATCCCATTGCAGCTCAAGGCAGCCTGGAGGTGCACGAGGAGGACGAGAAGGAGGACGAGGACGAAGACGACGCAAGCCCGGCAGCACCCACACTGCCACGGGGGCTACCCACCACAGCAGGGCACACCAACCAGGGGGCCGGGGGTGGACAGGGGCGGAGGGACAAGGGGGGCACCCAGGGGCGAGCAACCACAAACAGCAGAGCCCAACAGCAGAGGGAGGACCTCGGCAGGGAGCTGCTGGAGGAGTCACAACTGTTTGCAACCGTTAGCTGAGGTGCACTCCCAGGACCTCGCGCTCACGAGGGAGCTCATTCGAGGGAAGGGGGAAGGGACCGGGAGGTCCTGGCTGCCATGATCGCCTGGTCCCGCACGGAGCACCTCTGGGACAGGCGCCAGGCTGCCGCCCTCCAACGCGAGCAGAGGTGCGCCTGTGAAGGCCTGGAGGGTCAGGCCGCATGGCTCATGGGGGAGGCCATGGAGTCCCTGCGGCGTGACCCCCGGCACGACAGGGCCCGCCATGCCACAGGAGGAGGACTGGCAGCCGACCTACACCATGGCGGCTTCCCACTGGTGCCGGTGCTCCCACACACACCTCGGCTACCCGTGGTTCCCCCAGCAGCAACCCTATCCGGACCTGGTCCACAGGACCCCCCTCCCCCACATAGGGCTACCGGACCCGCTTGCGGGGTCGCCCTTCCAGCTCACACCCCCATGGTCCCGCCCCTGCTGCCAACCCGACCCCTCCACCGGGAGGTGACCCCCTCACCCCAGGACCGTGCACCCCAGGATGACCACCCGCCCATGGTGGCCGCCCCACCCCCTCCGGTAAGGCTGCAGCACCCAAGGCCCCTGGGGGTAGGGGATGCCATAAAGGGGTGGGGGCCACTGGGAATCCGGGCCCCTGCATGAGGCAGGACCCCGGTAGGGAGCCCAGTGTAGAACCCACTCACAGTACATGCACTACATGGGCTAGGGAGCAACGGTCATTGCCAGAGCACGATTCCCAGCTCTGTGACACGGTACTGGAAGGGGCATGTGCCATGCTATTGAGGGTGGCCCGGCTAGAGGCTCGCACCAATGGGGATCGCCCTATGGCACATGCGATGCTCAGGTGGGGGGGCAGGGGCTCCTTGGATAACCATGGTGCACCCAGTGGCCCGGGCCCCTACGTGGGACAGAAATGAGTGCACACGAGGATCCCTCACCCCATTCTTGTTTCCCCACACAGGGACCATCAGCGGAGGCCAGTGTGGAGCAGCCAGTGGATGACAGGGAGGCCAGGCCATCCAGCCAGTGAGTGCTGCGTTCGACTGCAGCCAGGACCCGCTGGCCCCGGTGGTGTGGCCAAGAGGGGGAGAGGGCGCCCCAGACATTAACCCCCATCCTACATTGTACAGTCCCCCCTCCAATAAATGGGTTGTACCGCTACCGTGCAATCGCTTCATAAATCCACGAACATGTAGCTGGGGGGCATTGTTTGCGGTGTGCAGGGGGGCACCAGCATGTTGGGGGGCTCTGTACAGTCTCTGGCCAGCCGATGGGCCGGGGCCCATCCCAGTGAAGCCTCATGCAGTGGAGATGGCTGGCACAGGTGTAAACCGAACCGGCGAGTGTTGGCCAGTAGGGCGTTCCGGGGGCCGCGCACCATGCGGCCGACAGCGAGGGGAGGGCGATCGCACCCAGGCAATCCACAGCCCGTACATGGAATAGAAGCACTGTTGCAGGTACAGGGGAGTACACAGCTTTATTGAAGGGGTTCAGAGGCCTATGGACACGGTTGTGGGTCGGGCGCTGGCCGGCGTTCGGCTGCCTGGGCCATGATGCAGTGGCAGATTGCGTCCCTGTTCTCCTCTGAGATGTGCTGGAACACCCCTCCCTGGGCATGTTGGTACAGGGGTACGGGGTCGGCCCTGTGCAACGGCGGTGGGTCGTCAAGGGCAGCACTCCATGTCTCACATACGTTGTGCAGGATGCACGCTGCCAGGATAAGGATGGAGGTGTAGTCCAGGTCGAATTGGCTCCTGTTCATCAGGAGGCGCCAGCGCATCTTGAGGAGCCCGAAGACCCGCTCCACCACGCTGCAGGCGGACGACAGGCGCTCATTGAACAGGCAGTGGTGAGGGTTGTGCGCCACTAGATAGGTCCGCATGAGCCAGGGGCTGAGCGGGTAGACGGGGTCCCCTATCACAACAGGGGCCATGGGAACCCCTTCTATCATGCGATACAGGTTTATTTATTTATTTTATTTATAGAATACATTTATACCCCGCCCCTCCTGCAAACAGCTCAGGGCGGCTAACAAATTTCACATAAAAACATTTAAAATATTTAAAACCATCATTAAAAAAATCTTAACAATTAAAACAGGGAAGGACAAAAAAATTATAACAAATAATAAAGAAGGGTAGGAGGATAAAAACCCACTAACCCACCCTCCCCAAAGGCCTGGGTGAACAGCCAGGTTTTACAAGCTCGCTGGAATGTTAAAAGGCTCGGGACCAGGCGAGCTTCCTCCGGGAGGGGATTCCAAAGGCGCAGTCCGGCCACCGAGAATGCCCTCTCCATTGTGGCCCCCCACTTAACATGGGGGACCTCCAAGAAGGCACCCCTAGCAGATCGAAGGAGCTGCTCTGGGGCGCAGAGGGCGAGGCGATCCCTGAGGTATGAGGGGTCGAGACCGTGAAGGGCCTTATAGATCAACACCAGTACCTTGAACCTGGCTGAGCACGCTATTGGCAATCAGTGCAGAGCCTGGACCACAGGTGTTATGTGGTCCTGGCGACCCATCCCCGAGAGGAGGCGGGCCGCCGCATTCTGCACTAGCTGCAGCCTCTGAACCAGGAACAAGGGCAGCCCCACGTAGAGCGTGTTGCAGTAGTCCAGCCTCAAGGTAACGAAGGTTGGGGATGATCTCCCTGTTGAACATGCGTGCATAGAAGGGGGAGGCACACAGGATATGAGCATCGTGGCTCCGCCCCGACTGACCTGTGTAGACATCTATGAACAGGCCCCTATGATCCACCACGGCCTGCAGATTGATGGAGAAGGCCTGTTTCCTATTCATGTAGTCGAAGTTTGCATGAGGGGGTCATATGATGGGTATGTGGATGCTGTCAATGGCTCCGATACAATGAGGCAACCCCATTTCCTCGAACCCACGCATCACCTCCATGGGGTCACAGAGCTGGATGACCCGCTCCAAGAGGAGCTCCACGAGCAGGTCGCACACATCATGCAGGGCCCTGTTCACGGTGGCGGTGCCACCCCAACTGCTCCCCCACACTCCTACAGGTATCGGGGGTAGCCAGCCGCCACACCGCCATGGCCATGTGCATCCCTGGTGGCAGTGGGAATCGCATGTTCATCTCCCGCCTCCAGAGGTGGGGGTTGAGGAGCTTACCCAAGTGGGTCAGGAGGGAGTGGGGCATCTGGAAGTGGTCTGACCATTCCCCATCCATCCAAGTGGCCAACATGTTCTCCAACCAGTCATTGGACCGGGAGCGCAACCAGTGCCGTCGCAGGGTCGGTAGGGTCACGCGGTGGGCGTACACGTTGAGGGTCCTTCGGGCCAGGACGAGCTGTCCTTGCTGGGACACCACGAAGCCCAACAGGGCACGGCGTCAGACGGTTGTTCGCCTCGCCCAGCGCACAATCACCGCCCTCTGGAGGTTTGCTGCCCTCCGCCTCCGTGCCCCCTGGAGGACAGACCTTAGGCCGTGCAGCCATAGCAGGGCTATCTGCTGTAGCAGCATTCGCAGCAGCAGGAGGGCCACACCGAGGAGGTACAGCAGCACATCCCTGGGCTTTGGATCCCCATCTCCCACCAGCATGGTTCTTCAGCTCCCCACACCGAGCCTACCTCCGCTGGCATATGCCGGGGCTGCAGCGCTCTCTGCTCTATGGACTGTGCCCACATCCCACTCTCCCCTGGTGGCGCAGGAGCTCCTCTGTGTCCCACCAGCCCGGGGTCGCCGTACTCTGCGTGCTGCTTGCTCCCGTGCTACAGACCCTCTGCCCCACGCCCTACCACCTGCATCAGGTCACTTATGTACTGCGTAAGGTGGTGTGGGCAGGGCACCGACAGGTGATGCACCGGGGGTGTACTGGGGCAGCAACCGGGTCCGGCTGCGCATCCGCACGAGTGCGTAGGCCACCTGGCCTTCATGGGGGGATGGGGCTGTGCGCACCACGGGGTATCCCTGGCCCCCCAACCACGCTACAGTCCCCCCCCAATCAGGGCCGGCCTTTGCCTGCTGCAGCTGTGCATGATGTGGATACAATGCCTGGCTCGGCTTCTTGGCCTGGCGCAGTGCCCGACCGTGGGCTCCTTCATCTCTCTGCACCCGTGCTGCATCCCTTCTGCCATGTGTATGGGCTGCAGCGCCCAGTCCCCGGACAGCCGGCCTATCTTCAGCATGCAAGGATGCCTGTGGGTGAGGATAGCCACATGGTCCATGCTTGGCCCAGTCGCTGCATCCCTCCGTCTCCCGCTTGCTGCTTCACCAGACCGGGCCCCACTCCTACCATGGCCGGTCGCTCTGCGTGTCCCTCAGCTGGGGATGTAGGGGAGGGGTGGTCACCCGGTGCAGATATGCTGTTGGGGCCCTCTGGCTGAGCCCCAACGTGCAGCTGTTGGTGGGCGACCCCGTCGGAGGGGGATGGCTTCCAGCTCCTGTCGCGGTACATGTGGACGATGGGTCACCAGGTCGGGGCCCCAGCATGCCGGGTCCGGTCCATCGAGCTCNGTAGACGGGGTCCCCTATCACAACAGGGGCCATGGGAACCCCTTCTATCATGCGATACAGGTTTATTTATTTATTTTATTTATAGAATACATTTATACCCCGCCCCTCCTGCAAACAGCTCAGGGCGGCTAACAAATTTCACATAAAAACATTTAAAATATTTAAAACCATCATTAAAAAAATCTTAACAATTAAAACAGGGAAGGACAAAAAAATTATAACAAATAATAAAGAAGGGTAGGAGGATAAAAACCCACTAACCCACCCTCCCCAAAGGCCTGGGTGAACAGCCAGGTTTTACAAGCTCGCTGGAATGTTAAAAGGCTCGGGACCAGGCGAGCTTCCTCCGGGAGGGGATTCCAAAGGCGCAGTCCGGCCACCGAGAATGCCCTCTCCATTGTGGCCCCCCACTTAACATGGGGGACCTCCAAGAAGGCACCCCTAGCAGATCGAAGGAGCTGCTCTGGGGCGCAGAGGGCGAGGCGATCCCTGAGGTATGAGGGGTCGAGACCGTGAAGGGCCTTATAGATCAACACCAGTACCTTGAACCTGGCTGAGCACGCTATTGGCAATCAGTGCAGAGCCTGGACCACAGGTGTTATGTGGTCCTGGCGACCCATCCCCGAGAGGAGGCGGGCCGCCGCATTCTGCACTAGCTGCAGCCTCTGAACCAGGAACAAGGGCAGCCCCACGTAGAGCGTGTTGCAGTAGTCCAGCCTCAAGGTAACGAAGGTTGGGGATGATCTCCCTGTTGAACATGCGTGCATAGAAGGGGGAGGCACACAGGATATGAGCATCGTGGCTCCGCCCCGACTGACCTGTGTAGACATCTATGAACAGGCCCCTATGATCCACCACGGCCTGCAGATTGATGGAGAAGGCCTGTTTCCTATTCATGTAGTCGAAGTTTGCATGAGGGGGTCATATGATGGGTATGTGGATGCTGTCAATGGCTCCGATACAATGAGGCAACCCCATTTCCTCGAACCCACGCATCACCTCCATGGGGTCACAGAGCTGGATGACCCGCTCCAAGAGGAGCTCCACGAGCAGGTCGCACACATCATGCAGGGCCCTGTTCACGGTGGCGGTGCCACCCCAACTGCTCCCCCACACTCCTACAGGTATCGGGGGTAGCCAGCCGCCACACCGCCATGGCCATGTGCATCCCTGGTGGCAGTGGGAATCGCATGTTCATCTCCCGCCTCCAGAGGTGGGGGTTGAGGAGCTTACCCAAGTGGGTCAGGAGGGAGTGGGGCATCTGGAAGTGGTCTGACCATTCCCCATCCATCCAAGTGGCCAACATGTTCTCCAACCAGTCATTGGACCGGGAGCGCAACCAGTGCCGTCGCAGGGTCGGTAGGGTCACGCGGTGGGCGTACACGTTGAGGGTCCTTCGGGCCAGGACGAGCTGTCCTTGCTGGGACACCACGAAGCCCAACAGGGCACGGCGTCAGACGGTTGTTCGCCTCGCCCAGCGCACAATCACCGCCCTCTGGAGGTTTGCTGCCCTCCGCCTCCGTGCCCCCTGGAGGACAGACCTTAGGCCGTGCAGCCATAGCAGGGCTATCTGCTGTAGCAGCATTCGCAGCAGCAGGAGGGCCACACCGAGGAGGTACAGCAGCACATCCCTGGGCTTTGGATCCCCATCTCCCACCAGCATGGTTCTTCAGCTCCCCACACCGAGCCTACCTCCGCTGGCATATGCCGGGGCTGCAGCGCTCTCTGCTCTATGGACTGTGCCCACATCCCACTCTCCCCTGGTGGCGCAGGAGCTCCTCTGTGTCCCACCAGCCCGGGGTCGCCGTACTCTGCGTGCTGCTTGCTCCCGTGCTACAGACCCTCTGCCCCACGCCCTACCACCTGCATCAGGTCACTTATGTACTGCGTAAGGTGGTGTGGGCAGGGCACCGACAGGTGATGCACCGGGGGTGTACTGGGGCAGCAACCGGGTCCGGCTGCGCATCCGCACGAGTGCGTAGGCCACCTGGCCTTCATGGGGGGATGGGGCTGTGCGCACCACGGGGTATCCCTGGCCCCCCAACCACGCTACAGTCCCCCCCCAATCAGGGCCGGCCTTTGCCTGCTGCAGCTGTGCATGATGTGGATACAATGCCTGGCTCGGCTTCTTGGCCTGGCGCAGTGCCCGACCGTGGGCTCCTTCATCTCTCTGCACCCGTGCTGCATCCCTTCTGCCATGTGTATGGGCTGCAGCGCCCAGTCCCCGGACAGCCGGCCTATCTTCAGCATGCAAGGATGCCTGTGGGTGAGGATAGCCACATGGTCCATGCTTGGCCCAGTCGCTGCATCCCTCCGTCTCCCGCTTGCTGCTTCACCAGACCGGGCCCCACTCCTACCATGGCCGGTCGCTCTGCGTGTCCCTCAGCTGGGGATGTAGGGGAGGGGTGGTCACCCGGTGCAGATATGCTGTTGGGGCCCTCTGGCTGAGCCCCAACGTGCAGCTGTTGGTGGGCGACCCCGTCGGAGGGGGATGGCTTCCAGCTCCTGTCGCGGTACATGTGGACGATGGGTCACCAGGTCGGGGCCCCAGCATGCCGGGTCCGGTCCATCGAGCTCGGCTTCACCCCCCTGTGCCTGCCTCCATGGGGTCGCCCACCCGCCGTTGTCGTGCCATGGATTGATGTGACGGTAACAGCAGCACGCCTGCTGATGGAGCAATCTGGTTTTGGCCTCGCCCTGCTGTCAGGGGGCCCCCCTGTTGCTGTCCTGTACACCGGCAGCCTCCTGCAGGTGCGCAGTCTCCCGTGCACGCCCTCGGACATGGGGGCCCTCCTGTGGGACCTGGGCTTGCTGTCCCCCGATGTCGGAGGACTGCTCCGGACTGGGGACCTCTCTGGTGAGGAGCTCGCCGCCCTTCAATCAGTGCGGGACCTTCCGTCTGTGTGGGCTACGGCCGCCGAGGGGGGGGGGGGACCTCCTCCTGCCCCGCTTTCTGGTGGATGCTCATATGCACTCCCGTGGCTTCCAACGGGACCTGTTCACGTGGGAGGGTCTCAAGCCGGGATTGCCTCCCCGGGAGCGCTCACCAGACAGTCCATGAATGGCCCCTCACCGCCAGCCGCTCACAGCCACCCCGGTGCCCTGGACGGTGCATTGCCCGACACCCCACCCCTTGCCTCCGATCAGGCTGTGCACTGCCGTCCGCATCGCGGCTGGCTGCCGCCTAGTTCCCAGGACCCCATTGCCTGCTCTGTGTGACCACTGCTCCCTGCTGCTGGGGCTGCCCTAGTGTCCTCGCCCGCTCTGCACAGGCATGCCCGTGCATCTCTTGCCCGGTCGTGGGTCCGCCTGCACCCCCTTGCTCGGCCTCTCAGTGCTTGGGGGCCCCGTTCCCCTGGCACCAATAAACTGCTGTACTGTAATGTTGTGTCCTGCCTTTCTTCTGTTGCTGCTGTGGCGGCTGATGGTTGCCCCTTCCCCTTGGCAGTCCTCCTGCCCCCATCTGTGTGTTTGTGTGCTGGGGGTGTGCTTGGTGTGTACTGGAGGGCTCTGGGTCTGTTGGGTGGGCACCGGGTGTGTGGTGTGTGTTCCCCTGGCGGCTTCCCTGCTGGGCACAGGTGCCTGTGCTCGCTCCGGGGGCGGTATGGGCGGTGGATGGTCGGCCGGGCACCCCCTGGCCTCACCTGTGGGTTGGTGTGCCCCTGCCCCTTCCCTCTGCTGTTGCCCTGTTGGTGCGGCCCTTCATTGGTGGTGGCAATGGATGGGCAGTGGCACCATGGGCGCTGGGCGGCTGAGCATGAGTACGGGTTGTGCTGTCCCCGGACTTTGGCCCCTCCGATCCCCCTTGGTGCAGGGGTCCAGGTGCTCCTCCGGGTGGGTGGATGTTGGCGTGTGGGGTGTGCCCCTGGTGGTGTCGCTGCCCCCGGCCCTCCCAGGGCCCATTGGTGCGGGCGTTCCCCATTGCCCTGTCCCTTCTCTCATGCAGCTACTGTTGTCATGCTGCTGGCGATCCTGCGCCTGGGGGCTATCGTCCTGCAGCTGGAGCAGGCGGCCTGGGACATGCGGGCGGTGGGGCAGCTGTTCGATGGCATCCGTGAGTGTGCTGCCTGTTTGCTGGGCCCTGTGCCTGTGTCCCTCCGGGGGGGGGGGTGTTCTGTTTCTTAGTGCCCGCAGCCCATTCTGATGGCTATCCCCTCTCCCTCTGTCCCCTTCAGTGCAAACCATGATCGCGGAGCGGACCTGAGAGCAGGGGGAGTTGCTGGAGCTCCTCCTGGAGCAGCTGCACCGGCTGGACTGTGCGCAGGCCGAGCGCTGGCGCCAGGCCCCTGGCCATATTGACCGGGGTTCTGTCCCGGGCCTACCTCTGCTGGCGCTGTTCCCCCTCCTTCTGTTGCCCTGTCCCCCTCCCTGCCCTGTTGTTGTTGGCCCCTATTGCTGGTTCCCCTTCTTTTAATAAAGGCTTGTGTGTTCTTTTCCTGGTGTGTCAGTGTTGTGCTTTGCTGTGACCTCTCCCCTTGTGCGGGTGTCTCTGGGGTGTGTGGGGGGATGCTGCCTGTGTTGTGTGGGTACCTTCCCTCCCTTTCTTTGCCCCCTGTGGGCCATGTGCCCGTCCCTGTGTGCTTCCGCTGCCTGCTCTGTGTGTGCGGCTCTGCTGTGTGTGTGTTGGTGGGACACGCAANCTGTGTTGTGTGGGTACCTTCCCTCCCTTTCTTTGCCCCCTGTGGGCCATGTGCCCGTCCCTGTGTGCTTCCGCTGCCTGCTCTGTGTGTGCGGCTCTGCTGTGTGTGTGTTGGGGAGCGGGGGCCTGGCACCGGGCGGTCTGGGCTCCATGCCGGGGCTGTGTGGAGCCGGTTCCTTTGTATCAGCTGTCATCCCATCTACCTCCTGCCCGGGTCCTGGCGGCTGGGGGGGGCGAGGCCGCATTGCATGGCTTCATTTGCCCTCTGTCGGCCATGTTGTGCCGTCACTGTGCTGGGCAGGGCTTCCCTGCCAGTCTCGGCCATCCGTGTACTTGTACGGGTGTTTGCTGGGTGTTCCCCGGGATGGGTGTTTGGCCGCTGGGTGTTTGCAGGCCCCTCCCCTTTCCTTATCGCTACCCCCCGCGGCGCTGTCCATGTAAATGTCTCCCTGCTCAGCGCCACCAGGTGTTCGCTCACTCACCCACCCATCCATCCATACCCATCTCCACCCATCAGCGCTGCTGCGCCATCCGTGTAAAAAAGGCTTTAGTTGATGCCAAAAACATGGGAGTTTGTGAGGGTCTATACATTTTCAAAATCTGGCTACTGATTGTTTAGCTTTTGCAATTATCCTGTTTTTATGTAGCATCCAGGACCTAAATTCAGTAAACGACACACCCAGGTAAACATAATCAGGTACCCGAGAGGTAACATGGTCGCCCACCCTCCATGTATACTTCACTCTTCTATAGCCAAATCTGATTACCTGAGACTTTTGGGTGTTAATTCCCAAATTATTAGTAAGGCAGTACTGATTCAATTGATTTAAATCTCGCTGAAGATCTTTTGCTGTTTGCAAAAGCAGGACAACATCATCAGCATACAATAGAATGGAAACAGGTCTATCTGCAATTTTTGGTGAAGTATTACTAGACTTACTAATCGCAAGAACTAAATCATTTAAAAATAAATTAAATAATAAAAGGTGTCAACAGGCATCCTTGCCAAACTCCAGCAGAGACATGGAAAGACCTGGAAGGGTCTTTCTAACCTCAAAACTGCTCTGGAGTCAGAGTGCAATTCTATAATCAGGCCAAGTAGGTGACAATTAATGCCCATTTCAAGTAGTTTGACCCATAACTTCTTCCTGTCAACTGAGTCAAAGGCTTTAGAAAAATCAATAAATGCTACATAAAGGTTCCCTGCCCTTACTGAGGTGTATTTATCAATTAAATGCATCAAAATAAAACAATTATCCAGTACAGATCTTCCTTGACAAAAAACTGACTGCTCCTCAGACAATAATTGCTTTTCAGATACCCACAGCTCTAACTCCTCTAACAGGAATCACGAGTAGATTTTGCTAATTACTGGGAGACGACTAATCGGGCGGTAACAGGCTGGGTCCGCCTTACTCTCCTTCTTGAATATAGAAATAATAACGGCAATATTCCAAGAAGAGGGCAACTGCCTGCAGGAGTTAAAGATCGCAAATAATCTAGCAAGTATGAGGGCCCACCAAGCATCACTCTCTTTAAATAACGTGGGCGGAATATAGTCAAAACCTGGAGCCTTGCCTGGTTTTAAAGCTAAAATATAACAAAACACCATTTCTTCAATTGCAATAGGGGGAAAACCATATGATATAAATAAATTGCAATCTACCTCAAAATGAACATGATAATCCCGCTCAATAAGAGAGCTACCCAAAGGAGGGGCGGAAGCATCACTAGTGTCAGCAAACACTGCCTGGTAATAAACCACCCAACTTTCTTCTTTTATAATGGTCGCATCAGAGGTCGCAGTACAGAAAGCCCTAGGGTTCCAAAAAGTACCAATGACCCTCCAAAATCTGGTAGCATCTTTTCAAAGCTCTGCAGCCTGTAACTCTGCCCATGTCTGCTCCGATTTAGCCACTGTCTTCTCTTTAAGGAGCTTCTTGTACGTCTTTCTTGCTATGATAAATGCTTCCCAGTTGGGAGGCATCCTTTGAGAGTGCCATCTTCTCTTAAGTCATAACAAATCCGCCTTAGCCTGCCTGCACTCCCTGTCAAACCAATCTTGATTGACTTTCCCAGCTGAGGAGACCGATACTACTCAAGTAGGCCTAGCTACCAAACCCTCCAATGAACTGAGGATCATCTCTAATATAATTTCTGCATCAACAGAGGAAGTAGCATTAAAAGCTTCCTCCAGGAGTCAGAGGGAGTCAACCAGCGATGCTGGTTGCTGATTCCTCGTTCAAGACAGTCCCAGGAGACACAGACTAGGTGTGCCCCCAGCTTGATCCTTCACTTCAATAAGTATAGGAACAAGTATAGGTTTCTCTCTAAAAATACTTTATTTATTCCTCATGATTTTATAGACTTCCTTCGTTATTTTACAAATGTTGATTTGCAGTTAGTGAATGTTTCTGCTGTTCATCCACTTTATGATAAAGGACCGTTTTGCCATTGGGAGTTGGAATTTGCTAGTATTCAGGTAGCAGATGCTATATGGACTGCGCAGAGAACCTTAAAATTGACAGGGTCGTATTTACTTAGAGTGGTGAATTCTTTAGCAAGATTAATTCTCAACGGTAATAAAAGGATAGCTCCTTAGAGACGTGCATTCAGTAAGTTTAGCCTTAGTGGTGGTTTGTAGGACACTGAGGTCTGTTTGAACAAGGAAACTGTGTAAAGGAGAGAATAGAGGTACCAAGCATTTGGGGTGTATGGAGCCTATTCAAGGAAAACCTTTAGATAAGGACCTGGAAGTAGTGTTCGCCACAACTCATCAGGTTATTTGTGAGCAGGTTGTTTACAACAAGCAAGGAGCTTCTGATAGCGGTAGTGGACAAGTGGGTCCTAAGAAGGTGGTAGAGCAAGTTGTTACTCAAATGGTCGATATAAGTTAGGGTTGTGATAGGATACCTCTTGTGAATACTCAAACTCCAGGAGGGGAGAATTCCAGTGGGGAATTGTAGGTGTCTGGTGATCAAGATTTCCAGAAGGATGTGATTTTTTCACATGGAGATATGCCATGTGGAAAAAGGAATGGAGAAAGTAAGGAATTGGAGCGGGGGAGATTCAGAAAGAGCTTCTGAGTAGAGATTCAGTTGAGATGTTTTCTCTGTTCTGGCATATTTTTTCAGAGTGGATTACTAATGACGAGTAATATACTGGTACAGATGGACCACACCTCTCCACCACTCTGACTGCAAAAATGGGCACCCTGATGCCCATATGGAGCCAACATCTCCCAGGCACAATGGACCAACAGGAATCCATGGTAGAAATGTGAGGGCAGAATCAAAAGCAAAAGCTCCTCAAGCCAGATGCATTCCCTGGCCTAAGGCTGCCAGATAGTGTGGATTAACACAGACACCCCCACATGAATACCAGGAGTCGGCTCCCACATTCTTATCCAACAGACATGACCTTGGCCGCATGGAGGAAAAGGTGGGGGGGAGGGGAGTGGGAATGTACATCAAAGGGAGACCTTGGTTGGCATGACCTGTTCTGCTTCCATGCATATGCTGTGTGTTTGGGGCAGGGGGCACACACCACAACAGGCACACCGGCACGGGGGTACTCCTGACGTACAACAAGGGATGGGACGCCCATGCATGCAACCGCAAGAAAAGTATGCCGATGCACACCACATGCACAAGCCCCCAAGGGACACAATCGTAACGGGCAAACATCAACAGCACCAGGCATACAACACCAATTCCATGTCATTCCTCTCCACTCCCACAGTGCCCTGCACCATCCCTGTCCCGTGCTACAAGTTTGTTTCCTATGTGACATGTGGTGTCCCCTGCCCAGAATGTCATATGCTTACCTGGCTGTCTGAGAGGCCTTCCATGGCTCTGGCTCTTTTCACAAGGGCCTTTTTGGGTGCCATGGTTGGGGCCAGCGTACCCATCTCTTTGCGTGCGTGTCCTTTAAGAGCCTCTACCAGGGTTGTGGACATATCGGGAAGAGCAGTGTCGTCTGTTGTCAGCCAGGCATTGTGCCACTCTGGCCCTCACAAAGCCTTTTCAACTACATGCATGGAGCAACCTGGCTTTTGTCAGTTGCTCCTTACGTGGGGGATGAGTGGGGATGCGTGGGTTACAAGAGCACACATCCATGCACCTGCACATTTAAAACAGGCGCTTGCACAAACGTCCCATGGGTGGACATGACTGGGTGCATCTCGTTAAAAACAGCCTAAGAATGACCCATTGCTATCTTAAGTATAATCCAAGATGTCTAGCACAGATTTTGAAAACCAAACAGTTAATTCATTAGCAACCATAAATTTACTAGTGCTTTGTCCAGTCCAGTTTTAAATATCATAAGCAATGGGATTTCCACTACTTTCTGTTGACTTACTTTATACCCTGTTATTGCCACAGCACCTAAGCAATGTGACTTGTAAATACAAATTAGAATTATTAGGTGCTACATTGTATTTGCTTACACAAGTAAAGACTGTGATATGCTCAATGCTTCTTTGGAAAAGAATTTTAAACACATGACCCACTTCTTCAATAAAGTATAAAAGCATTCATTCCTGGGATGTGTCCTAGTGCAAGTCAAGTTTCAGACCCAAAGCAAATATTTATGTCTAGATGCTTCTTTAATACAAAATCTTAACAATAACTAAAGTTGTTTTCAGAAGATATTTGGGGCCATCTAGTGGAATTTTCAGTACCTTGATATAAAACACATAGCTCGTGCATTACAATAAAGAATTACATTGATAAAACAACAAATCGGTAGCTATGGTACAAAAGAATTTTTTTTAATGGGATACCAAGAGAAAATTGAGAAAAGTTAAGCTATGTAAGAAAAACATTCCTTTCAGTAAGAAGTATAAAACTGAAAAAAAAAAATGAGGAATAATTTCAAGGTCCCAGCTCCAGATATATTTAAAACCAGACCAGACAAAGCAATAGAAAAATATATTGTAGAGAACAAACCAGGAGTCTTTTCCTCCCTAAATTCTGTGTTATCCTTATTCTGTTTATGGAAGAAATCCAATTCTTGAGAGTTCTGTATAATAAAAAAAAAAATCTGTCTCTTGTTCTTTCAGTTAGCAGTTCATACTTCAAGTTATTTATTTAATCTACATTTTTAATATGTCCACTCTTTTTGCATTTGGAGGTAGAATTGATTTTGGAATAACATTAAATTGCTTTAAGTCTAAAGCTATAGGAGATTAAACATTTCAACATCAACCTTTTAGTTACATTTCCCTTCAAAAGCACATTACATCTCTGAAAACAGCCCTGCTTCCCATTCATTTCTGGGTGCAATTTTAAAAGTACTGGTTTTAAACTTGTAAAGTCTCAGATGGGTTGGGTTGTGATTACCTTAGAGACTGCCTCTTTCTCCATGTAATAACATGGCAGTTGAGATTATATGTGGCTCTCAAACAAACACTCTCCTGGTTTAATTGAAAGGAGAGTTGGAGCCTCAGTTGTACAAATCACTATACCCCATTGTTTTATGTTGTATTAAAGCTGAAAGCTACAGATAAAAATTTCATATGTTTCAAGCCCATTTGTTTTCCCGGGCTTTCCAGGGAAGATACATCTTTAGGTAGGTGTGGTAGGAGAGATTTAGAAATTAAATGATGGGATTCTGAGAATCTTATTATTGTCTTTTTGTTTAGTCAAGCCAGGGTGTTTGAGGCGAAAATAGTCTCCCAGGTCTGTTATGGAGCCCAGGTCTGTGGGGGTTCTCTCTATGCCTCTCTGGAAGTGGTACAAAATCAATGGATGAGAAGAACTCTTGGCCTCTCCCCAGGCTCAACGTTCGCTATGGGTATTTTCAGACATGACGAGATCACAGTGAACCGCAGTCAATACCCACATGGGACCAAAGCGCCCTGAACGTCTGTTAGGCGGCCGCCAGATGTTCACCACGGTCGATTCCCACATGGGGTCAATTTCAACCACGCTTCCGTGGCTCCCCGCTTCTCAATCTTCACCTTGGAAAAAAATTTGGATACCAGGGCCACAGGGTTCCCGTTATCTCTCTTCACTTTCCTCCAAAGTACATAGGAGAGCCTTTACAGCTCTTCGAATGCAAACAATGCAATCTATGGTGGTACAGGGCCGATACTCCGGGATCAGTCTTTGTGACAGGACTTGTTTATCTGATGAGACAGAGGATTTGGCACATTATATACTTTTTTGTTCCATTTATAATTGTGCCCATACTAGGCTGCTCAGATTTCAAATGTTATGATGGGATCCTTTTTACATTTGCTGTGTTTCCTGTTGAATGATTCTAGAGATTATGTAACAAGGGCGGTAGCAACCTTTACTGTATCTGCTGCTCAACAAAGGGTGCAGTGGGTGTCGACCACCTCTCTGGCAGATCATGTAGAACTGTGATTGTCTATTTTGGTATTATGTTTGTATGTTTATTATTTATATGGCTAGCTCACAATAAATCTGAATATATTATTGTCTTTTGGAGTATGTGAATATTTCAAACTGAAATATTAATACATGTGCCCAGTGTGAAGATTGGGTTCATATTAAAAGATAAATACAATACAGACAACTCTGAAAAGAGGTCTCTTTTTGGAGAACGTTCCCTATTTCAACTAGCCAATGGCTAGCATTCCGACAGTCCCTGCAAAGGGCTTATTCTCATGAGCGCCATTTTGAAGATAGGTACCTCCTAACTCACTTTGACCCCCTCACCTTGTTTTTATGCAAGCACCAAGCACAGAGATTAGAGCGAGGACATAGGGGAGATAGTTCTCTCTCCAAACAAGTGGGAATCTAGAGAGAATATTCCTACTCTGGGAGACATGCGCATGTGCATCTTTTAGTGGAGTCACCTCCCTTCATGCAGCACCCCTTCTGTCCCAGCAACCCCTAGTATTTTGTCTTTTTTTCTCTCTCTCTCGCACGCCATCTCTGACTTGCTGATTGCTGTTATACCTGTCTCCCACCCCCTTGCTGGGAGTTGCCCAGAACTTTTCACAGAGAAAGACTGAGGAGGGAAGGACTATTCAACTTTCTGTTTTCTCTGTTGATCGGAACAAAGGTGAGGAAGACAATTACTCTAGAGTAACACAGACAGAGTAACTATCCATTTCATGTATACTCAAGAGAAGGAGCCAGGCAGAGACTTTAAAATTATATGATAATATAGGGATACAGATGGGCAGCGGGTCAATAAGGCGGTGCCCTTCCTTCCCAGATCTCCCCATCCCTCACTGTTGCTGCCACCATCCACTTCAGCATAATGTGAGCCGGCTCATGCGCAGAAGGCTGCTCTGTGCTTCTGCCTTCTGCACATGGGTCTGCTTTGATGGCGAAAAAGCAGTGGGAAGGGGAAGACTCCTCTGGGGCTTCCCACGTACCGTGCCCATGTAGCTGAAGGAGTGACAGGACAACGCCCCCATCATGGCCACGCAGTTCAGCCCAGGGGAGGGGCTGGAGGCAAGCGATGGGGGTACTCTCTGTAGTCCCCAGCCCCCTTTGGAGTTGCAGCCCCCTATGGAGTTGTCCAGCCACCTAGCCTGGCCTGCGGGGTTCAGTAACCAGCGCCCCGGCCAATAGCAACAGAAGAGCAGCAGGGGGCAGAAGGGCTGGAGCCATGCCTCACTCCTTCCTTCCGCTCCCAGAAACCAGCCCAGCCAAGCAGAACTGAGGGAAATGGTGGCCAGAACTGCAATTGAGTGAGTCCCCATATCCTCCCTCCCCTTCGGGTTTGGGAACTTTTTTCCTCCCAAGGGCCACTTTGAAAATTAGTACAAGCTCTGAGGGCCACACAGACACTGGGGGCAGGGGTACTTATGGGGTGTGCTGAAGAAAAGAAGGGTCCAGATCATGGATCTGTGCAGTTAATCTGTCCCTTATTCTTATGCTGCAGGCCCTCATCTCTGCTCACTTGCCCCAAGCTCAATTTTTCAGTGCTCAGTGGTAGGAACTGGATCCAGGGACCAGAAAGGAGCCACATTAAAAACTTGCTGTGGGCTGCATTTGCCTCCAGGATCTGAGGTTCCCCACCCCTGTTCTATGCAGACCTCGGAGCTTTTACTAATTTTCAGAGGCCCCTGGGAAGGAAAAAGTTGCCCAACCCCTTCCTAGACTAATAATTAACATAATGTTTCAGGTCTGCCTAAAACCAGGATATTAGGCAAACCATCCCTTGCTTGTACTACAGTCATGCTCCATCACATTCCCAGAGTCCAACTCCCAAATAGAGACTCTGTAAAATCCATCCTGGCAACATGTATGTGGAATTCACCTTTACAAAGAGACTTCGGGAGTTTAAAACACCTTAAAGAATTCCTGAGAGAACTTCTCAGGATCTATATTGAAGACCTGCTCCTAGAGCCTCACCCTGATGGCTATGGGATCTCTCCATCATGCCTGTAGTTAGTGGTTGATTGGGCCATTGCTATGCTGGATCACTTAGCGTAGAACTCACTTCTTCCAGGTGCACATCTGAGTTCTTTCCTCCTCACCCTTAAAGAACGTCCTGAAGACTTTTTTATTCTCCTCCCTCCAAGTGATCTGATGCTTGAAAAACTTTTTACTGAACCCTAAAAATGATTAAATTGGTTGGGATATTTCCTAGACTTGTTTTGTGCAGTGGGGGGAAATGTAGACAGAACTGAAGTTTTTCCAGAGAATTTATATGCTGACATGTTATATTCAATCTTTCTGCTGCAGTGTGAAAACTTAAATAGCTGCTTTGCACGCAGCTTTGTGTGGTTCTAAAGTGTTTCTGAATTACTGCTCTTTTTTGTTGTGATAACCCCACTGAATTTTTCTCCTCTCCCTAAGTGATCTGATGCTTGAGAAAGCTTTTTGCTGAACTTTGAATGTTTAAATTTTGGGGGATATTTTCTGGGATCACTGAATTCAGTTAAAAAAAATGAATTCAGAATTGAAAAGTTTTTCCAAAGGATTTTTTTTTTTTAATGTTGTTGACTTGTTCAGTCTTTCTGCTGTACTTTAAAAACTTCAAAATACTTGCTTTTCACTCCGTCTTGTGTAGCTTTATAATGTTTCTGAAAGGAAGAAATAGTGCTGCACTTTTTTTTGTTGTCATAGCCCTGTTGACCTGTTGTTACTTGGAATCTTGGGATTTTAAGGATTTTTCAGTGTTTTTTCTTGTTCCTTGGTCTTGGAGCTCATGGAAAGAACACTGAAAGTGCTCTATAAATGTTATTCTGGGCACATTGAAACAAATCACCTAGAATATCCACTGGAAACAATGGTGGTAATAATAATGGGACTGGTAAATTACAACAGGCCTTAACTGGCTGAAAAGCAATATAGTGTAGCTGTATCTTTGAGAGGGGGCAGGGGAAGGGGTGTGGAAGGGCGGGGGAAGGGCTCTGCCTCTCTTTTTCATTTCAACCCAGGTTCTGCAGTCTCAGTGCTTGCCTGGTTCTTGGCTGCTATTCGGAACTGGATGAGGGTGAGCCAACTGAATTTGAATCCTGACAAGACTGAAGTGATGATGGTTGGCTGGCCTTGTGACTTGGAGGGAATTGGAATTCCTGTTATTGATGGGAATCCGCTCCCCTCTGATCAATCAGGTTCACAGTCTTGGAGTGCTTTTGGATCTCTTGCTGCATCTGGAATATCAGGTTGTAGCGGTGGTCAACACTTTTCACCAACTCCATCTGGTGAGGAGCCTGTGGCCTTTTCTCTCTGACTTGGATCTGGCCACTGCCATCCATTCTTTCTTCATCACCTCGAGGCTAGATTACAGCAATGCGCTCTACATGGTGCTGCCCCTGATGACTCTTTGGAAGCTGCAGCTGGTGCAGAACGCAATGGCTCAGCTCCTTCGGGGACGAGTCGCAGGGACCACATTACACTGGTGCTCTGAAGTCTGCACTGGCTATCTACAGCTTTCTGGGCACAATTCAAGGTGTTCGTTTTGACCTTTAAAGCCCTAAACAGTCTGGGTCCATATACCTGAAAGACCACCAAGGGCGTAGCTACCATAGGGACAGGCAGGACATTTGTCCCGGGGCCCACTGTGGCTGGGGGGCCATCCCTATGGCAGCTACGCCCGCTGCGACACTGTGCGGCCACCTGTCCCATTAAAAAAAAACAAAAAATAACTCAACTTTGTGGCTCGGCTGGGCCCCCCTGCCAGCTGACGTTTAGCCCCCCCCCCCGGCCGGGCTCATGTCAACCGTGGGCTGAACTTCTTCCAGCCCCTTAGCCCCACCTCCTGACATGTGTTCCCTGCCTGCTGCAGCCGCCGGAGGTCTTACTGCGCGTGCTCAGGCAGAAGCGCGGCGGCAAGCAGGGAATTCGAAGTGGCTATGGAGCACTTGGACCAACGTCGAGTAACTGCTGACTGTGACTCGACTCTGGGTGAGTCTGGTGCGCCAGATCCTCTGGGAGTCGGGACGGACTGGAGCCAGGAGAGTTGTCCCCCCTGACCCCCCCACTCCAACAGCAGCTGCTGCAGGGCTGAGAAGCTATGCAGGGTCCCCACAGGCTGGGAAGTCCCCCCACACTTACTGTGCGAAGCCGTTCTTCGGCTGCACGTTCCCTCCCTGACTCCTTGCAGGCTGCTCTGGAGAGAACTCCAGAGCTTTTTTAAAAAAAAAATTTAAAACCACCTTTTTTAAAAAAAATAATAATAACCGGCTGTGCCTCCTCGCAGCAGAAGGTTGTTGCCTTGTAAACAAGGTTCAGCGAGAAGGCTCCAAACATTTTCACAAATGGGTTTGCGCTTGCGCGCCCTTCTCTACCAACTCAAGCTCACTAGTTTGAAAAATCACCCCATGATAGTCTCGAGCCCCCCCGTCCCCCAGTATATAAAGCACCTCATTCCTGCTCATAGATACCCAACAGTTCCTTCCAAAGGGTGAGCATTTGTGAGAATGTTCGGAGCCATCTCGAAGAACCTTGTTTACAGGGCAGCAACCTTCTGTTCTTCTTCGAGTGGCTCCTCCCATTCTCACAAATGGGAGAGTACCAAGCCTAGAAACATTTGGGTTCTTTTTATTTATTTTTCATGATTTTTAGGGCCCAGCTCATGATTTTTGAACATTGAGGCATCCTTGGGGTTAGAGATTTGTTTGTGGCATTCTATGCATGCATGTACACAAATGCTGGAATTTGTGAGGAGGAATCATACTGCTCTTTGACAAGGGAACCTGGGGGAGGGATGGAATAGGCAATTTGCAAGGGGGTAGGAGTAGGGTTGTCACCTATGCAAATGTGTAAAGAACACTTATGAAAAATACATGTCGCAGGACCTGCATTTGCACCTTAGTCATCAATGTAGGCCCTGCAACATGTATTTTTCATAAGCATTCCTTAAATATTTGTGTAGGTGACAACCCTAGTTGCCATCTTTTGCAATCTGATCCTGAGACTCTCATTTGGCCTATAGGAGTCTTGGGGTCAAATGGCAAAAGGTAGCAACCCTAGTGTGGAGTATGAGGGCTAGTTCCTCACTGATCTTCAAGGCCAGGGTATGTGAGAGGAGGGGCATGAGCAGGTGAAGAAGGTCACAGGTGTTTGCACTACTAAAGCAGAAACCCCAAGCTCCTAAACTTGGTGGAGACAGACTTCTTGGGCTCTGGTACATCCTTGTAGTTGCCCCCTCCCCATCTCTGATCTTCTCATAAGTTTTGAAAACAATTTCTGAAGGTCATACTGAAGGTCCTGGAATGTTCGCCTGGTGCGTTGGCTTATGCTGTGTCTGTTCAGCTCTGTATATCTCGCATATTTTGTACACCTGTTTGTCTGTTTTGCACAGTGGGGGGCGGGGCTTTGCTTGTACAGGAGGGGGCAGCAGCCTGAGAAGGGCTTTGGGGTGGAACATTCCTAAATCCGGCCCTGTCTGTGGGGGGAGGGGGGTGTGTGGGGGGGGGAGAGGGAGCTGGGGGAACAGGAGGGGAGTCTGTGGGGAGGGGACTCAGAGGGAGGCCATATGTTACTATTTCTGTGTTTGCGTAGCTAAAAGCAAGGAAGAGGCCATTGCAGTAGCTGAGTACGTTTTAATTTAATGAGTACGTTTGTTGACAGTTTTATGCAATAAGGACATTCAGATGAGGAAAGAGGGGAGGGAGAGGGGCAGGGGAGTCTATGGTGATGGGCAGGGAGGGACTCAAAGTCCATTACTTGTCCTTGGGCCCATTCCAACCTAGCTACGCCCCTGAAGACCACCTATCCTACCATGTTTCATTGCGTCCCCTAGGGTTGGCTGGGATCACCCTCTTGCAGGTTCCATCTTCCACCCTTGTCTGTAGGACGGGGGTGCACAGGAGGGCATTCTTGGTTGCTGCCCCAGTTTTGTGAAATGCCCTTCCCCAGGAGGTTCACTTGAGCCCGGGCCTAAGCATCTTTCTGAGGCGATGCAAACTTTTTTATTTGAGAAAGCATTTGGTGGGTTGGAGGTTTTGAGTGAGACGGAGGGTTGGGGAGGGAAGAGAGGAGTTTTTATTGTATGAATTTTATTATTGTTTTATTGTCACTACTGTTTTGTTTTTATGGATTGTAAGCCACCCTGAGCCATTGTGGAAAGGGCAGCGTAAAAATTTAAATAAATACATAAATAAAGTAAACATATCAAATAAATTAGTACAACTGCAAGGAGCACAATCCTCTCTCCTGTTAGGGAAACACTACAGGTCAAATTCTGCCCTGATAAATTCATCCTCACAGAAGCATCTTGATAGAACTGGAATTGTCCAAATTAGGTTTGCTGTATCTGGCCTATTTGTAGACATTTTTTCCTTCCACTGAATGCAGACATTTGAGGGGCTGCATATGCCATAGTTATAGACAACTTAAAACAAGAGCCAAAATTCTCATTTACAACATACTTACTTTATATTGCGTGGTTTGTTATAGAAAACCTGAAATCTGGACGGTACTTGTATATTACTATGGACCACTGGTTTAATCTGCAAGAAAGGGCAACATGAGTTATTTGATTTAAGAAGATTAAAATATTTCATTCTTAAAATGTCAAGATATAAACAGGCACATGGTAGCTATAATTTCAAATGCTGTATTTGCTCAGTAGTGCTCGTCAAATTTTAAATATTATTATTTGAGAGAAATCTTTTAGTCTTAAAGAGCCCAAATTTCTGTCTGCCTTATGTCTTCCACGCTCAAGCCACTGTGTCACCTCCACCATCATTCCATGAGAGGATACTGACACACTTTAATAAGCAAGAGAAGTCACTGTCAAGTGAGGTGACAAGCTCCCTCCACTGAGAACTGAAGCTGCCTTGGCAGCACTTTCAAACACCTGCTGGTCAAAGAAGTGGGAAATTGGGACTAGGAATTGAACAGGGTTTCCCACATGGTCATACAGAATATGGTAAAACACATAAAATTGAACAGATTTTTCAACAATCTCCTAAGAAAAATCATCATCATACAGCAGCTGCCAATGTTTGATATGAATTTGAGAGCAGATCTGAGAACCTAACAGCAAACAAGACAAAGAACAAGTATGACAGGCTCAACCAGTGTAAACGAAATGCTAGTCACCCAACATCACTAGCAAAGAGCCTAGCAATATACTCAGTTCATGAAACAGCAAGTGCAACAAACCTTATGAAAGTTATGCCGCCAAACATTTTCTGGAGGCAATGTAAGACCTTTTTTTTGGCCAAACATTTGGTAGGCAGGAATGGGGGTGGGGGTGTCATGGTTTTTCAATGTATTTTATATGGGTTTTGTGTTATAACCTGCCTTAACCCTTTAAATAAATAATTAGAAGTAAAATAAGTTATTGATGAATATAAAAGTGATAAAATAAAGTCCAAATTCTGCACTATTTTACACCCACATAATTCTGTTGTAATTGATGGTATTGCAGGATCTGTAAATCCTTAAGAATTTGGCTCTCTTTGAAATCAAATGACAAAAAGACAAAAGCTACTTATGTCTGCAATCTGTATATCAAGATAACTTTATAGTTTAACTGTGCAATTTTTTTTTTTTTTTAACTCTTGTATGACTACATCAAAATAATCAGTATATGGGGACAACAACTTCACCATTCACATTGTAGTGGTGGTCAACACTTTTCACCAACTCCATCTGGTGAGGAGCCTGTGGCCTTTTCTCTTTGACTTGGATCTGGTCACTGCCAGACATTTCTTCATCACCTCGAGACTAGAATCAGCAACTGCCTGTTGCTGATTCACTAACACTTAATGTTGGTTCAGCCACACAAGCTGGGGCAGTCCTGATCCTCCACATGCCCCATGGTGGGCAATTGCAGCCACCACACTTAGGGCCAGCGGGGAGAGCTGGCCACACAATCTTCCCCACTGTGGCCATCCCCTTCATGCCCCAGGATGGGCTGAGGAGCCAGCCACACAGGGCTGGATGCTAGGACTCTTGCTGTGCTGTAGGAATGGGTCCGCTACCACTTGGCAGTTTTTTGGGGGACCGGAGCAACGCACATAAGCTTCTCCCCCCACCTAACGGCTGATCGTGGGGGAGGGGAGTCTGGGATGAGGGTGTGTGCTCCTACCAGACTTCCCTCCCCCACAATCAGCTGTTAGGCAGCAGGGAAGAGGGAGCACAGTCCGCCCAAGTCCCCCTTCCTCACGATCAGCTGTTAGGCGGGCAAAGCATGCTCCTCCGGGCCACAGACCCCCACCTCACAGCAGGGCTGCACAGCCCAGTCACATGGGAGGTGGCCCATTAACTCATTTTGGGCAGTGTTTGGGCAACATTACTACATAGCGTCCCTGGCCTTTTTCAGAGGATGCATCACTTAATAACTGGCTGCGACCCCACCCAGAGATGAACATCGGGCAGCCACAGGGCATATGAGCCACTGCATCACGTTAGCATTGCCCATCACGTTAACATGGGGCTAGAGACTGCAGCTAGTGCAGAATGCGGCAGCCTATCTCCTTATGGGGATGGGCCGCCGGGAGTACATTACACCGGTGCTTTGTTCTCTGTACTGGCTGCCTATAGTATTCCAGGCCCAATTCAAGGTGTTGGTGCTTACCTATAAACCCTATACGACCTAGGGCTTTTGGCAAGGGAGACGGGTGAGGGTGGGGGGCTTGAGGGCAAGGGTGGGAGGGTTTTAATATCTCTTTGTGTGTGTGTGTGTTTTATACGTCCCCCTGGTGGTTTGTAAAATGCTTGAAGATGTATTTATATTTTTATTTGTATTTATTATTAGATTTTTATATTTGTGTTTTTATTGACGTTTTAGTCACCCTGAGCTGCTTTTGCAGGAGGGGCGGAGTATAAAATAGTTAAATAAATAAATAAATAAATAATGTAGCTGCACCCTATGTGTTAATAATGTCTGTAATTTCTAGTGTCACTGCTGTGATGCTGTAATATAAACATAAAAAACACACCAAGAATCAGGTTCCAATCTGTCAATGAAAAAAAATATATATACCAGGACCTTTGGATTTTGAACCTGGAGTCACCAGGTCTCCAAGCAAAAATAAGACAATACCCTGCTGGAGTCCATGTTTGGTCCATGCAGCCCCCACTTAGTTCCCACTCATATTTTTTAGCATGTAGAGCTAATAAAGAGGCAGCCCGTAGCCACCACATGTAGCACCACTCAGCGCTTTCCCTCTCCCCAGCCCTGGCTCTGATGGAAAGCCAGGTCACAGCCAGAGAAGGCTTCTTCGCTGGCTGTGACACACACACACACCCCTTTACATACACCAGAAGCAGCCCTTGTGTTCTCAACCAACCAAGAGGTGGCTGCAAGAGGAGAGAGCGATCACACTCTCTCAGGTGAGAGGGGACTGCAAAAGAAGAGAGCGAGGGTGCAGGAAGGATCTTCTCCAAAGGATCTGCACCTTCATTCCTCTCTCTCTCTCTCTCTGGAAAAGGAACCAAAGGGAGTGCAGGAGCCTGTGGATCCTCCAGAGGAGCCTCTCCCTTCTCTCGCTCCCCTCAGTTCCTTTCCCAAATGGAAAGAAGGGTGTGGGCACAGATCCTCTGGAGAAGGTCCTTCCTGCACACCCTGCCTCGCTCGATCCTCTAGCAGCTACACTAGGCGCGACTATGGTGCTGGCGGACCTGGATGAGGGCAAGGCTGCACACCACCTAATTAACAAGATACAACGTGGGCACGCACAGCACACACTGGCCCACACGGTGGGCATCCGATATCCTTGGGCAATGCTATGAGTGGGGAGCGAGTGAAGGTCCGTGGCGGGTACGGGCTAACATCTAGTGAACACCTAATAGACGGGGAGGTGAGCACCCATCTGGTGGGTGGCTAATGTGGACTATCGTCTTGCTTATTTTCACCCGCTGTCACTGTGGCACAGCAGCAGAACTGTATCTTTTGCGAATCCTGTTAGAGCTGGAGGGTGGGAACACATCAAACCAGGGCTCTCATTGGCTTTTTGTGGCTTGTGCCATGATTGGCCAGACCTCAATATAAGGCTTTGTAGGTTCCCTTTGGAGTTTGTTAATGCAAGGGGCTGCTATCCCAGTCTTTTGTCCTGAATGCCACACTATGCCATGCCTCCTTAACAGCTCTTTGTCTGGCAACATCTGCCCTTTGTTTCCTGTCTGGGTCTCTGCTTACCTGCACTTGCCTGCTTAGTTCCTGCTCCATTCCTCATCTGTCACTGCACCCTCCACTCCCTCACCCCTCCCAGGCGGCTGGACCTTGTACAGCTATAGACCACATGTCCTACATCGTCCCCTGGCTTTACCAACCTGACACCATGGCTTCTAATTCAGCTATTTGTTCGACCAAGCCTCTTCAGCTTGGAGAAGAGAAAACTGAGAAGGGATATGATAGAAGTTTATAAAATCATGAGTGGTGTGGAACACGTGAATAGGGAGCAGTTATTTACCCTCTCTAAGAGTACTAGAACAAGGGGACACACCATGAAATTAACTGCTAGCAGACTGAAAACAAATAAGATAAAGTATTTTTTCACTCAGGCACAATTAACTTGTGGAATTTACTGCCAGAGAAAGTGGTCATGGCCGGTAGCGTAGCTAGTTTTAAAAGGGGATTAGATAAGTTCTTGGAGGATAGGTCCATTAATGGCTAATAGCCAAGAAGGTTTGGGGAACATAACCTCTTACTGTTGGGGGCTGGAACAACGGGGAATGGATTGTCCATTGTGACCTATTGGGTACTTCTCCCAAGAGAAAGAGATTGGCCACTGTTGGAGACAGGATGCTCGGCTTGATGGACCATTGGTCTGGCCCAGTATGGCACTACTTATGTTCATTTGGCTCACCTTCTGGCTAATGACCCTCATCTTACCTGGGCTACCCATCCAGACCCTGGAAACGTTACAATGTATTAAATATTTTCATAGTCCACAATCCTCATAAGCTCACAGTCCTCAAACCACTTACACAAGAGAAGTCTACTAAAGTTAATGGGACAGGTACAGAGCAAGCAGTTAAGGACTGCAGCTTAAATAGTCAATTAGCAGGTTTCATAACAGAGCTATGTGAAAACTTTCACAGGCAGAGCAACATGAAAGTTTATAATTTGGAAAAGCCTTGAAGAATAGCTATCATGGTTAGCCATTGCAAGGGCTTGTTCTTGTCAAAGCGACGGGCAAAGATACATTCCCCACCCACCCCCTCTTGTCTCTCTTAGATTGCAAGCCCGCTGAGGCAGGGACCATGTCTCTTTCTTACAATTGTAAAGTGCCAGGTACATTGCTGGCACTATATAAATGCTTAATAAATAAACTAATAATAATAATATGCAAGGGGGGAAAAGGAAGGAGTATAGTATATTGAGAGCAAATATACTTGAAATGAAGGATACTCACAGGACCAGGGCCCAAGGAGTACTGGACATAGTGTCTTTCCTACTGCATTTCTTCCACAGGTGCTTTTTATTTACAGTACTCTCCCAAATCAGATAGATTCAATTTCAGTATACCCAGCTTGGCAGGGCACCTGAAACAGCGGGCTCCTGTCCCTTTCAGTCCAGAGAGTCAAACAGAGCCTACGGTCCCCATTTCGCCAGATTAACCTCTTACTTCAAGCTTTGGGGCAAATGTAGTCCAGTTAACCTTTCAAGGACTCCTGGAGTTACAGGTCCCTGGCAAAGGGGTCACAGAGTTCCTGCACCCTCTAACAGCTAAAGTGCAGCTCTTCTGCATCCCCCATTCTCCTAGATCTTCTTGCTTTTAACTGCCTAGTGGGCTGGAGCTGAGCGGCTAATGCTGAGGTTAGCTGCAGCTGCTAGTGGCTGTCTGCTGGCCAGGGAAATTTCCATGGAAATTGACCCTGCCAAGATTTATCCTGGGCAACACACTGCCACAATAAAATTTATTTATTTATTTATTTATTTCTATGATTTTTACCCCGCACCCTCCTGTAACCAGCTCGGGGCGGCTTCCAGCAATATATAAATACATAAACACACTATAAAAACAATTCAAAACAGTTAAAAAAACAAGGCCCCGGAAGTTAAAACAGTAAAAACAGGATGGGTGGTGAAAACATAACCCTTAACCCACCACCCACCCACCCCCAAAGGCCTGGGCGAACAGCCAGGTTTTACAGCACCGCTGGAATGACAATAGGCTTGGGGCCAGGCTGGTATAAAAGGTTATACCAGCGATTCTTAACCTGGTGCTCAGGAGCACCAGAGTGCTCAGGCAATGTGCTCTCCAAGTCAGCTGTCAGGAGTTCTCAGGAGTTCTTTGAAACAGTCCTTCATCCATTAAAGTCAATGTGAGCTGGGCTATTGGCTTCAATGGGATTACCCTTAATGTCCTGTTGTTAATAAGGCAAACTTCCCCATTGTCATTCAGCAGGGGATTTGCATAAATGCATATTTATGCAAATCATTCATGCAAATTATGCAGCACTTCCAAGTAGTCATTCACATCACTCCAGTGCTCATGACCGGAAAAAGGTTGAGAACCCCTGGGAAAGGAAGGAAATAAAAACCCCAAGGAAATAAAATTACATTGTTCTGCTGAAGTATGTCATCTGCTCAGCTCTGACTTGCCCATTTTCCTGTGTGGCTCAACAGCTTGCATGCCCTCACCAACAGAAGCTGGTCCAATAAAAGATCTCATCTGAACTATTTGGGGTTGTTTTTAGACAGACGCAGGGGCTGGCCACCCCGGAGCATCTCTGGGGGTGCACCCCTGTCTCTGCCCATTTCCAGCCCTGCCTGGGTCAGGGTCACACAGACTTGGCAGCTACTGCCACCCATAGTCTTCCCATACAGCACCCCCTATCCCACACCATAGAGTTGCAGGCAGATCACCCGATGCTCTAGGCTACCCCCCACAACTCTATTGTGTTGTCCAGGGCAACTGCCAGTTGAGAGCAGAGTTGCAGCAGCCGTCTGCCAAGCAGACGGACCACAGCTCCACCTCAGGCCGGTGCCCTGGGTTTGGGCAGTCCGCTCTGGGCAGGTGCTCTGGGATGTTCCAAAGCACCGCAAGCAGGACTGGAGCAGCCTCTGCTCCGCCTGTACATCTGGCGTCCCACATTTAGACAGACAGACCACCTAGAGGGGAGGAAGAGCAGAGGCGAGGCTGCCATCTGTCCTTTACTCCCTTTGTCTTCATCAACTCAGCAAGCACAAACAGAAAGCCCAATTTACTAAATTTAAAGAAATACCTATTTATGGAGAATTGGACACGCCCTAGGCAACACACTACACCTGATTGATTCTACCAGGTGGACTAGTGATAGCCTTTGGGGTAATAAGATAATCGCTGTAAAGCCCTTCGTACACTTACACTATTATACACTGTTACTTACTTCAGAGGAGTCCCATTGACTTCAATGGGTAAGTGGCTTGCAGCCTATATAAATAATCAGTATATCACCACCACCCCCTCAGGTTTAAAAAGATGGCTCTAAATACGTAACTAAAATTATGTTTTAAAATCTAACATTTACAGATCCCTGTGAGTTTTCACAAATCCAGACTATGAACCAACACCATTGGTTTGGAGAGTCAGAACTTCTTAAAATTCTTGCAGTGCCTAAGAGAACTCCCTTTTGCAGATCCCTGATCATAAATGTCTTGCACTCTCAACACATTCATGTTCTTAGGGACTTCTCCAAGTGCTCTAGAAATAACTGCGACTGTCTTTGTTCTTCAAATTTCTGATCCACTTCTTAATGCTTTACTACCTTCTCTAGTTTCCTTTTGATGTTTCTTTCTGCTGGTATGACAATGACAACCAGTGTAGTCAATTTCATTTCCTTTTCTACAACAGTAATGTCCAACTTGTTTGCCTGCGCCCGTCTTTGACCATTCCCAGATCCTACCAAATTTCTGCCTGTTCATTTTCTAAAATGCTTTCCATTTAATGATCGTAACACTTCTTGATTCATCTGCATCTATCCTTGCCACAGAGAGTGAAAACAAATTAGCTAGTGTGTTTTACTGGATAAGGTGTTGGACCTGGGAGACCAAGGTTCAAATCTCACCCTAACCAATGAACTCACTGCGTACGCCTCATAGCAGTATAGAAATTATAAGTAGTGGTAGAGACAGTAGCCAGCAAGTCACCTGCTTGTCAGTTTAGTGGCTGCCAGATGTTCACCCACTTCTGCCTGGGGGGGGTGAGGGACAGCTGGCGGCCACTGGATGCATCGTCCTGAGAAGACTGGCGATGCAGCCCAGGCTAAGACTCAGCGCAGCCAGGCTAATCTGGGCTAACTTGCACCCTCCCATCTGTTAAACCCTGCCTAGCTGCAAAGCAAGGTCCAAGGATTGAGTCCAGAGAAGCATGCCCAGCCTGCCAAACAGCTTATTGCAGGGGCCAGCTGTGAGGGGGTCTCCTCCAGCTCCCCCCCCCCCCCCGGATCAGCTGTTTGGCACACGCACCTGGGCTGGGCAAGGGCATTTTTCCAGGCCTCCCCATGATCAGCTGTTTGGCAGCAGCTCCTCCCGGGGGCCCGATCCTGCTGGGCAGCAGGGGTCCAGGAGTTCTGTCCCACATGGACAGCTCCTCTGGCCGAGCCGTGGCATGGAGGGACTTGTGATGGCAGCTTCCTCACCTAATTCCCCAGGAGGGGGGCTGCTCATTTGAACTGCCCTCCCCATTGACCCAAGGAATGGTAGCTGCAGTGGTCCTCCCCAGGCTGGCCAGGGGGTCCAGCTCGCCCCTGTCTCATTTGTTTGCACCGAGGCCCCAATGCAGACACCTGATGATCTCGTGTCTAGTGATATATTCTCTACCAGCCAAATTCTTGCAGGTGTTCAGCTACCTACTCCACTGTTTGTATTTGAGCAAGAAATTCTATTGGTCAATTTTATTTCAAACATAATTGAGCCTTTGGGAACTGCACTTCTGCATTCTTAATGAGACACTCTCTTTTTTGAGATACCCTTTAACAAGACATAAATCTGTCAGCCTTTGATCACTGATAAGTTTGATTTCTCTCCAACACCACATGCATAGATTTCTGTGTGAATCTTTCAAGTCTTTCTTTGGTCATTCACTTTCTTCTCTCTTTTTCATTCTCTTGGGCCCCATTTTATTCTCAGCTTTCGTTAGTTATTAGGATGTGAGCTTTCACTCTAGCTGACTTCTCATATCTTCTTTGTGGTCAGTTGCTTCTTCCACAGAAAACAATCCTTTTCCTCTGCCACATGGTGGGATATACATCCTGTCAGCTCTTGACTGATATTAAGTGCTTCGTGCATTACCAGAAGCTTTGTTTTGATGTCAAGCTTTTTCTTCTTCTTTTGGTTCCACTTGATCATTTTAATTGTGAACCACACTAGTAATGCCCATATATTGATGGTTCAAACCAAGTTCAGCGAGTTGAGTTTTGTCCATAGAATACTTCTCATTTGCCTGTATTATTCTTCCTGTACCTCTTTCACTTCCTTTTGCTGAAACCCTGAGCATCTCCCAATATCTCCAAGGCTCTGTTCTAGTCCCTCGTCTCTCTTTACACTCTTTCTCTGAGTATCACCTATATGCTGAAGACACACAACCCCATCTCTCCACTCCCATGCTCTCCCCCCTCCATACAGTCTCATATTGCTGACTGTCTCTGCCTAGATGCCTTGCCGCCAACTCAAGCTTACTATGGCCAAGACCGAATTCCTCATCTTCCCCAAAAAACCTTCCCCTCCTACTTCCCTCTCAATTTCTATTGAGGGAGTCACCATCCGGCCGGTCCCTCAGGAGCATAGGCTGGGATTCAGCTTTGATTCCTCCCTCTCCTTTAAGCCTTAGACCCAGGCTGTTGCTAAATCATCTTCCTTTGCTCTGTATAATATTGCTAAAATCCAGCCCTGCTGCCTTAAACTGTTGCTACTGCAAAAACCCTAGTCCATGCTCTAGTCATTTCTCGTCTTGACTACTGCAACTTCCTCCTTACTGGCTTCCCCTGCTCTGATCTCACCCACCTCATCTCCATTCAATGCTCTGTGGCTAAAAGCATCCACATTGCCCGTCGCTTTGACCAAATTCAGCCCTCCCTCTCCACCCTACGCTGGCTCCCACTACGTGAACACATTCAGCACAAGCTCCTGATCTTCACCTTCAAGGCCTTGCTCCCCCATATCTCTCCGGTCTTGTATCCTGCCACATTCCTGCCCAGGAGCTCCTCTGCCCCCACCCTCACCTGTTTGCGACCCCCTTGCTCCTCTAAATGTCTTCGCCCCTCCTCCCTTGCTGCACCTCATGTCTGGAACTCCCTCCCTGGATACATTCACTCTGCTCCCTCCTTTCCAACTTTCAAATCCCTCCTGAAAACCCACCTCTTCTGTCAGGCTTTCACCAGCATCTCATAAATGAAACTGCATCCTCTTCCCCCCCCCTCACTCAGAATCTAGTTCCCTATAACAAAGCGAAGCACGTGCACCTGAAACTTCTCAAGTGCATGAATGTATTCTTGTCTCTCCCTTGTCTCCCCCTCTCTAGTCTCTTGGATTGTAAGTCCTTTGGGGATAGGAACCTGCCTAGAACTATTGATTGTACCGTGCCAGGTACATCACTGGCACTGTATAAATAATAAATAATAATAATGTGACAGGAGGCTATGATTTGTGTAATATGACACGCTTATGATTATCAGAAATATGGCATGCATGATGTAAAGCTACATTTCTGTCTTTGCAAAGAGCATATATGTAAAACCATTTGTTTGATGACATTTTAATCCTCATGAAACACTGAGTACAATGATACTGGCCAGAGTTATAATGTAAAAGTTATAAAATGTAACTTTGTGCGCCCAGTAATGTAAATGAACGACATGAGCTGTTTGGAAACCAGACACAAAATGAAAATGAATCCAATTTTGCCCCGGGAGTGCTAATTGCTGGTTAGCAAGTTTCCCCTTTTTAAGAGGCTGGACTACTGTAACGCGCTCTACGTTGGGCTTCCCTTGACGCTGGCCCAGAGATTGCAGCTAGTGCAGAATGCGGCAGCCCGTCTCCTAACAGGGACGGGCCAACGAGAGCACATAATACCGGTGCTCCGTGCGCTGCACTGACTGCCTGTAATGTGCCGAGTCAGGTTCAAGGTGTTGACGTTGATCTATAAGGCCCTGTACGGTCTTGGACCTGGATACCTCAGGGACCACCTCACCCTCCGTGACTCAGGACGGACTCTCCGCTCCAACGGGGGCACCTTCTTGGAGGTCCCTCACGTAAAGCGGGGGGCTACAATGGGAAGGGCGTTCTCGGTGGCTGGACCCCGGCTGTGGAACTCCCTCCCAGAGGAAGCACGACTGGCCCCAAGTCTGCTGGCCTTCCATCGGGCCTGCAAGACATGGCTGTTCTCCCAGGCCTTCGGAAGTAGGGAGGGGAGGGTGGGCTAAATTTTTGTATGGGGGTATTTTAAAAATTGTTTTAAATATCTGTGTAGATTTTTATATTTTGTATATATTGTGATAAATTGTTTATTTTATGTTGGAAGCCGCCCCGAGATGCCGTAGGCATAGTGGGAGGCATATAAATGGAATAAAATAAATTAATTAATCAATCTCCACAGCAGCACAAATCTTTCTAATTCAAAATGACTCACTTTTGAGTTCATATCAGCGCTCCTTTTAGCCAGAAAGTGCATTAATGATCTGTCTAAAATCTCACTCTCTCATACAAGCAACACTATATAACCCCAGATTTGAAAAGTAATTATCCAAACCAAAAAAACGAAGGTTTCAAAAAACATTAAAGGTAGGACCATTTCCAAACCAGAAAACTTTGTTTTATCCAACATTCCGCAGCATGAAAATTTATTACAACTCCTATTAAAAAACTTTTAAACACACATTACAAAAATTAAACACCAAAAAGCATGGAAATTTTTTAAAGATTTTCTATCTGTTTCATAATTTACCATCAACATAAACATAAGATATGTACTAAATCCCTTACCATACATATTTACTCTTATTAAATTTTATCACTAACTAAGCTATCACATTTTTTCATTATTTGGCATTAATTATCGTAATTCAACACTGAACAGTTTTTAAAAACTGCCCTAACTCTGTCGTTCCACACAGAATTGCATTCAATCAAACTGATTCTATACAGTTATCTACACTGGCAGTGTCGGCTGAAATGACAGAGTTAAGGCAGTTTTTAAAAATTGTTCGGTGTTGAATTACGATAATTAATGCCTAATAATGAAAAAATGTGAAGCCTGCATTTTGACCAAAAGCAATTAACCTATACATTGTTACAACTTTGGATTTCCTGACTTGATCTTGCTATAAATTTCCATAGACTGATCTTGAGGGTTATGGCACAGTGTTACATTATCAGAACTGCAGCTCAAGCAGTTTCTGAAATATAGGAGCTTCAAATTCTCCCCTTTATAATGGAGGAAGGTCCTACCTTTAACTTTCTAGGCACAGCCCTGCCTAGAAAATAAGGTCAAATTCTGTTCTCCGTTACATTTTAGCATAAATGCAAAATAGCTCCACTGAAGCCAATGGAATGTAAATCTGAAGTAAATCTTGTAGCAGAGTACAAAACCTGGCACACAAATTTTAAATGTAGACATTTGGTCATTCATAAAGCCCTATGTGACCTGGGCCCCACCTATCCGAGGGACTGCCTCACACCCCAGGCTCTGGATCGACCCCTGCAGTCGACTGGGGGCACCTCTCTCAAAGTCCCCAGGGTATCCCGGGGGGGCAACTATGGAGAGGGCATTCTCGGTGGCCGCACCAAGGCTGTGGAATTCCTTCTCGGCGGAGACCCAGATGGCCCCAAACCTCTCCTCCTTTCGACAACAATGCAAGACCTGGCTGTTCCGCAAGCCTTTTGGTGCGGGAGATGGGTGAAGGGTGAGGGGGTATTTTTGTTGATGCCTCCAGATATATGACATGTTTTATTAATTATTTTATACTCTCTTTTATTATTGTATTTTTATTATTTGCTAGCCTCCGCCCTTCCGGACGCTGCTTTCACAAGAGGGATTGGGTATAAGCTTATTAAATAAAATAAAATAAATACAAATATCTGTTGGATACACTGTTTAGGCACATTCTCTACCTTCAACTGCATGCACTCCAACCCCACCCTCCCATCAGTTAGGGCACAGAAGAGACGGTGAAAAATTATAGCAAAAGTTGTTGCTGGCTGCCCTATGTTGTGTGATAGTAACTCTGTAGCTAAAACTCTTAAGAAGAGGTAGGGTATTGTCAGAAACAGGTACAAGAACAGAAGCACTGTTGCCATAATTAGCCTCAGATACTCCTTTCATTAAAGCAAGCTGGAAACTGCAACTGTTTTATAAAGCTACAATTTATTAAACCCAAGGTAAAGGACCCAAGGGAGCTTATAATAAAACTTTACTCCCAAAGAACAAATTCTTATTTTAAATCTATTTTGCTATGGTGTTTAGCAGATTTCAATTTTTCAACAAATAGGCCATTAATTTAAAAGATATGATCCTAATAAAAAAATGGAAGTGGGTACTGCCTTTTAAATTTTTGTCACTGCTCTATTTCTTCTAAAATATACATGTTATTTTCAAAGGAAAACCAATTCTTTTTCACCGTGTCTCACTGGACATGTACTGATAAATAATTCCTCACTTTCTTGAACTTAAATATTAGAACTAATTCCTCAGATGTAGTGGTCTATCTGGTCCTTCCTAGTTTACAAGGCAAAATGAGCATGGTTCATTTATTTATTTGTAATATTATTTTTATACCACCCCCTCCTGCCCAATGGCAGCCTGGGGCAGTGTACATCATATATAAAACACAAAAATAAAAATATGATAAAACTATAATAAATCATCATCAATAAAATCCCCAGTAAAAGAGATCCGGGCAAAAACCTCAATATTTTTAAAAAAACAAAAACACCCCCTACTCACCCCCCCACCAAATGCCTAGCAAAAAAGTCAGGCCTTACAATATCTACGGAAGGAGGGGAGATCCAGAGAGAGGTATACCTCCACCGGAAGGGAGTTCCATAGCTGCGACGTGACCACCAAAAACACCCACTTGAAAGTAGCCACCCGGGAAACCCAGGGACCTGCAAGTGGGCGACCCCAGCCGACTGCAGAGGCCAATCCAGGACACGAGGGATGAGGCGGTCCTGCAAGTAGGTAAGGCCCAAGCCATATAGGGCTTTAAAGGTAATAACCAACACCTTGAATCGGACCCGGAAGGCTATAGGCAGCCAGTGCAAAGATCGGAGCACGTGTTGTGTGCTGTCGACGACCTGTCCCCGTAAGGAGGTGGGCCACTGCATTCTGCACCAGCTGCAGCCTCCAGGTCGTCACCAGGGGCAGTAGTTCAATCTCGAGGTGATGAATGCACGGATGATGGTGGCCAGTTCGGAGCACAAAATATACGGTCTAGAGGTGGGACCCCAGGGCAATTACTGGCTACCGGTTTTCAAAAAACCGGATTCCTGGATTAAATCCGGTATACCGGTACCGGATTTATTCCATTGATTTCAATGCGGCACTGTCCCCATTGAAATCAATGGAATAAAAAAATTCCTCCCCCCTCCCCCTCCCAGGCTGTGCGGGTGGAAGGGGGGACACCACCCACCCACC
>QEPC01003318.1:928627-977967 GCA_003113815.1 Sphenodon punctatus
GGAGGTGGTGTGGGAACGGTGGAGAGAGATGATAGGCTTAGTGGCAGGCAGGAGGAGAGAGAAAAGAAGTAGGGGAGAAGGAGGAGAGAGGGAATGGGGAGAGAGGGGAAGAGGGGGTGAGAGAGAAGGACAGGCATCTTGGAGGGTCAGTTACAGAGGGTGGGCGGGAGGAGGGATAGTTCTTGTGGTTGTGATGATCACCACCTCCTCTGTCCGCAAACGGCTCTTTGTCACAGCACAGTGGTGGTGTATCCTCTCCACTAGGGATGTTGTCTTGGGAACGACAGGGGGTAGGGCACTGCTACTGACCCTGCAAACATCTCATCGTCAACCGTGTCAAATGTTGCTGAAAAGGGGGGACATGTCCACTGAGTGGCACAGCTACAAAGCAGCCACTCAGGTGAAGTGTGTGGGGAGGGATTCTAAGGGGTAGTTCCCAGAGTGGCTACCATAGCAGCCACCTCGCAAGCTCCTGCCACACACCATGGACTAGGGAGAAGCATGTAATTTGAAACGAACATGTCCCAGCCGTGAGCACTGGGAAACTGGGGCTCTCCGAGGCTTCTGGTCAGTTCCTGTGACTTGCAAAGGCTGTGCCCCCACCCCCGCCCACAGTGCCTCTGAGCAGGGGACCTGTCTGCAGGCGTGGGTGGCTGCCCCAGCTCATACAGGCTGGGGATGTGTGGATGCCTACTGCCACTCATTTTTTGGCTTGCTCCATATGGGGCACTCTGGAATTTTTGGCAGTGACCTGTGAGTGGCCATGAGAGGGTGCTGTGTGGCTCACAGGAGCACACATCCCACCGCTCCACCTTCAGACAGGCGGGCGGATGAGTGGTTACTGGGTGGCCATGCATGGTAGCATCCATTTAAAAACACACAAAGAAGCCTATATACTAAAATTCAATCTAAATTCTGTTTGGAAGACTTACATGGGACTTGCATGTAAGTAAGTCCCAAATCACTCCCCATGTGCCCGTGCGACCCTTGAGATTGTCCGTGGGAGCCTTTTTGGAGGTTCCCTGGGCGAGGCGGGTGGCCACTGATGTGAGATCTTTTTCGGTGGCCGGCCCTGTGCTGTGGAATTTGCTCCTGGAGGAGGCTCGGTTGGCTCCCACTCTCCTGCTGTTTTGGCGTGTATGTAAGACCTGGCTGTTCCGTCAGGCTTTTGGCGAGAGGTAGGGGTGGCGGGTTTCCCCACATTGTATTGTATTTTAAATTGTTTTAATTGTTTTTTAAAAAAAAACACTGAATGTTGTTCGCTGCCCCGGGCTGCCCTGTGGACAGGAGGGGCGGAATATAAATTTTAAATAAATAAATAAATAATAAATAAATAAATTACATGGTGCATAAATCCTGAGCATGCCCTCCAAGTAGGCGTTAATTTCACTCCTTACGAGTAAAATAAGCTAGAGTAGTCTACTAAAAATGATGTAGCAAACACACACAAGTACATACTACAGATACAACAGACACCTAAATAAGAGTGTCCAGTTTGGCATTTGCTTATCCAAATCAAATCTGGTTTTCAGCACCGGTTCTGTTCTATGTATGTTACTTGTTGAGCACAGTTAATATGCTCTGTTCTCCATAAAATAGAAACTGCACTAATCTATATGCACGTTCTATGGTTCAGCAGAGAACTGGACCCCCTACTTTTGCACCAAGTGTAAACACAGAGCTGTAAGTGCATGGGGTAGAGCATCATTTAATTCTGAGCTAAGTAACGCACTACATAATATAGAATCCTGTAAGACGACTTTGTGAAGCTGAAAGAGGTGTGTTAATGGTTGGATGCTGGGCGTACATCAAGAGAGCTGTATAACAGAGGGCCTGAGGTGGCATATATGTAGTCTTTTCAAGTATGGCTGTGTCAGAGCGCGACTTACCCGGGCTCGAGGGTGGAGGAAAAACAAACAGCCTCCCCAACAGCAGCGGCGGGACCAACCCCCGCCGCCGCAAAAACGCCTGGGAGCAAGACAAGCGGGGAATAAAGGGGCGGGGCCAGCACAAACGCTGCGCCGCTCAGCACGCCCCCAGGAAGGGGCGGGGCCAGCACAAACGCCGCGACGCTCAGCACGCCTCCAGGAAAAGGCGGGGCTGGGAAGAGATGGATAAAAGGAGGCCTGGGGGCTGCAGAGCAACGCCGGTGAACAGCGTTGCTGCAGACTGGCCCCTTGTGCTGATCGGAGTTGAGGAATCCTGAAGGAGTGTGTGGAGTGTGGACGGAGCGTGAGTGTGTGGCGCGTGGGTGTGGTCGCGGTGAGTGCATAGTTGTAGTTAGTGGGAGTAGTGGTACTGGAAGTGGGTGATTGTGAGCGGGAGGCGTGGGTGTGGGGCACTGTCCTGTTGATTCTCCCCCCCCTGGGGGTTGCATCCCTCAAACCTCCACCTTCCCTTGTCAGCGCGTGTGACTCCTCCTTTCCCCAGGACCCTGCACTAATAGGGTCCCTGTCCCGTTTCTCCGCACCAGTGAGCACCCCCTTTCCCCCTGTGTGGATTCCCGGGGCACGTGTGAAGTGGGAGAGTTCGTGGGGGTTAAGGAGTTGCATTTGCAACCAGTACGCACGAGAGGGGGCTCACTCAGGGCCTCGCTGTCTCCCCCCCGATGATGAGATAGGCCGCCGCTTACCCCAAAGCCAGCGGCCCTATTACAACCTGAGGGGTGTTCTCGATCCACGTGTTGCCCCCTCGCGTGCATACAGGGGAACTACGAACCCATCGTACTGTTTAGCCAGGTTCACTTCCCCCCTGTGTCGTCCCCCCCTAACAGTTTCACCGGCCATGGATCTGGCTAAACGGTTGGAGGAGATGGCGACTGCCATCCAATCCTTAGCCATGGAGGTGAAGGATATTAAGGCACAACAAGAGAGGGAACGAGAGTTTGGGCCGGGGGCTGGGGCGCCACCATTAGTCCCAGACCCTCCTGAGCCACGGTGGGGCATAGGGGTAGGGGCCAGAGAACCCCGGCACCCCCCAATCATGAAATTTAATGGAGACCGGAAGCAGTTCCAGGGGTTCTTGGCACTATGTAAGCTGGCCTTCCAGGTGCAGCCCTTGACCTACCCCACCGATGAAACTAAGGTGGCGTTCATTATTGGGCACTTGGAAGGACTAGCGCTCGATTGGGCCACCCCCTTACTAGTAAAAGAGAGCCCGTTACTGCGGGACTATGAGGGTTTTTTGCGGGAACTACAGTTCCTTTTTGACTACCCCCATAGAGTCAAAGACGCGGAGGCCGCGATAACGACCTTAAAACAAGGTAGAGGCCCGCTGTTGGAGTACGTGACGCGGTTTCAACACCTGGCGGCAGAACTGGGGTGGCCAGACCATGTACTAAAAGTGCTATACCGAAAAGGACTAAGCGAGGAGCTCAAAGACCAGTTGGCTATGACGGAGATGCCAGAGACCTGGCCTAAACTAGTTAACCTTACGTGCCAAATCGAGGACCGCCTGTCAGAACGACGGCGGGAGCGACGACAAGAAGGGGCGCGAGCTTGGGCCCCTCGAACCCCCGTCCTGGTACATGGGGCAGGAGACACCCGAACTCCCGAGCCCCCAGAGCCAATGCAACTTGGGGCGGTTCGGGGCCCACTCACCACACAAGAGAAGGAGCGACGGAGAACGAGCCGGCTCTGTTTCTATTGCGGGGGCCAGGGTCATTTCTCACGAGAATGCCCCCAACTGCCCCCTGCACGCCGCCAGGCGGGAAATGCGGACGGCCGGGCTGGCCAGGGGGAAGCCCGGTACGGACAGTAGGCCCCCTGACCAGACGAAACGCCCCCGTGGGGGATAGCCCGAACCATCTTTGTGTACCCCTAACCCTCCGCATCGCCGAGCAACGTACAGTTGTGGTCTGGACCCTGATTGATTCGGGGGCGTCCGGCAATTTTATTGATGAGCGCCTGGTAGACCAATTGCACCTTTCCCTGGTGCCCAAGGTGCGCCCGGAGACCATCTATTCTATAGATGGCTCGCCCTTGAGTTCAGGGCCGGTGCGGTACAGCACTCCCTGTTTACAGAGCGCCATAGGGAATCATTACGAAGGGTTAACGCTGGATGTCGTTCGTACCCCTGCTTTCCCCATCGTACTGGGCATGCCGTGGCTGCAGTCGCACAACCCCTCAATCGACTGGCAACGGCGGTGTGTGAAGTTTAACTCGCCGGCGTGCCAGCAACACCTTCTTCATGCACCCGTGCGGGGGGTGGCGCTTTGTACCCTTGGTACACCTAGTAGGGGGGTCGTGGGGCTGCCCGCAGCATACCAAGACCTGCAAGAGGCCTTCAAAGAGCAGGATGCACTCGAACTCCCCCCTCATCGAAGTTATGACTGTCCCGTCGAGCTGCTCCCAGACGCGGTGCCTCCATATGGACGAATTTATGCCCTATCGGCTCCCGAGTTGCGAACCCTGAAGGCATACGTGGAGGAGAACCTCGCAAAGGGTTTTATTCGTCCGTCGACGTCCCCTGCCGGAGCCCCCCTATTTTTCGTTCCGAAGAAAGACGGGGGTCTCCGACCCTGCATCGATTATAGGGGGTTAAACGCATTGACCATAAAGAACCGATACCCCTTGCCACTCATCCCAGAACTTCTGGATCGATTACAGGGGGCCTCCATCTTCACGAAACTCGACCTTCGGGGGGCATACAATCTTTTACGTATCCGAGCAGGGGACGAGTGGAAAACGGCCTTCCGCACCAGGTACGGTCTTTTCGAATACCTCGTGATGCCGTATGGGCTTGCAAACGCCCCTGCAACGTTTCAACACCTTATCAATGACATTTTCCGTGATGTGCTCGATATCTCTGTAGTCGCCTACTTGGACGATATCCTCGTGTTTTCCCAGAGTCTGCAGGAGCATGTGCAACATGTACGCCTTGTGTTAGAACGACTAATCCAGAATCGTTTATATTGTAAACAGGAAAAATGTCTTTTCCACCAGCAGGTGGTGCCATTCCTAGGTTTTATCATCTCGCCACAAGGGATAGGGATGGACCCGGAAAAGGTACGCGCCATCACTGCGTGGCCCCCACCTACGGCGGTTAAACCCTTGCAACGATTTCTCGGGAGTGTCAATTATTATCGACAGTATATCCCGCACTTCGCACGCCTTACGGCGCCCCTAACACGACTATTGAAAAAGGGAGAACTTTACCGCTGGGAGACGGAACAACAGGAAGCTTTTGTTGAATTAAAAAGAGCCTTTACCGTGGCCCCCATCCTGCAGCACCCTGACTTTTCACAGCCCTTTCTGGTAGAAACAGACGCCTCCAGCGTCGCGATCGGTGCAGTCCTCTCCCAACAGAGCCCGGGGGAAGGCATCCCCTTACCCTGTGCCTTCTTCTCCCGTCAACTTACCGCAGCGGAGAGGAACTACACGGTACTGGACAGAGAACTCTTGGCGATTAAAGAGGCCTTTGAAAGTTGGCGGCATTATTTAGAGGGCGCCCCGCACCCTATCCAAGTCAAGACCGACCACAAGAACCTAGTATACCTACAGACTGCACGCATTATGAATGCCCGACACGCACGGTGGGCCCTGTTCTTCGCCAGGTTTACCTTCCGGATCTCTTATCGAACGGGGAAAAGCAATACGATTGCAGACGCTCTCTCCCGGTACCAGGACACGGCCCCTCTGCCAGCCCACCAGGGAGAAACTATCTGCCCGCCCCGGGCTTTTGCGGCCACAGGCATGACCCTGGCCCAATTCCAACGACTCGTCCGTCAAGGACCACCTCCCTCCGAAGGGGCCCCAGCGCCCAAGACCACAGGGGTACCATGCCCGCAAGACGTCATTGTAGTCCCAACCGGGGCCCGGCACGAAGTCCTTCGAGCACATCACGATGCCCCCCTTGCCGGACACCCCGGGCAACGGTGCACGTTACAACTGATCCAACGGCACTTCTGGTGGCCAACTGTAAAACAAGACACGCGGGCCTACGTTCTCGGGTGTGCGGTATGCAGTCGGACGAAGTCCCCCCGCCAGGGGCCCTCGGGGTTATTACAGCTGGCGCCTGAAGCCCAGGGACCTTGGCAACGACTTAATATGGACTTCATCGTGGAACTCCCCCCCGCACGCGGCTACACCACGATCCTGGTAGTAGTTGATCAGTTCACCAAAATGGGGCATTTTATCCCCTGTAAGAAACTCCCTACGGCACAACAGACTGCCCTGCTGGTGTTACAACATGTCATCCGGTTGCACGGCCTCCCCACTGTTATCGTCTCCGACCGGGGCTCCCAATTCATCGCACGCTTCTGGCGCGCCCTGTTCTCCGCCCTCGAGGTAAAACTGGCACCTACCACCGCATACCACCCACAGGCAAATGGACAGGCGGAGCGCACAAATCAGTCACTGGAGCAGTACCTACGTTGCTACGTGTCTTACCTCCAGGACGACTGGGTGGATTACCTGGCCCTCGCTGAGTTTGCGTACAACAACGCCCCCCACGCTTCCATTGGCACTTCCCCGTTCCATGTGAACTACGGGTATCACCCTCGACTTTTCTTACCCGAACTTCCATCTACCACGGTCCCGGCCGCTGGTGCCATGATCCAGCACTTGCACCATGTTCATTCCTGTGCCCGGACCTTACTCCACAAGGCCCGGCAACAGTATAAGCAATACGCAGATCGTCATCGCCGTCCAGCACCTACTTTTGCCCCAGGGGACCTCGTGTGGGTCGATCGCCGCCAGTTCCCGTCACGACGACCGTCCGCCAAACTAGACGACAAATACATGGGGCCCTTCCCAGTCCTTCGCCAGGTGAACCCGGTGACGTACCATATTTCCCTACCGCCCCAGGTCCGCTGCCATCCCGTTTTTCATGTTTCCCTCCTGAAACCTGTCCATCCCCTGCCCTTTCCCGATCCCCTTCCTCCTCCGCCGGTAGAAGCAATTGATGCGCTCCCGGAATATGAAGTCCACGCCATTCTCGATGCGAAGCGCCTGCGGGGGGTCATGCACTACCTTGTTGATTGGAAAGGCTATGGCCCCGCAGAGCGTTCCTGGGAACGTGCTACGGATGTCCATGCCCCCCGCCTTGTTCGTGCGTTTCACGCACGCTTCCCCCTGAAACCCCGACCCGGGGGGGGGGGCCTTGGGGGGGGGTACTGTCAGAGCGCGACTTACCCGGGCTCGAGGGTGGAGGAAAAACAAACAGCCTCCCCAACAGCAGCAGCGGGACCAACCCCCGCCGCCGCAAAAGCGCCTGGGAGCAAGGCGAGCGGGGAATAAAGGGGCGGGGCCAGCACAAACGCCGCGCCGCTCAGCACGCCCCCAGGAAGGGGCGGGGCCAGCACAAACGCCGCGCCGCTCAGCACGCCTCCAGGAAAAGGCGGGGCTGGGAAGAGATGGATAAAAGGAGGCCTGGGGGCTGCAGAGCGACGCCGGTGAACAGCGTTGCTGCAGACTGGCCCCTTGTGCTGATCGGAGTTGAGGAATCCTGAAGGAGTGTGTGGAGTGTGGACGGAGCGTGAGTGTGTGGCGCGTGGGTGTGGTCGCGGTGAGTGCATAGTTGTAGTTAGTGGGAGTAGTGGTACTGGAAGTGGGTGAGTGTGAGCGGGAGGCGTGGGTGTGGGGCACTGTCCTGTTGATTCTCCCCCCCCTGGGGGTTGCATCCCTCAAACCTCCACCTTCCCTTGCCAGCGCGTGTGACTCCTCCCTTCCCCAGGACCCTGCACTAATAGGGTCCCTGTCCCGTTTCACCGCACCAGTGAGCACCCCCTTTCCCCCTGTGTGGATTCCCGGGGCACGTGTGAAGTGGGAGAGTTCGTGGGGGTTAAGGAGTTGCATTTGCAACCAGTACGCACGAGAGGGGGCTCACTCAGGGCCTCGCTGTCTCCCCCCCGATGATGAGATAGGCCGCCGCTTACCCCAAAGCCAGCGGCCCTATTACAACCTGAGGGGTGTTCTCGATCCACGTGTTGCCCCCTCGCGTGCATACAGGGGAACTACGAACCCATCGTACTGTTTAGCCAGGTTCACTTCCCCCCTGTGTCGTCCCCCCCTAACAGGCTGGCCCTCAAGGATACAGGGAAATTCCCCAGAAAACTCCAGGTCTTGTAAGTCCACGAGAACTCCTTCACACAAGCAGTTATCTGGATCTCACGCCTCTGGAAACTGTTTATCTCATGCAGTGACAAGCTGAATCCAGATGAGCCAAGGCAGCTACAGTGGGCAGGGAAAGAAATAAACCCATGCTGCTGTCATGGCCAGGTCTCCCACTCCACTCTTTCCTTCTGTCCCCTTCAGCCACCTTAGCCCACACCCACTCTGTGCCCACTGCTTCTCCAGAGAGTCTAGGAAAAGTCAGGAGCCCACGGAGAGGAGAAAACAGTAGTTGCACTGCAAAGGGGTGAGAGACCCTTCTTGTTTCATGTCCCCAGTGAATCTGGATGTGAGGGTCTATACTGTGTTTGCAGAGTTAAGTACAGATCACTCTGATGATCTCTGAAGCTGTGCCCTTGCTGGCAGGAGGCCAAAGGTTGAAAGAACTTCTCCACAGATCCATTTGGGAAGTACTGTCTTCTCTAGAGAAGAGTGGGGCCAGGAGGCGCAGGGTTGGAGATTCATGTTGAGATGACCATTTCTGGCTGTGTTCAGTAAAGATACAGAATTTGTTTTACTTTATAAAAACAGTCAATTTAGCGTTTCAAGGAGAGAAAGGCATCACATTCAAAATGGCACATTACACACATTGAAGACCTCCAGAATAAATGGTTTGAGGATCATGGCTTGCACCTCCAAAGGAAATTATGAAAATTATAAAATTTAGGGTAATGTAATTTCAGAAGTATGCCTGGCCCTTGTGCTTCACTAGTGTTTGTTGTCATTGTAGATCTTCTGCTAGGACAACATCACAACTGTAGACCTTTTTTCATAAGTGCTCCCAGTTATCTTTTTAGATGATATACAGATCAAACCAATTAAACGCTATCATGACAATAAGTTAAAATGGCATTGTTAAAATACTTACCACCTCTTTTCTCCTCCTTCTTTGAGGTTTCCTTATGCCTATATGAACATAACTAGAAAAAAAAATAAGAAAAATTGGATAAACAACATGCATTTGTTTCAAGTGGCTGGTAATTTGGACTAATGATGAAACAATGATAGATTTATTTAGCAACAAAAAATTGTAGATTGTTGCCAGTTTTAGTACAATTGATAAATGGAAAGAAATGTTGTGTTTCATAGTTGAGGCATGGACTAGCACTCAGGATATCAGAGTGCAATTTGCCACTCTGCCACAGGTTTCCAGTGTGCCCTTGAGCAAGTCACTTAGGGTGCAATCCAGCTTCCATGGAAGTCAATGGGAGTTTAGCCACTGACTTTAATGGGAGCTGGATTGCACCCTTAATCTCTGTCATGGTTCCCCACTGGTGCAGAAAAGGATTCACACACTCAGCTCTCTCTCACACACACTCACATCTCTCTCTCACACACACACACCTCTGTGGGAAGGCTACCATCATGCGTTGGGTAGCCTTAACCCACTCTGGGCAGCTGGGCCATACGATGCAGTCCATCGTGACCGGTGGCCAGATCAGTGGCCCTGGGGCGGGGCAAACAGCTGGCTGTTACGTTAGGCATCTGAGAAAAAAGTCAGAGGATGTGTCACATTAGCAGCCTTACTCCAAATGGGGCAAGGTTGCCCAAGGCAGGGCAACTTGTGTGGTGAGCTCCACTTCGGGGTTTTGACTGGCGGACAACGTTGCGGGGCATGAAATTTGCAGGCACCTGGGAGCCATTGGCACCTAGAAAACTAAGGCTGGCGACTGGTTCAAGGGTGTAGTGGGGAAGTACGGTTTAATATCAGGATAATGTCTGGCAACTGTATTTATTTTTTTGCTCCCCGAGTTCAATCTGAAATTTCATGCCCTGCGCTGTCGCACATCACGCGCAGCCACGTCACAGCTAGGGCCAAATCTTGTTTGGGCCTGGGGAGAGAGGCGGGCCAGGGCAGGGCGCCCACTTGTGTGGCCAGCACCATGGCCCGGCCCAGCCCACCCATGGCAGCAGTTTCAACAGCAGCCGACTACTCCATGGGTAGGGCAACCATCTGCCCAGCTCCCCGCACTTGCCTTGAGCATGGTCACAGCGCTTGTCTGCCACAGGGCCGCATGTGGCTCGGGCACTCCGCAGCCCACGTGGCTGCACCCATATAAACCTCTTTTATCTATCTTATCTATTAAGACTATAAACTCAACAGGTCTATGTTTTTGTAAGGTGCCTAGCACAAGGAATGCTAGGCACTATGCAAATATAAATAATGAGGATATAAATCTGTATCATTATTGTAAGGATATTGATGTTCAGTTTAAATGGATATTTCCAATTATTTACTTTCGCCATCCCCATCAATTCATGCTTAACACCTCATAGGAAGTTTCTTTAGCACTCTGCAGAATCAGGACAGGAACAGCATGAATTATTTTAAAACTGTTACAAAAGCCATATGGATTCCAAATTTGCTGGGCTCTGTGGAGAAGTAAAAGGTGGGGAAGGGAATTAGTTACTGTATTAAATCTTACTCTCCAAAGTCAAATTTTGTTCAAAAAGCAGATATTATTTTGAACTGAAAAAAATGTGTGTGGTTCTGCTGATGATGGTCTTGTAGTAACAGTGAACCATCACTGTTTCCAACACATCAATAATTATTTCCATCAATAATACTGACAAGAAAACAGATGTTTTGGATTGATAAGAAGCTATAGAAATGGATGCTGTTGTTAAAAATCACTAATTCAAGTTTTACTATCAAAAAATAACCAGCACTCCTCAATGTCCTTTTTGTTCATTGATTACTTGTCATCTACAACGTGTGATTGAGATCCCAAGTCTGCGGCATTTACGAGATAAGTAACACTTATTTTAAAGCGAGCTAGAAATATCCAGCTATAAATAACCATCAGTATTAGAACATAAAAAATGCCACAGACACAAAGGAACAGACCAATGGTCCATCTAGCCCAACATCTCTTCTCCAACTGAGTGGCAACCTCAGTTGCCTCAGGGAAGTTCACAACAGGTCACCCAAGTTCACTGGATACAATCAGGCACCCAAGTTCATTGTGTTTTCCCCATTGCTGCCAATAGGGAAAATGCAGTGAACACAGGTCCCTGGTCATAACGGAGTGATCAATTTCCTGCTATTCACTCCCAGCCCCCAAAATAGGTCTTGTCCTCTGACCAGCTTAACAAATAAGCATTTATGGACCTATGCTCTAAGAATTTATCTAATCCTTTCCCCCCCATGCTCTCTCAAAATTGTTCACAGGCAAATATGAGTATCCAGAACAAAAGTAGCCATTCTCTAAATATCTGTGTGAAGATATTTAGCTTTGCAGAATGCAACAACAATTACCCAAGAATAATTCCAGTGCCTACCTAGGCTGCAATCATGAATTCCCTAAACAGCAGCAGCACAAAAATGAGTGTGGTTGTTGACTGTTTCGCTGTTCCCTACCATAATATTTATATCAACAGTGAAACTGCCCAGAATCTTAAACCTTGGCAAAACTATGAGCAACATCAGAAACAATAAAGTTGTTTGGAAGCTCTGGAAGATATCTGCACCATTTTACATTCAGGGGATTATGTAGAAAGGTGGTGTGGCTAAGTGGGTAATGCACTTGGCTACATACATCTGTAGGTTCAAGTTCTGCTTGGTCTCACACTGGATGGCTACATCCAGTTCACCGTGCTTCAAATGGGTACCTACCTAGACTACTGGGCTGGAGAACTCAAAGGTAAATGGATGTAGTGCTAACCACATCACTTCCTTTTGCACTTTAGGCCACAAAAATTGGTGTAACTTAAAACACTCAAAACTGGGCCTTGACTTGGATTATGCTTGTAGCCATTTGAAGAAAAATCTACCACAACATTCTAGAACCTATAGCGTCCACAACTTATCAGTCATTTACTGGGCCTTTACAATCACCATTGCCCTCACCCGAACAGAATAAAAAATCCCTCATCAGCAGCTTATTGTCAGTCTCTGGGTGTTCTTACACAAGACACCCCCATGCATGGACACTCACTGCCCACTCGGGGGAGGTCTCATTTGAATACGATGCATGGGGATGCGTGCTCCTGTGACCTATGCACAGAACACTCCGGGAAAAGCCCCACAGTTGTGCATGGGACTGACTGTTCGTGTGAAGCACCCCTCATGCATGATGGCCACACCCCCGCCCCACGCAACAACCGGGGGGACCCCACACCCCACCCATCTCATGTAAAAACACCCCTGTGCTGCTAATGCAGGTTTTCTTTTAGGCCAAGGACACAGACTGCTTTCGGGGCAGGATGATCTGGGTGCTACCCCTGCTTTGACTATATAGTTTGAAATCAAATCAATTCCAAATCCAATTTAAGTTTTAGCGGACTGTTCATTTTTTTTGAAGCCATTCAGTTGGACTTAGGTTTGGTTGTGCAGTCTGAAGCAGAACTCTACAGTAGGATCAGGATCAGGCAGGGCCTGCACTGGAGCACACGACTCGCAAAAGTAAATAGGACTGGGTGGTCACACGTCTTCTCCCACAGTAATTTGCAGGGGTAGATTAGGTCCCAGGTAGGTAAGGAAGGGGTTCTCCTGATCACTGGGGGGCAAGAAGCTGCAGCATTGTTTGTCATTCTGCTGTTTACTGTTGATGTTTGGACAGTCTTGCCGCCGCTCCAATGGCATTTGCCATCAATCTACAGCGATATCCAACATTTTGCAACAGTTGCAGATATTCTGCAGCACTTAAGATAATAGTGACATTTTCCGACATTTCTGGCAGTTTTCTGAGTTTTTTCGACATTTTGAACAGTTTTTCTGACACTTTAGCAACACATTCCAACTCTCTGCAGCAATTTCCGACACTTTACGGGACTTGCGACAGTTTCCGACAATTTCTACGCTGCTGAAAAATAGCGACAGGCAATAGCGGAAAGCAGCAGCAAGCATCAGAACAAGCATGGGGATGCCGTGTCCATGTCATGTCAGAAAAATGTCAACAGATGGGAGGTTTCTGACAGAATTGTCGGACACTGTCATTTCAGGCAGGAGTAGGTGGGGATCGCCAATCAGAGTAGCCTTCCCCTCCCACGCCACAAGAAATTGATGTTTGTATAGCAGGTTGGGAGCAATCCCACACTTAATCCCAGACACGTGTGATTAGGCAGGATTGAGGCGGATACAGGGAGAAGGTTTTTAAACAGAAAACTTTAATCCCATGCAGGACTCTATAGAGGCCATAACAGTGGACTAAGACCATGTTCCAACAAACAGTTAAATCAACATAGATGCACCTAACTTTGTTTTTATTCCTGAAGCATTTATACAAACAAAGCACTAACACAACATTGTTCAGTAGTAGGACAAGAAATATACACTCCTTAAAAATCAGGAACACAGACTCCCCTTCAGTTTGTTGTGTGAACACCTGACAGTGGTGAGGGTAGCAATGGAAGTTCAGTGATCATTCCCAGCTTTCTGTACCTGTTCATCTGAATGCTACCAAAGCGGAGTAATTATGATTTACCTGTTTGTTGGAATGTGGAGAGAGGCCACTTTCAGACATGCCTCCCCTGCGTGCATATTCTAGATGCAGGGGGGGGGGAAATGCGCAGCCAGAATACATGTGGGGATCGGCTGGTCTGAAAGACCTCCCCCCACCCCCGCACGCAGCTTTGCTGGCAGAGACACACAGGGATGCAGAGGATGTCTGCCAGCAAAGCCCCACACGGGGGCTTTCAGACCGCCGATTCCTGTGCATATTCTGGCTGTGCATCCCACCCCACAGCCAGAATATGCATGGGGTGGGGGGAGGGGCATGTCTGAAGGTGGCCTAAGGCTCAGGAGATCAGGGTTCTATGTCTGGTTCTGTAGCAGACGAGCTATGTATCCTTAGGCAAATCAGTTCACATCTCCCTTCCTACTCCTGCCCTTTGTCAGTGCTGTGTTTGCGTCTTATAGGTCTGTATAAAACTAGCTTGGAGTCTCAGGACTGTCACATCAAAATTTTAGAAATAAGAGATACCTATAGAGCAGTGTTGGTGTGAAATACAGGCCATCCCTTAAAGTGTAGGATAACTGGCAACCCCTGTGCTGCTTTATAAACAATGGTCGTTTTTAAACAGGCTTGGGGGGGCGGTCCATGTGTAGCACACACGCACCTCCAGTGAGTGAGGGGATTTAAACAGGCCAGGATGGGTGGGTGTGTATCCATACGGAGCATTGTAGATTTTACCCTAATGCTCTGTGCGTGGACATGAGTGGGTAGTGCATGGGTCACAGGAACCCAACCACACCATCTTCAGATGGGCGCGTCCCATTTAAGAACGGCCAACGAGAAGCTTGATTTTATGTTTAAAGCAGAGATTCCCAAAATAGGAGTTGGAAATGGGGCCACTGATTTAAACCCTGGGCCAGATTTGTTTTGCTACGGATGGGGCATATCCTTAATACCTTCATACTTACTCCAGTTTTTTAAACCTTTCCAGCCCGGCGGCCACGTATCTGCCTCCTTGCTTCAGGTCGTGCAAGTCTTGAACGCGGTGCCCCTCCTGAGGGGTATAAAGGGTCCTCACCCCAAAGGGTGCCTGCACCCCTTCGTTTAGCTGGATGATGAGAGCCTCGAAGTTGGGCACATACTGGTGGTTGATCACAAACTTCCTACCCACATAGAAAGGGTCTCCGTTACGGTACACCAGTACCGTCCGGGCTGGGGTGGCATCTGTCAGGCTGTAACTGACAGAAGGGGGTGGTGCAGCCACCATGGTGATTAGGGTTTGAGTGGGAGAGGGGCAGGCTACAAACCAGGGCAATGCATAAAAGAAATACCCCCCCACAACCCCTCTGGGGAAGAGGCGCTGCAGAGACTGCCTGGCTCCTGATGGGGCTGCTCTCCTCCAAGGTTACTCCATAGTATCACCAAGGCAGGCGCCCTCGACCTGGCCCAGCCCAACCCCATCCACCCTGGGGTCGCAGGCGTCCCTAGGGCTTCCCAGGCGGGGCTTTCTCGCCTCCCCCGCGGGGGCTGACGTTACCCGGGGTGGGGATTGTGACTCCCTCTCGCAGACGCCGGGGACCAAAGCAGCTCCCACCCCGGGGGGGGGGAGCATTGAGTAGTCTCCGTGGAAACCTGCTCGTGAAGGGGGGCGGGCCGCACCAGCGGGGCTCCACGAGGCGAGAGCCGGGCCGGAGCTCCCAACCTCCCCCGAGACCATCGTCCTGAGGGGCTGCCCTCAATTCCCGCTGCTCAGCAGCCTCGCGCCTGCCCCGTGCTGACTCCCGGCTTCCCCCGCTCATTACTCTTGCCTTCCCCTGGGACAAGATTCAGCTGAGGTTTGCCCATGTACACGCCTTCGCGGCTCCGGCTCCCTTATTTATCGGTTGTAACTCTTGAGTCAGGACCCTTTAAATTGTGGGCGTAGCTTAAAAACCAAGCAAGTTGTATTTGGTGAGGTTTTTAAATAAAATACTTGGGGTTCTTTTTATGGGGTGAATCCTTCTGAGCTTTTAGGGCATGGGGCAGCATCACTGTTTGGCCATAGTTTAATCATGAACGATAGAAACTCACTTTTTGAAGAAAGAAAACTGAAGTTCTTTTGACTTCATCATGAGCCTACTCCAGGTTTCTAAAAACCAAACCTCCTCCCTCCCACCTCCCCCCAAAAATACATGACTAAATAAAACGGAAGGAGTTGGCCACTCTGCACTTTTATCTTCTCTAGATTTCCCCAAATCCCTGCAAAAGCTCTGGGAACAATCCATTGAATACAAACCTAATTTGAAATTAGGTTCTAAGGCTGTTTTTTTAGACAAGATGGTACCACGCAAGTTGACGCAGTAGACACTGGTACCGCCTGTGTAAAAGAGGCGGCGGTGGGTGGCCGCAACCCATGCACCTCCACCCATCTGCCCACCGGGAACTGGTGAAAACCCTGTTCCGTGCGGTGGGTGGCCAGAACTGTGGGATGGCGGCGTACACCAAGCACACACCCATCCACCACCATCTAAACCCTCCCCCACCCACCAGAAGTGAGCATGCGCTCTCCTGAGCACACACGGACCCAACCCAACCCCACTGCCCTTAAGTCATTAAAAACAGCCTTGTTACTTTAAATTTATGACTAATTGTAAATGTTTGCAGATTCATTTAGAACTTCTCCGTTTTGAAACAGAGGTAGGAAAATTTTCAGACTGTAACTAAGAATGAGGGGGGGGGGGGATTTAAATGGGATTTTTTTTTACAACATCTAATTGATATTTTAAAAATACAGAAAAAATAATATTTTGTAATGGGGAGAACAGAGTTTTCAAAACTGAATTTTATAAATCAATCAGAAAATAAACAGCTTTCCTCCAAATGAAAAACCTAACAAGTGTGGCTGGAGTCTGCATTCCAATATTTTTGTTACTTTATTTGTTTTACTACTAACCATTTCTATATCGTTACTAGGCATATGCAGCGCTTTACAGTCAGATTTTTCTGAGACAGGTCCCTGTCCAGTTGAGTTTATTCATGCTCGATTTGAGTGAGGGTGGTGTTGTTTTCTAAAAACAAACAAACAAAAACCAGCTTTTTTACACTAGGAACGGAACCTGCATTTAGTGGGGAAAGAGGGTGTAAAGTTGCCCTTTTCCTTCACTCTTTTTACCATAGGTCTAGGGCAAGCTGCTAGAGTAGACTGCAGCTGTCTCAAGGCAGCAAATAGTACTGTCAACAACTTGCCTTCCAACCCCATGATCAGGCATTCACCCCAGGGTTGCTGCAGCCCACAGTATCCGTTTGTCCTGGGTCGCTACAATGTGGAGTGAGGGACAAATCCACACCCACCCTACTAAATGTCTGAATAGAAGCCTTACTGGTGGACTGAATGATCCTGAGGCATGTCAGCTGTCGTCTCCACTTGAACTCAGTGAGTTTCAGCCAGACCAGGTTCCATCATCATGGGTGGTCCTGGTCCAGCCAGAGTGCAGCCAAGTTTGGTTCAGGTTGGAATTTCCAGCTTAAGCAGAACTCTTATTAGAGCTCTCTGTCCTTTCCACACTCTCACATCGTCCATTGTGAAAGGGATTTGTTTCTATGCAATAGCACAGAAAAGAATACTCAAAACAATGGGGAGAAAGTCTTTATATTGGTTTGATCTGTTAAAACAGGAATGGGGAACCTCAGGCCCAGGGACCAAATGTGGCCCATGTTTTCATTTGGCCCCTTTCCAGTGCCTGGATCTGGCCCCTAGCACTGAAAGGTTGAGCTCGTAGTAAGGGAAAGAGGTGAGGGCTTGTATGCAAGAGTAGGGGACAGATCCAGGCACTGGATCCAGATCCAGTAGGGGACGTGGACTCTCCTCTTCCTGAGGTCATCCTTTAAGCGCTCCTGTCCCCAGCTATGTGGTCCTCTGATCTTAAAATAGTTTTATTATTATTATTATTATTATTAACAACAAACATTTATATAGCGCCAGCAGTGTACCTGGCACTTTACAAAGTAATAAAATAGACACGGTCCCTGCCCCTAGGGCTTACAATCTGAGAGACAGGAGCTGGGGGAGAGACTTAGGAAGGGGAACAGAGGGAGAGACAAGGGGTCTAACATTCATGAAGATGCGAGGTCTCAAGTGCACGTACTTGGCTTGGTTACGATGAGAATGACAGCAGGCAGGTCCATGTTGCAAGGATAAGGGTAAACCGATCGTAGGTATAGGAATAGTGGCTCACAGAGCAGAGCGAAAGAGGTGTTTTTTAAAAGTGTCACCTGGGATGAAAAAGGTTCCCCACCCCTATATTAAAGAAATAGCTGGAACTGGAACCATACATCCGGTTGTCAAGTGCTGCTGTATAGAAAACCAAGTGACAGCTGAAAGTAGGGAATTGTTAGGAGGGTGGAATAGTAAAATGTCAAGTTTATTTAGAGTTTATATCAAATACCAAATTTGATAAAGCAGGCACACACAGTGTAGGTTTCTTTTTTATAACAGACATAAGCCAAAAATATTCTTAGATGAAATAAAGATTAAAGACAACAACAACAAAGATGGGCAGTGAGTAAAAGGTTGCTCTTTGGTACACAAGCCATTAGAGTGTATAATATTACTCAGAAGATCAAAAATTTTCCATTGGCTTCTCAGATAAAAAATGAATATTTTCCACTGTTTTCTTAGCCAGTTTCATCTCGTCTCAAGTGTAAGTAAGAATTATAGAATATGAAAAACTGTATAAATTATTATTATTATAAGCATTTATTTATAGCACCAGAAATGTACCTGGCGCTTTACAGAGAATAAAATAGACACGGTCCCTGCCCGAGAGCTTACAATCTAAAGACAGAGGGATGGGAGACTTGGAAGGGGGAACAGAGGGAAAGACAAGGGATGCAACATTCATGAGGATGCAAGAACTCAGGTACACATTCTTGGCTTGGTTACAGTAAATAGGAGTTTGCAAATAACAAGTAGGGGATAATCCTGGGTGGGGGTGATTAGCAGGAGTTAGGAAAGGTGGAGCGGAAAAGGTGAGTTTTGAGGAGGGACTTGAAGGTGTAGAGGGTGGGGGCAAGGTGTACGAGGGCATGATGACACGTCACCATGTGTCACAAAATCCAATACAATGCACTGAATAATAAAATCATATTCAGTTCTGTATTACCCATTCCTAAACCTATTATATTCAGTTCTGTATTACCCATTCCTAAACCTATGTAAAATAAATATGCCAATGTCACCATGAAAGGATACCTACATATAAAGAAAAATCACATTTTCTCAATTGTGCCTGTTTTAAGGACAATTCAGAACCTAACCTAAGTCATGCTAATACCTCTATAATTACTAAAGAAAATGTAATTTAATAATAATTTATTGTACAATTTTAAATGTGTCATTAGTCTGTATAATCTTATTACTTCCCACACAGCTTTGGTGTAAAACTTTAAAAATCCAATATGTAATAAATGTGAATAAATAATTGGCAGAGAAAAACTTTTTCAGAAGCAAAGGAGGCCAACTGAGTAATACATGCAAAATAAATAAGTTTACAGCCATCATAACTAAAGCACTGACAGTCAAGTATATTTGACAAGTCACAATCAAGAATGAACTGTCAGCTAGGCCAGATCCTACACTGGCAACAAAAAAACAAAACAAAAATTTTTAGAACCACGCATAACCATAGCTACTTGCTACTTACTCCACCACTTCCCCATAACCGAAATGGTCCAGTCTTCAAATAAAGAGGGGACACAGTCGGTGTGCATCCACAGCAAAGAAAGCAGGCTAGGATGTGGGATTCTAGCTAAAACAAACGAGACAATAGCCAGCCGGAGTCTGGGTTCAGTCTGTGTAGCCACCACTTCACACGGTTTAGCGGGTGAACCTAACAAAGGACATTTTTAGGTCGACCCACCTGAAGGGTGGTTCTGTGTGTGCCGTTGCACACTTCCGGTGAGTGGGAGATATTCACACGGTGGGGATGGGTGTGTAGTCAGTGCATGCTTGCACCCACGCACCGCCTCTTTATGCCCCCACACAGAGCAATGGGGAAAAAACCCAGGTTCCGTGCGGGGGCATGGGTGGGTGGTGTGTGGGTCACAGGAGTGCGCCTCAACCCACGTTGCCTTCAGACAGGCACCCAGGTCCATGGGGTATGGATTCTCGGCAGCCCAGTCCCACCAATAAGTTCTCGGCGGCCGCATTCTGCACCAGCTGCAGTCTCCAAACCATCACCATGGTTCTCGGCAGCCCAACCCCACATAGAGTGTTTTACAGTAGTCTAGCCAAGAGGTGATGAAAGCATGGATGACAGTGGCCAGGTCAGAGTCTGAGATACACGGCAGAAGCTGATGCACCAGATGTAATTGGCGAAAGGCACTCCTTGCCACAGCTTCCACCTGAACATCCAGACCGCATCAATGATGGGGGCCGACACCCCCACTGCCTTACCCACCAGCATCACCTCCGTTTTGTCAGGATTCAGCCTTAGTCGATTAGCCCTCATCCAATCCCCCACAGCTGCCAAACACCCAGTAAGCACTGAGACTGCCGGACCTGGGCCTGATGAAAAAGAGAGGTAAAGCTGGATGCTGATGACACCGCACACCAAACCTCCTGACCTCACCAAGCGGCTGCATATACACGTTGAACAGGAGAGGGGACAGAACAGAAGCCTGCGGGACTCCACACGAGAGGTCTCAGTATGATGAAAAATAATCTCCAAGCACCACTTGGTGAGTTCTTTCGGCCAGGAAAGAACGGAACCACTCAAGAACCTTTCCACCCACCCCCACACGGTCCCGCAGGCGCGTCACCAACATCTCATGATCAATGGTAACAAATACATCTGACAGATCTAATAAAATCAGCAAGGTTGAAAGACCCTGTTCTAATTCCTGACGTAGGTCATCAACCAACGCCACAAGCGCAGTCTTGGTGCCATGACCCGGGAGAAATCCAGACTGTGAGGGATCAAGGAAACCAACACGATCCAGATGCTCCTGTAACTGCTGAGTCACCACCCGTTCAATAACCTTCCCTAAAAAGGGAAGGTTAGAGACTGGCCAATAGCTAGCAAGGGAGGCAACGTCCAGCGATGGTTTCTTGAGCACAGGCTGCACCACCACCTCCTTGAGGCAGCCTGGCACCCTGCCCTCCCTAAGGGAGGCATTGACCACCCCAGCCAGCAATGGTCCCATCATCTTCCAGCATGCCTTAACCAGTCAGGACAGGCATGGATCTAATTCACAAGTGGCCCTGATGACCCCAAGAACATCCTCCGCATCGGCGGGTGTCACCAACTAAAACTGATTCCACAAACTGGGACAAGGCGGGGCTAACCTATAGTTTCCCCACTGCAAGAAGTGCAGTGTCGAAGTCGTGGTGAATCCGAGCGATTTTATCTGTAAAACAATCCACAAATATGTCACAGTGGGCACAAGATGACTCCACTCCCAAGGTGGAGGGAGACCAGACTGACCAGTCTCCGCACCACCCAGAAAAGCTCCGCTGGACAGGATTTTGCAGATGCTTTGAAAGCAGCAAAGAACTCCTTTGCTGCCCGCATAGCCATTGCATAGGCTCGTAAACTGGCTCTATGTCGCAATCTGTCAGCTTCAGCACACAAACAACGCCACCGTCGCTCCAACCACCACCCCTCCCGCTTCAGCATCCGCAGCTCCTCCAAGAACCAGGGAGGCCTATGGTGCTGCCACCTGGGAAGCGAATGCCTAGGAGCTATCCGATCAATGGCCTCCATCAGCAAGGTGTTCCACAGCACGATGAGGTCATCGATGAGACGGTCATCAAGATCACACGGTATCTCACCCAGAGCATCTCGGAACCGCTTCAGTTCCATCAGTCTCCAGGGGCAAACCATTCGAATTGGTTCCACGCCTTTCCGGGGGCAGACGTGCACCAGGTGAGGCCTGCAGGAGGTAATGATCCGTCCATGACCAGGGCACAGCTGATATCTCCCGCACCAACCTCCCCTGCCTCAAGGCCTGAGCAAAATATAGTTTGTCGAATTATAATTTTATTTTAAAATTTTCTCATTACCATAAAACACTGAAGTGAAGTTGAAACAAGTATTTGAAGCGATTATCAAATTTGGCCTATTCAAATTCAAAGCATGACAAGAGTTTGGAGGCAGGACTCAAAAATCTTCATTTTTGAATATCACACAAAGTTTGAGTTTGCAAGTTTGTTATTTCATCCGTTCGTTATTTAAGTTTGCTTCATTATTCATTAGTTTAATATTCGGTATTTTGTGTCTTTGGCAGAAATATTTTGTAGTTGTTCATGTATTCAGCAGTTGTTTTTAAAATTGTTCAAGTCCTGATTGGGATATCTGTCTTGTACAATGCAGAGACAAGTAGGGTGGGAAAGGGAAGAAACACATGAATAAAGAAGAGTAAAAGACAAGACACGTGAAGTAGTAAGTACCAGAGTGTCAGGACCCTCGCGTTTGAATTACCATTGAAAGAAATCTCGTGTAGTTTAATGACTATACACATACATCATTTAAGGAATATATTCAATTCTATACAAGAGTGAAAATGAAATTCCATTTTATTACCTTCAGAAAACGTTTTGTGAAAACACTATTTATTTGTTCATTTTTGACAAAGCCCGTGGGAAACCCCAAAGACGTAGCCTACTTACACCTCCGTCGGGAACAATAGTGAGTTTCACATGAGTAATCACAGCCTGCATTTGAATGGCAGTGGCATTGAAAAAATGCCTTTTATGGGGATTAAGCTACATGGAAAAAAAGGGAGAGGCAAGTGTCATATTTAAACACTGTTTTTATCACAGAGGAACGGCCTCACATAAGCATAAGACTGCAGAAGTCTAGCAAAACTTTAACTGCAGACAGACTCTAAATGAAACTCAAATAAAACCATAGAAACATCCTTATCATCATGGTCTACTGTAATCCAGATCTTTCCTTGCTACAGATATAGCTCATGTCCCCACGCCTTTAACTGTCAGAACATATTGACACTGAATCAAGGTCTGTGTGTGCATGCATGTATGTACACGCTATCTGCACATGGTGTTTCTGCTGGAGTCTGACTGCACAGCCCCACCCCAGCTTGGGTAGCAGCACATTCAGACCTCAGCAGCAGCACTATGCACACACCCAGTGTATGTGCGTGTGCAGTGTCACTTCAGTCTGCATGCACAGGGTCCTTGGATCAAGGACTTTGTGGGCACAATCCTCCATCCATTAAAGTCAAAGAGCGCATTCCCACATACAGAAAAATGCTGGTATTTCTAAATGCAGGCAATTTTAAAATGCGCTTGCATTTATTCACACCAGCATTTATTCACACCAGCATTTAATTTACGCATTCAAGCAATTTTGAAGAATGCGCCTTTCACATTCCCACAAGCCCCTCAGGTGGGGGGTGGACGGACAGGAGGAGGAGCGGCTGTCATATGTTACACAGCGCCTCGCTTCCCGGGCTCTCGGCTCCCAGAGAGGGGAGAGCAGCAGAGCCGCTGTATAATTGACATGTAACTGACTAGGCTAGTCAATATCATGTCAGTTACACAGCACCTCACTTGCCCGGCTCCTGGAGAACAGAGTGGCACCGGGAAGCGAGGCGCTGTGTAACTGACATGTGGAAACCAACATTCTCACAGGAGGAGTTATGTGGGTCATTTCAAACCCGCACTCGTAAAGGTAGGTTTTGGCCGCTTGTCAATGCGCTTAAAAAACAAAACGCAAGGATGGTTAAAGAAGCGCATACAGTCTTTCACACTTCAAGGAAATATGCAGGGAAAAAGCAAAAAGCGCTGGTCTGCTGTAGGTGGAAATGTACGCAAAGTCTCCGTTCTCACTGACTTTAATAGTGGAGGATTACATCCTGTCTTGCTATTACAGTAGAACTTTTCCCCTTGTGCCCACACACACACTGATCTAGATATGTCTATAACCTGGACAAAAAACAATTCCCACGAAGTATCTGCATAAGGGATAGTTTCTACTGTAAACTCAAAAACGAGGCTACACAATTTAAAAGAAGTCAGAATGAGGCTCTTAGTGTAATTCCCAAATCCATTTAGAGAAGCCACAAAACTGCATTTGTCTTTGGAAATGGATCTATTTATCTGAAATTATAGCATTCCTTTTCTAAAAGTACTGACAGTAGAATCTGCTAACCTAGATCTCTCTATTCTAGATATGTGTTCTGTCCTCAGCTACTTTTAAAAAAATTATTCTTTATATAGCAATTTTCAGAGTGTTTTACAATCCTTAGCTTATTCAATCTCACAACAATCCTGTGAGGTAGGTCATTATTCCCATTTTACAGATGGGAACCGAGGCTGACTGGCTAGAGGCCACTTATTGAGCTCAAAACTAGGGCCTTTTCACACAGACACTAACTGATAAAATGGGTGTTACATTTAATTATACATGTTGCAGGGCTGCATGTGCGCTCTTTGGGTGCCCTGCAACATGTATAATAAAATGTAACACCCATTTTTATCAGCGTTAGAGTGTCTGTGTGAAAAGGGCCTAGGACAAGACTTGAATTCAACCCTGGTCTCCCAGGTCTAAGTCCAATATCTTATCCACTAGGCTACATTTTCAGGTGGTTTAGTCTTGCAATGCCAAGCTTGTGTGCTCAGGATACGGGGAAAGAAGGAGAAGGTCCAAATCTTGGATCAATGCCATTGATTCATCCACTATCCTTGTGTGCATGCCTTCATCTCTGCTCCTTCTCCATGAGCTGAGTCTTTCAGTTCTTGGGGGTTGGGAACTAGATAGGGACCTAGTACTATAGGACCAAATAAAAATTAGCCATGAGCCACGTTTGGCCCTTGGCTTGAGGTTCCCCACTCTTGCTTTAGGGTCATTTACCCCTTTGTTAAGGAGATTCAAAGAGAAAACAGGGGAAGGCGATGCTTGAAGCATCAGAGGCAGTTTGAGGGCCTTGCAGAAGCCTGCAAGCAAACTGGGGGAGGAGCTGCTACCACAGAGGAAGGTTTTGGTAAATTCTGCACTACTAGACTTTGGGGCTGCACTGTAGGTGTAGTCAGCTGCTTCTTATCTGCTGCCTCTCACCTTGTAAGTTCATTTCTGTAATATGCCATAAATTTCCAGTTTCTCTCTTGCTCTCTTCATAAAGAAACAAACCCAGACCAAAAAACGTTCCATGATTCAGGGAAGAGGAAGCAATGCAGGGGGACATTAAAACTGGTCTGGAAGAGAAAAGCACTGACAGTACCCATCAGCTTTCAGCACTGAACAGGTGTTGGGCATTATCAGCTACACAAATGTTCACTGCTGATCAGTTGCTGAGCACCATCAGCAGTAATGAACACACCTGGTCAGCACTAAGCCTCCTCCTATATTTGTTTCTCAACAGGTCTATATATGCGAGTGTAAAAGTATCCCTGGCACACTCCTCCTGAAAGATGCCCTCACAACGCTTCTCTGTGGAATTTTACTCTGTAGCTTCTGTAAGGTTTGTCCCTATAAGGTTAGGGCTTTTCCAATGGGGAAGGCTTGATCATCTGTGCTGTTTCAGTCTGGCCTCCAAACCTCCCCAGTCCAATCTACCTGGCTGGGTCTTGTCCCACACCTGTGGGTCCCCAAACAGCCTCCGTTCAGCCATGCCCCCCCCCTCCTGTATCCCTGTTCACCCCCACCCAAGATCCAGGCTCTGTCTCCAGGGTTGGATTGCTGGGACTGGTTCTTTCCAGCAATCTAGCAGGGTTTTCATTCCTTCCAACACTCTCTACTCCAAACTTCTTTCCCATAACACTCCTCCCCCTAACTGAGAGGGGATTCACACGTGTGTTTAAAATCGCACAGCCGCCACGGCGGCATAGTGCGATTTAAAGAACCCCGCGCTTCCGGGTTAGTGTGAATGCGGTGAGCGCGCACATTTCCACTTAGCCTGAATGTTTGGAGTGTGGTTTGAAAAGTTGCTCCAAGCAGCTTTTCANGCATTTATTCACACCAGCATTTAATTTACGCATTCAAGCAATTTTGAAGAATGCGCCTTTCACATTCCCACAAGCCCCTCAGGTGGGGGGTGGACGGACAGGAGGAGGAGCGGCTGTCATATGTTACACAGCGCCTCGCTTCCCGGGCTCTCGGCTCCCAGAGAGGGGAGAGCAGCAGAGCCGCTGTATAATTGACATGTAACTGACTAGGCTAGTCAATATCATGTCAGTTACACAGCACCTCACTTGCCCGGCTCCTGGAGAACAGAGTGGCACCGGGAAGCGAGGCGCTGTGTAACTGACATGTGGAAACCAACATTCTCACAGGAGGAGTTATGTGGGTCATTTCAAACCCGCACTCGTAAAGGTAGGTTTTGGCCGCTTGTCAATGCGCTTAAAAAACAAAACGCAAGGATGGTTAAAGAAGCGCATACAGTCTTTCACACTTCAAGGAAATATGCAGGGAAAAAGCAAAAAGCGCTGGTCTGCTGTAGGTGGAAATGTACGCAAAGTCTCCGTTCTCACTGACTTTAATAGTGGAGGATTACATCCTGTCTTGCTATTACAGTAGAACTTTTCCCCTTGTGCCCACACACACACTGATCTAGATATGTCTATAACCTGGACAAAAAACAATTCCCACGAAGTATCTGCATAAGGGATAGTTTCTACTGTAAACTCAAAAACGAGGCTACACAATTTAAAAGAAGTCAGAATGAGGCTCTTAGTGTAATTCCCAAATCCATTTAGAGAAGCCACAAAACTGCATTTGTCTTTGGAAATGGATCTATTTATCTGAAATTATAGCATTCCTTTTCTAAAAGTACTGACAGTAGAATCTGCTAACCTAGATCTCTCTATTCTAGATATGTGTTCTGTCCTCAGCTACTTTTAAAAAAATTATTCTTTATATAGCAATTTTCAGAGTGTTTTACAATCCTTAGCTTATTCAATCTCACAACAATCCTGTGAGGTAGGTCATTATTCCCATTTTACAGATGGGAACCGAGGCTGACTGGCTAGAGGCCACTTATTGAGCTCAAAACTAGGGCCTTTTCACACAGACACTAACTGATAAAATGGGTGTTACATTTAATTATACATGTTGCAGGGCTGCATGTGCGCTCTTTGGGTGCCCTGCAACATGTATAATAAAATGTAACACCCATTTTTATCAGCGTTAGAGTGTCTGTGTGAAAAGGGCCTAGGACAAGACTTGAATTCAACCCTGGTCTCCCAGGTCTAAGTCCAATATCTTATCCACTAGGCTACATTTTCAGGTGGTTTAGTCTTGCAATGCCAAGCTTGTGTGCTCAGGATACGGGGAAAGAAGTAGAAGGTCCAAATCTTGGATCAATGCCATTGATTCATCCACTATCCTTGTGTGCATGCCTTCATCTCTGCTCCTTCTCCATGAGCTGAGTCTTTCAGTTCTTGGGGGTTGGGAACTAGATAGGGACCTAGTACTATAGGACCAAATAAAAATTAGCCATGAGCCACGTTTGGCCCTTGGCTTGAGGTTCCCCACTCTTGCTTTAGGGTCATTTACCCCTTTGTTAAGGAGATTCAAAGAGAAAACAGGGGAAGGCGATGCTTGAAGCATCAGAGGCAGTTTGAGGGCCTTGCAGAAGCCTGCAAGCAAACTGGGGGAGGAGCTGCTACCACAGAGGAAGGTTTTGGTAAATTCTGCACTACTAGACTTTGGGGCTGCACTGTAGGTGTAGTCAGCTGCTTCTTATCTGCTGCCTCTCACCTTGTAAGTTCATTTCTGTAATATGCCATAAATTTCCAGTTTCTCTCTTGCTCTCTTCATAAAGAAACAAACCCAGACCAAAAAACGTTCCATGATTCAGGGAAGAGGAAGCAATGCAGGGGGACATTAAAACTGGTCTGGAAGAGAAAAGCACTGACAGTACCCATCAGCTTTCAGCACTGAACAGGTGTTGGGCATTATCAGTTACACAAATGTTCACTGCTGATCAGTTGCTGAGCACCGTCAGCAGTAATGAACACACCTGGTCAGCACTAAGCCTCCTCCTATATTTGTTTCTCAACAGGTCTATATATGCGAGTGTAAAAGTATCCCTGGCACACTCCTCCTGAAAGATGCCCTCACAACGCTTCTCTGTGGAATTTTACTCTGTAGCTTCTGTAAGGTTTGTCCCTATAAGGTTAGGGCTTTTCCAATGGGGAAGGCTTGATCATCTGTGCTGTTTCAGTCTGGCCTCCAAACCTCCCCAGTCCAATCTACCTGGCTGGGTCTTGTCCCACACCTGTGGGTCCCCAAACAGCCTCCGTTCAGCCATGCCCCCCCCCCTCCTGTATCCCTGTTCACCCCCACCCAAGATCCAGGCTCTGTCTCCAGGGTTGGATTGCTGGGACTGGTTCTTTCCAGCAATCTAGCAGGGTTTTCATTCCTTCCAACACTCTCTACTCCAAACTTCTTTCCCATAACACTCCTCCCCCTAACTGAGAGGGGATTCACACGTGTGTTTAAAATCGCACAGCCGCCACGGCGGCATAGTGCGATTTAAAGAACCCCGCGCTTCCGGGTTAGTGTGAATGCGGTGAGCGCGCACATTTCCACTTAGCCTGAATGTTTGGAGTGTGGTTTGAAAAGTTGCTCCAAGCAGCTTTTCAAACCGCACTCCAAACATTTGGGCTAAGTGGAAATGTGCGCGCTCACCGCATTCACACTAATCCGCAAGTGCGGGGTTCTTTAAATCGCACTATGCCGCCGAGGCGGCTGTGCGATTTAAACGCACGTCTGACTGCGCCCTGAGTTGATCTCAGTGCTTTGGGGCTTTTACAGAGCTAGCCACACCCAAGTGCAGGTGTGAGGCACTCAGGCTAATGGTCCTTTACTCCTCCAGCACCTGAGCCTCAGATATCACCTGCAGCCCATGTTGGTGCTACCACACTTAAGGGCCAGCAGTCCAAAAGGCCTGCTCCCTTCTTACAACAACATGTTATACTGTATTTCAACATCTAGCACATAAGTTAGAGGAGAAGGAGCTACAGCACCCAATTAAAGCACACACAACAAACTTACCTTTGCAACAGAAAGCAAAAGGTTCCATTTCAGGCCCTGTTTGAGGTTCCATTTCTGTTTTACACAGTCTTTCTCTTCTTGAGTGTTCATAACACAGGCCTCAAGTTTGCAATTATCTGGGAAGCTTCCTAAATAGAAAGACAATGAATGTATATTTTGTTGCATCATAATTTTCTTGAGATAAACATGGATTTTATAGTATATTGATATTTTTCAGGAGCTAAGACATTATCAATGTTACAAAATGCACATTTGCTTCTCAGTTTATGTGGCAACAATAGCTAGAAGGGATGACGAGAGAGAGCTGAGAAAACGATTTTGAAAGTATCCGTAAATACATTGTTTGAAAAAATTGACTAAATTGGTATTTATTCATAAATATTAATGCAGCATGCACAAACATCCCTAATCAGACAGTGTGATGGGAAAACAGGAGACAAACAGGAAGCGTTTGTTTTACCTTTAAAGTGATTGGTGTCTATTTCTATATGGGTTATTATTCCAGGATGTGCCAGTCGGAAAATTGCCCATTCGCTACAAGACATGAAGAGAGCACCTTTCCCATCAGCCTGGAATGAGAAGGAAAAAGACTTTAGTACAGTTCTGCAAACCTGCAAAAACAGAGTTAAAGACTCTTCAGAAATATAATCCCGTTTTTAGAGGTTAAAACTATCCTAGTTTCAATATTCTGGCAACAAAACTTAAGTAAGCAAGTAAAAGCAGCAGCATCCTTCTCTTTCCAACTACAGGTGTCCAAATTTCAGTCCATTCATATTGCATGCATTCAGTGTGTTTGCTATTGATTAGATAATTTTTTTATTTATTTATTTTATAGATTTATATCCCGCCCCCTCCTGCAAAGCAGCTCGGGGCGGCTAACAACAATGATAAAAACAATTAAAATCAATTAAAATATAAATATAAAATGCATCAATAAAACAGGGCTAAAAGACAATAGTAAATAAATTAATGGGCGGGGGATTAAAATCACCCCCCCTCCCTCCCTCCCGAAGGCCTGGGCAAACAGCCAGGTCTTACAGTTCTGCCGAAATGTCAAAAGGCTTGGGGCCAGGCTCTCTCTGTAGCCAATGATAAAGCATCCACTGACTTCAGCTGGTGTAGGAGCCGATCATTAATAGCTTGATCATTAACAACTTGTAAACTTCATTTCTCAGTAATTTTTGCCTCTTAATTTTTTATTGTATCTATCTCTTAGCTGACTTTATTACAAAACTATGGAAAGAATGCAGACAGAGAATACCAGAACACAAAAAGATAAAGAAAGAACTTTTTAAAACAGATTTTTCATAGACTAAAATATTAGGTTGGAGTGCCTAAAATAATAAAAGTGATACTGCCTTCTACAAACACAAGGAAAAATTTAAGATGATTTTTTTTTTTTTTAAAGGTTTAAAAGATTTCTCAAATTTCACTACAACACAAACATTTAAAAATTCATGTGTGCTTAAGACGTTTAATTTGAAAACTAAAATCAGAGCTGTAACTTTTTTATTCCTTACCTTTAAAACAGACGGCCTGTTCAGTTTTCTTCCTGTTTCCCAACCATCTTCTATGGATGTTGCTCTTCCTGGCCCTAAAGCAAGAGGAAATACGTAATATATATGAGCGTGTATATAAGGAATACTTAAAGGTATTGGTGTGTTCCTGAAAGATGCCAGATTGTCAGACAAAGGATGCTATCCCCATTCGTCCAAGAGCACAGAGGGTTTTCGTGTGTGTAAGTTGTGTACAAAAGTGCCACATTAGACCCAAGTGGGTGCCAAATTCTTACTCAGTGGAGGTCTCTACACGTTATGTTAACCGTGGGGAAAATCAGCTCCATGGTACTTAGACTGTAATATCATCCCATGGTTCACCAGCAAAAACAAATGTTCATGCTGTTAAAGGTTTATGCTGACACCCTATGGAATCTGTCCAGCACGGGGAGGATATCAGGTGGCAGCATACACACGGGATCGGTCTCTCTGCTCAGCAAGGCAAGTCCTAGCTCAGTGAAAGTGACAAAGCCCAGCAAGTCGTCTTCAGCTCCTAAATCCTGCAGATGGCAGCTCATAAGTGAAACTGAGGCTGTTTTCAAACATGATAATATCACGGGTGGCTATGCTTTGACCCACGTGGCCACCCGTGGTCCGTCACATTTGAAAAGGTCCACCAGATGTTTCCCCAGGCTGGACCCAGGGTTTGCGTGAGCTGTGGAGGTTTTTAGGCCAGGCTGTGACTTGGGCCCATCGCTGAGGCACAGCCCAGGCTAAGAGCTGCTGCAGCCCATACAGCGCAACTCCAGACGGGGGTAGAGCGTGCCGTCGCATTTGATGGCCCGGGTCTGGGGCAGGGGTGGGTGTGGCAGCCTCATACGCTGCCGTTACTGCCCATCAGGGAGAAGGGTGGGCCATGCTCAGTAGCATGGGGGGGCGGGGCCATGCAGAACCACATCTGCACATTGCCCCACCCTGTCCCCTGGCCTGGGCCACCAACACGTCTGTTCAGTGACCAGGCCGAATCCTGCCCACGATGAGGGCCCTCATCCTGGACAGGATCAAAGCATGACGGTGCACTGACAAGCCAGTCCAATGGCCAGATGCTGATTTTTATGTCATATATTTCCAGCTGCTCTAGTGGGTCAGGGGTTCACTGCAGCATAGCCACAATCAGCAGGCTGCTGCCTATGAATGATGGAGCATGGAAAGCAACTCTGCCTGGGAGTGGTCAAACCATACGTAAGGGCTGACTACACGGAGGGTCTGTGCTTGGGCTCTGAAGAGTAACCCTGCACGTGCGCGTGAGAGAGAGTGATGGGCAATGATCTGTCTCACTGTGAAGAAGGATTTGGCACCCACTCAGGCCTAGTGCAGCTCTACAGCATACAACCCATTTGCCTAACCTCTTCCCTTACCCACTGGATGAAAGAGGATTGATCCCAAAGACTGCTGTTTATCCACAAAACAGAAAATGGGTGTTTAAGCTTCCTCATGTTGCCCCACCAGTATGCCCCAGCCATAAACAGGAGAGGCCATTTGCAAAGGTATATAACAGCCATTACTACACTCAGTCTAGCCCTTGGTTTCTGCTGAAATGAACAGCAGTGGGGCTGTTCCTTTCTTGTTCACTGGGAAATCATCTGGCTGTTTTGATGCCATGATCACTGTTCGCTTACAGCATTAAACACAAACTGATGTCTTTAACTTACTTAGAATATTCTTTGGGTGGCCAATCCAGCCAATTGGCCACCCAATCCAATCGCTAAATCCAACACAGACACCTCCATTGACCATTGCCACCAAGTCTTTTAAGTCATTTGTTCCAAAAGTTGACCAGTCTCTCTGGACAGTACCATACACTTTGAAACGTGCAATCCCACCATCTATAGGGAGGAGAAAAAATATTACCATCCACTTTCATTGTGTGTTTTTTAAAAGGGAGTGTGGAGCCAAGTGAATTAAGATGTGCATGCACACACGATGGAAAAACTGCAGGAGTTTTTTGTAACTGTGAACAGATTAGGTTGCAGGATGCCTTGTGTTTAATGCATAATTAAGCTGAAAGTTTTGCCTAGCAAACAATAGTGCTTTCTTGTTCTTGCACATTTATCATGACATTGGAATAGTTTCATCCCATTCTCAGTCCTAGGAGCACCATAAAGACATGTATTATGGGGACAGTCATTCCTTCTCTGTTTCCTATTTGGCTCTATTGTTACCTTAAAGTTCAGCACCAATGTCCTGACAGTCAGGACAATTGAAATGAACTAAACTGGAGTTGAACTGAATTGAACAGCAGAAGTGAACCCATGGGATGCAATGTGAGAATGGTGTTCTACTCAATCACCCACAAGAAACTCAGAATGAAGGAGAAACATTTTGTGTGCATGCATCCTTAGCCATGATAGCCTTGAGTAAGTCACTCTCTCTCAACCTCAGTTCCCCATCTGTCAATGGGAATAATAATGACCCTTAATGGGTTGTTGTGGTAATGAACTAGATAAAAGCTGCAAAGGACATTGAAACTGAAAGTGCTGTAGAATGATAAATAATAGAGGTGGGACCCCGGGCCCATTACCGGATTTACCGGTTCTCTGAAAACCGGATTCCCGGATTAAATCCGGTATACCGGTACCGGATTTATTTCATTGATTTCAATGGGGCGCTGTGTCCCCATTGAAATCAATGAAATAAATTAATTCCCTCCCCCTCCCCCTCCCAGGCTGCGCGGGTGGAAGGGGGGACACCCCCCACCCACCCTGCCCAGCCTGGATTTTTGTTTAAAAAAAGACCCAGAGGCGAGCCCACCCCCCAGCACCAGCGGCCGCGGCGTCCCCGCAGCCGCCGGTAAGTATGACCCGATCCCTGGGGGGGGTGTTTAACACCCCCCCAACCCCCCAGGGATCACCCCTACTAAAGTTCAGTGCGCTTACCTTGCGGAGCTCCGGCGGCGGCGGCGGGCGGTCCGGCGGCCTCAGCGCCGGCTGTGGCTGCCGGCGTCAGAGACGCTCTAGGCCTTCCGGGGAAACCCGGAAGTTCCCCGGAAGGCCTAGAGCGTCTCTGACGCCGGCAGCCACAGCCGGCGCTGAGGCCGCCGGACCGCCCGCCGCCGCCGCAGCTCCCAAAGGTAAGCGCACTGAACTTTAGTAGGGGTGATCCCTGGGGGGTTGGGGGGGTGTTAAACACCCCCCCCAGGGATCGGGTCATACTTACCGGCGGCTGCGGGGACGCCGCGGCCGCTGGTGCTGGGGGGTGGGCTCGCCTCTGGGTCTTTTTTTAAACAAAAATCCAGGCTGGGCAGGGTGGGTGGGGGGTGTCCCCCCTTCCACCCGCGCAGCCTGGACTCGGGGAGGGTTTGTTTTTTTAAAACTTTTTTGCTGGGGCTTTAAGTTTTTACATTGCAGCCATTTTTAAATGGCTGCAATGCAAAAAAATCCGGTACCCGGAATCCGGTACCCGGACCGGATTTACCGAGTCGAATCCGATAATGCCGGTACGCCCGGTACCGGCATTATCGGATACCGGATTTACCGGTTTTCCCACCCCTAATAAATAATAGTGATAAAAATGGAAACAAAAACCATGAGTCATGTTTATTTTTATTTATAGTATAGATGGTCAATGCAAGATGCACTTTATTCACGTGTACATGTAGTCCATCTACACAGGTTTCACAATGGGCATTTTAAGACAAGACACTCTCCACCCACTACCCACCCCACTATACATGTTGCAGGGCTGCAGTGTTGCCCTATGGGTGCCCTGTAACATGTATAGCGGGTGGAAGGTGTGTGTGAGTAGTCTTGTCTGACAATGCCCAATGAAAGGGTTTGGTTTCCAGTGCAAAGATTATTATACATTTCCATGCAGGGCTACTGGAATTTGCATCATCAATAATCAGCAATGCTAATTGACTCTCCATGCTATATGTCAGCATGCTAACTATTTCATTGTGTAGCAGTATCTGAGGGTACCGTAAAAGCCTTAAACTGCTGCATAGAATGTATTATTGTAAACTGTACAGCTGACAAAACTGATATAAACTTCAAAGCAAGTAGAACACTGCAGTTCTCTACCTCCTATTGGGACTCCTCTTATAGATGAAGACTGGCCTCTCTGGTCAGTCAGGTCTGCAGCCTTGGGAGTGCTTCTGGACCCCATGCTGCACCTGGATTGTCAGGCTGCAGCAGTGGCCAGGAGCAGTTTTCACCAACTCCGTCTGGTGAGGAGGATGCAGTCTTTTCTTTCTGATTCGGAGCTGGCCACTGTCATCCATGTTTTCATCACCTCAGGGCTATATTACTACAACATGCTCTACGTGGGGCTGTCCTTGATGACTGTTCAGAAGCTGCAGCTGGTGCAGAATGCGGCGGCTCACCTCTTTTCGGGGGTGACGCACCGGAAGCATATTACACCAGTGGTTCGTAGTCTGCGCTGGCTTCCTATAGCACAATTCAAGGTGCTGGTTTTGACCTTTAAAGCCCTAAATGGTCTGGGTTCCACGTATCTGAAAGACCATCTGTCCTTCCATGACCCATTGCGGCCCCTGCAATAGTCGGGGAGCGCCTCCCTGTGGGTACCGTCTGCTAGTTTTGTTCATACGACGAGGGGTCGCAGGGAGACGTTCTCGGTTGCTGCCCTGATGTTATGGAACTGCCTTCCCCCAGAGGTTCATTTGAGCCCGACCCTTAGTGTCCTCCAGAGGTGGTGTAAGACCTTCTTGTTTGTAAAGGCATTTTGCAGGCAGGGATAGGGGATGGAGGATTGATGGGTGGGTTTGGGGTAGGAGTGTGAGGGGGGGTTGGATGTGGGAAATGGGGAGGTGGTATTGGGTGGGTTTTGCATGAGGGTTGGGGGCTTTGGGGGTTGTTTTGAGGGTTTTTTTTACTGTTTTTATGAACTTTTTAATATGTTTTTATATGTGTTTTATATATTTATACTTTATTTGTAAGTCACCCTGAGCCTTTTTTAGGGAAGGGCGGGATAGAAGTTTAAATAAATAAATAAACAAACAAAAATACCTTTCCTTATTCCACCTCAATTGCTTAAAGAAAGTTCTATTCTCCCTAGGAGTGAGCTTCCTAATTCATGCCACTTCTTTATTTATTGATTTAAATTTATTATCCCATTCTATCCCAAGGTTTCGTGGCAGGTTACCACACACACATCATAAAAAAGACAAAAATAAAACAAGTTTAAAACCCTTTATCCCAAACTTCCCTCAAACCCTTATCCAAATAAAAATGTCTTACATAGCCTCCAGAAGATGAACAGGTTCGAGCTCAAATGAACTTCTAGGGGGAGGAAGTTCTAAAGTTGTGAGGCAGCCACTATTTCATACATTCCCTCCCTCCCTGCCCCCCGGGCATATTCTGGCTGGGGGGGGGGGGGGAAATGCACAGCCAGGATATGCACGGGGATAGGCCGGTCTGAAAGCACCCCCCACACATGGGTTTGCAGCAAACACACGCAGAGATGCAGAGCAGGAAATAGAGCTCTGCATCCCTGCGCGTGTCTGCCGGCAAAACCGTGGGAGGAGGGGGGGCACTTTCAGATCGGCCGATCCCCGCGCATATCCTGGCTGCACATTCACCCCACCCCGCAGCCAGAATATGTGCGGGGGGTGGGGGGAGGAATGTCTGAAAGTGGCCTAAGACTGCTTCTCTGGAGCTCTTGCTGTGTGAACCTGACAGGAAGATGGCACATGCAGGAGAGCACTCCCAGCTGACCTCAGAAACGATGATGGAACACGAGGAAGGAGGTATTCTAGAACTTCTTACAGATATGTGCGTCCCACGCTGTTTAACTTTTGTTCCTGGCTTCATGTTCATTCTGCTCTATCCCCACCCTAGGTTGCTCTATCTCCGCCCCATTGCCAAAGAAACCCCTCTTAATAAATACTAATTAAAAAGTTGTTCACAATCCTTTACTTATGCTATTTTTGTTAATAAATATTTTCTCTTGCTGAACAAACCCAATTGTCCTCGTTAGGGCGGCCCATAAATTATGTAACACATTAAGGGATGGAGCGGGGCCTTTTTCAGGGGTGTTTGTTTTCACGTTCTACAGTGTTACAGGACGTGAGTGAATCTTGATCCAAAACACGTGTTTCAAAATTGGCAGACAGCCCGTTTATTGTATCAACTTTCTCTTTATTCATCCCACTAGTTTACAAGATACAAAGCAAAAGCAGCCAATTTTGCACCAAAAAAACCATAATGCATATATTATTTGTGAGTTCCTAATTATTCGAGTTCATAGTGACTGCTTTCAAGGGTGAAAGGCCGTAAGACCAGCAACATGTAGGACATAAATACACACAAAACATGGCTAAAGACCAATACAAAATTTATATAAATGTTACCTGGATAGATGTTGAGTCTTATGTGAGTCCATCTCTGCTTTGAAGTAACAGAAAAATAACTGTGAACATCAAGGTATCCTGGCTTTATCTCTGTCATGGAAACCAGAAGAGCCCATTCATCGGACTTCATCTGACAATAAATATTACTGAATTAGTTACCAGGGTCTTTGTAAGGGATATACCAGGAATCTTGCCCTTCATTAAGCAGGATTAGTATACAACAGTATGCTCTGATACATTTAAGTTGTTCTTTCTCTGCACTGTACTTGTCCAAACGCACTTTTTAATCATCGATCTCTTGCAGGTATGTTTGAGAGAGCACTTGAATTCCCCTACCCATTGTTTGTCATTTTTTGTTTCCAAGAGAATTAACATTTATTTTAACATTTTAAATCTAGAGAGAGTATGTTTGCTGTGTTCTTCCCAAATATAAGAGGTGGAGGCAAAGTAGTTTAGACAGTAGGTGAAAACAGACATGCACCTTAACTACACTTTAACACCGCTTTAACATTTCTTATGCATGTTGCAGGGCTGCATAGGGTGCCCATACAGCCCTGCAACATGCATATGAAATGTTGAAGTAGAGCTACAAGCACGTGTGTTCTCCCTGAGGCTCCCTGCTCAGCACTCCTAGTCTGGGGTGTGTTCTGCTCCAGCCAATCAGAAAGGGCAATTGGGTCACTTACCTGGTGAATTGCCCTTCTGTTGGGATATGCAGGACGGGAGCTCTTACTCTGGGGATGATCCCTGCCAAGGCCAGTAGGGGGCAGACTTCACAGAAGATCCAACTGGCCTTATGCAGAGGGGGTCCATCCCTCCCATTTGTCAGTTGATTCCAGAACTGTAAATATAACAAACTACAAGAACTATAAACAGGATCAATAATTTAAAAAGATTCAGTTCTACAAAAAACACAGAGGGTCAGTGTCAAGGATTTTCCTAAGGGATGAATTTTGTGACCCCTAGCACATCTGAACCCCGGTTTGATCCAAGCTAATCCCCCTACACATCAGTAATTTGATCTACAGTCAAATAAATTCCCCCCACAAAGGGAGGACCGAGCTCCCGTCCTGCATATCCCAACAGAAGGGCAATTCACCAGGTAAGTGACCCAATTGCCCTTTCTCCTGGGATGTGCTGTGTGGAGAAACCCTCCTGGCTAGATGGCCCCTTAGGTTCTCCTCTGACCCAAGGCAAGGGACTCTGCCAGACCATATAAGGATATGTGCTCCCCTCAGCCCATCTGACTGACCACACCTTACATACCTTACCAAAGAAGGAACCCTAGGCCAGGTAGCCTAACTGACTGGCCACGTTGAACAGGGTAGCTCTGGTGGTGGCAGCAAAACCCGAGTGTTATGGTGATGGGCACGCAGTGAGGGAGGGGGCTAGAAGTAGAGCACACACCCCTACTAGACCCATTACACCACATGCAGGACAGGAGCTCTTACTCTGGGGATTTTCCAGAGCATTACTCATACAAGGAGAGATATAGCAACAATCAGATAAGACTGGATATTTATTTCAGAACCCGCTGCAGAACTGTACGGCTAACTGCCGCAACTGCAGAGTCCAGTACATCAATTTTATAGTGCCGTGTGAAAGAGTGTAGGCTGACCCAGGTGGCTGCCCTACAAATTTCCAGGTAAGAGGCTCTAGCCCTAAAGGCCCAAGAAGTGGCTGCCCCTCGAGTAGAGTGGGGCACAATACCTTGGGGTGGCATTAAATCTGAGGCTTTATAGACCTACAAAATGCACGCTGTGATCCATCTACCTATGGATGTTCAGGAGGCTTTAAGGCCTCATCTCCTTACATTGAAATCTATTAGTAGTGCGGAGGATTTTCTGTAGGGGGACGACCTGAGGAGATAAATGTTAAGTGCCCTACGCACATCTAGAGCATGCCAGTTTTTTCCAGGGGGTGGACTGGTTTAGGACAGAAAGAGGGGAGCACTATTTCCTCCTGCCTGTGGAAAAACTGAATTGACCTTTGGCAAGAAGGATGGGTCAAGCCTAAGAACCACCATGTCTTTTAAAAAAATACACAAAGAGGGGTCCATAGAGAGATTCCCCCAATTTGGAAACCCTTCTTACCAAGGTAATGGCAATTAAAAATGAGACCTTAATGGTAAGAAAGAAAGGGGACACCTCCTGAAGAAGCTTAAACGGGGGGTCCTGTCAAAGCTTTAAGAACTAAATTTAACCTCCATGTGGGGAAGCGGTGAACGACTGGAGGAGATAATGCCTTGGCTGCCCTCAGAAAGCGTTTGATAGGAGGGTGATTAGAAATCCCCTTACCCCTAATGACAGCCATGGTACTATTTAAGTCCGCCACCTGCCTAACGAGGGTATTAGCTCTAAGGCCCTTGTCTAGACCCTCCTGTAAAAACTGAAGAACATCGGCAATCTTGGGCTTCTGTCGGTTAAGTTGTCTGTCCACGCACTGGGTTGCGAAGACCCTCCAAGTGCACTCATAGATTTATTTCATTGATTGGTGTTTCGAAGCCAACAGGGTCTGTAAAACTGCATCCGAATACACAAAACTCCTCAAGGCTGCGCTCTCAAGAGCCAGGCAGTCAGAAGGAGAAAATCTGGTTTCTCGTAAAGTACTGGACCCTGAGACAGCAGGTTGGGGTCCGGAGGTAGCCGTAGAGGATTCGCTTGTGAGAGTTTTACTATGTCGGTGAACCATGGTCATTTGGGTCATCGAGGGGCCACGAGGATTACTGGGGTGCCTTCTTTGCTGATCTTGTTGATCATTCTCCCTGTGAGAGTGAACAGAAGGAAGGTGTACAGCAGTCCCCAAGGCCAAGGCTGGTTGAGGGCATCCATGGCTTCACCTAGAACGGGTGGGGAACCTTTTCCCTCCTGGGGGCCACTTAAAAAACTTGCGCAAGCTCCAAGGGCTGCACAGAAGTTGGGGCAGGGGTACTTAAGGGATGCACTCCAGGAAAGGAGGGCCCAAATCATGGATCTGACCCATAGAACTGTTCCCTATCCTTGTTCGCATGCCCTCATCTCTGCCCCCTTCCCCTGGAGCTCAGTTTTTCAGTGACTGAAAGCAAGAAATGAATCCAAGGTCCAGATCCAGGAAGTGGAAAGGGGCCACATAAAGATTTGCCATGGGCTGCATTTGGCCCCCAGACCTGAGGTTCCCCATCCCTGCGCTAGAGGATGACGTGTTCTGGTAAAGAATATCCTACATTTGGTGTTCACTCTGGACACGAACAGATGTATGACTGGGGGGACAAAGTTCCTCACGATTACACTGAATGCCTTTTGCGACAGGGTCCACTCTCCCAGGGCTATCTGTCGACGGCTGAGCCAGTCCGCTGTGTTACTGGTGACTTTTTTGGTGTGTAGAGCTGTTAATGACAAGAAGTTGTGTTCCACCCATGTCAGTATCCCTCTGGCTTCTCTGTTGAGTGAGAGGGACTTGGATCCCCCCTGGTTGGGGACATACGTTAGTGCTGCGGTGTTGTCCATATACACCAGTACATGGGTTCCTTGAATGTGATCTGAGAAGTTCAGGAGGGCCAGGTGTATGGCCCTGAGTTCCATTCAGTTCATGCTGTTTCTCATGTCTTGTGGATCCCAGGTGCCTTGCAAATAGCTGTCCCTCATGAGAGCCCCCCATCCGTGTAGGCTGGCATCGGTGGTGATCACCTGCCTTGGAGGGTCAGAGAGAGGGACTCCAATGCTGAATCGTCGTGGTTCCACCCACCAGTGGAGAGTCTGAACGACCCTGGGTGGCAGTGTCAACCATACCTTGGTCTTTTCCATGATTTGATTCTGCCATGGAGCAGGAATCTCTGGAGGGATCTGAGATTCAGTCTCGCCCAGGACAAGTGTTGGATGCAGGAGACCATGAGACCCTGGAGGGAAGCCAGCCGCAAAAGAAGTACCCTCTGTTGGGAGAGAATGCTCATTATTAAGCCCCTGATTTTCTCCTGCCGTGCTAGGGACAGGAAAATTCTGTCCATGTCCATATTTTTTATTACCCCCAAATGTTCTATCAAATGAGCTGGATTGATTTGGCTCTTTTCAAGGTTCACTATGAACCCATGACAGTTCAGTGTCTGAAGAGTGTTGTGGACTGTCCTCACGGCCTCCATTTAAGTTAGGGCTCGAATTAATATGTCGTCTAGATAAGGGTGGAGGGTGGTACCTTGGGTTTGGAGGTGTGCCAGTAAAGGAATGAGGACCTTCATAAACGTGCAAGAAGCGGTCACTAGTCCAAATGGGAGAGCTCGGAATTGCCAGAGAGATTTGTACTGGAATCTAAGCCATTGTCGATGTGGTGGTCGAATGGGGATGTGTAAGTAAGTGTCCCGCAGGTCGAGTGACACCAACCATTCCATTTTTCCTATTGCCAGACATATGGAGGATAGGGTCTCCATTTTGTATTTTCTTACTTTGACAAACTTGTTCAGTGACTTTAAGTCAAGGACTGCCCTCCACTTGCCGTTTTTCAGAGCAACTAAAAATAAAATTGAGTAAAGGCCTTGTCCCAACTGTGTTGGAGGTACTGGTTCGATGGCACCCATTAAGGTGAGTCTTTGGATTTCCCCCTGCATTGAGAGATGTTTTGACATGCAGTGGGATGTTGGGGATACATGATAGAGTTAACAAGGAGGGTTGGAGAACTCCTTTGCATAACCTTTTGAGATTGTCTTGAGAACCCAGGCATCTGATGTTATGTGTGGCCACCGGTCTGCAAAAAGGAAAAGGCATTCACCTACCAGAGGAGGATTCTGCCGTACCAGATTTCCGGAGTCAGGAGTCCTGCTTTCCTTGTTGCGATGCCAAGTTAGCTCTGCCAGAGGCTCTGACCCAAGTAGTACCTGCCTGCTGTGTGCCCTCTCCCTCTAGTTCCTCTGCCTCGGAAGGGAAAGGAGGGGGAATTCCTTCTTGAATAAGAATTGAAGAATGGTTTGTTAGTCATAATTAAACTGTTGTAGGGAATGTTGTTTTTCTTTATCCCCTGCGTCCTTGAGAACCTTGTCCAAGGTAACGCCAAATAGTTTGCCTCCTTTATATGAACCTGCTACAAGTAGGTTCTTAGCATGAGCATCTGCCCTCCAGGACCTAAGTCATCGTCTTTGTCTGGAGGAAATATTAGCCTCTATTGCATGGACTGCCCAAGCTACTGCATCCATGGTTGCGGTGGTGATAAATGATGTGGCCATAGTTAAATTAGCTGACAGTTTACGGGTCACTTTTTCAGAAGCGGCTGGGTTTTTCCCCAGCTTAAACCACTTAAGTATGTCTCTAGCACAGTAGGAAGAAGCTATAGAAAGGCGGAGTACTGTAGACACTGCCTCAAAGTTGTGACGCAGCCCAGATTCTACTCCCCTATCAGTGGGGTCTCTAAGGTACATGTTCCCCTCCAAGGGAAATACCGACTTCTGAGCTAGAGAGGCAGCTGCCACATCAGTTTTGGAGGTATCAAACAGGAGACACTTGTTCTTTGAAAAAGCATAGAGAGATTGCTGAGTCTTGTAAAGACAGAGAGCATTATTTGGCTGCTACCACTCTGCAGTTATTATTTGTTCTAATGCTTTGTCCAGTAAAATCCCTTTTTCCTTAGAGGAAGATTTTGGGATGTATTCCCAGTCAGACTCTTCATCCAAAGATTCAGAGTGGTCACCCTTTGGCCTCTTCAATAACCTCAAGCACTCTATGTACTCTTTTGAACAATTTAGACTTCAGTATGGGTGCAAAGTTACAATCTTGTTCGCTAGGCCCAGGCATAGGAGACACAGAGGCATGGGACTCCTCATCACGAATTTCTCCTGATTCATTTGAGTGCTCTTCACCCCCCAACTCCTGCTCAGAAGCCTCATTTTCCTCTGCTTCTGCGGAGGGAGAGGCAGCCCCTGAACCACGAGGGGACTCCTCCTGAACCCTGGAGGAACGACTCCTCCACCTCATTCTCCTCACAGTCCCGCTCTTCTCTAGTAGGGAGGGCTCTAGAGGATACAGACCTCGATGTATCATACTCATCAGATGAGCCCACCTGGTACAGGATCAACTCCTCAGGGCTTTTTCTCTTTTGGGGGGGTTGGGTGTTTGCCTTTACTGGCAGCCTTGGAGTTGCCTTTTCCTCCTTTAGAGGGGTTGGGGAGGGGCCGTTTGTGAGGGTGCTTCCTGTCCCTCTCTTGCATCCTATCCAGGGAAGACACAATTGTATTAAGAGCCTCTAACTGGAGTAGCGCCACTTGTGACAACCCAGGGGGTCTTACTGGGTCCTGGGTCGAAGCCTGGAAGTCCTCTGCTGTGGAGCTTTGGCGTTTTGGCACTATTAGAGTGAGAAACTAGAGGCCTAAAGTTCTGAGGAAACACAGTCAGTCAGTGAGAGGCTGCAAACTCCAGATCCGCCCACAGTGCAGAGAGGTGGGAGCACAAACATACACAGCCCGCCAAAGGGAGTCTGAGGCTCCAGATCCGCCTGCTGCACTGCAAAGCAGGGAAAGTTACACTGCAAAAAGGCAGCCTGCTGGGGAGGGGGGGCGCTTGTACAAATGGCCGTTTCAATTTTATGGGGCCCGCTCTGCTCTGGGTGGCCAAGGTGGCCCGGGATCTCAGGAGTGCTGGACGGAGGGCCTGGATGGCAATGGGTCTGCGCCGAGTGAGAGGAGTGCCGTGAGGAACTTCCCCACACCCACCCTTCCCGGGAAGGGCCTCCAAAGAGCTAAGGAGCTTCTCAGGAGAGTAGCTGCTCCCTTAGCAAAAAATCCTCTCTTTTTTTTGCCGTCAAAGCAGTTGCTGAATTGAAGAAGACGGGGCTCTCTAATTTTAAGTTAGTCCTATCACCCAAAGTAAAGAATCTACCTAAGCGTGCAGAGCACACCACTATCTTACCTCCTATCTGAGCAGAGGCAGAAATCTAACTGGCAAATGGGAGCGATGGACCCTCTGCGCATGACCAGTTAGATCTTCTGCAAAGTCTGCCTCCTACTGGCCTTGGTGGGAATCATCTCCAGAGTAAGAGCACTCGTCCTGCACATCCCAGAAGGCAGATCTCAAATGATGAAATTTGTAGGCGGACCAGGTGAGGAACACTCCCTGCAGCTTCCAGTTTGAGTTCTGCCTTCAGACTGACTGGATGCAGATTGGGTTCTCCAGGAACCCTACAAGAATTTTGCCTAATCATCTTTGTGGATCTAGGGGCTGATACTTGCTCTCCCTCCTACATTCGCTGTCAGGAGCAGATTGAGCTGACCATGGTACTGCCTGCCCACTCCCCTCCTCACTAGGGGAACAAGGAGGACCCGGTCGGACCCGCCCCCATGGGGACTATGAAGGGATCACTCCGCTGGCAACACAGAGGAAAAGTAGAGGCAGGAGCTACCATTCAACTGGCACTCCCCCTCCTCTACCTTGGGGCTGAGACTGCTTAGCTGCTCCGAGAAAAAGGAGGGGTGAGTACGGAAACCCCCAGAGGACTAGTATCCATCCTCCACCTCATATTGTGCTGAGGAAAGCGCTAGCAGAGAGAGGGCACTGCCCCTTCCCACCAGGGAGCTCCGGGGCAAGGATCTCAGCGGAGCCTCCCACACCCTCAGTGTGGGACGGCATTCCCCTCCCCATCGGAGCTCCTCCTGCTTGACTAGGCCTCGCAGTGGCGGCAGGCCCCTCAGTAATGCCTAGCCTCAGGGTGGCATGGCCCCCTGGTCATTATCCCTACCCTTACTCCCGGAAGTTGGGAGGGGTGCACATGGCACCCAGGTCACCTCCCCGAAGTGGGAACCAGTTCAGCACTGAAGCGGTGTGGCCCCCAGACAATACAGCCCTGCGGCATGCATAAGAAATGTTAAAGCAGTGTTAAATCAGAGTTATGTGGATGTCTGTTTTCACCCAGAATTGCAGTAGGTATTGAGGTATCTCAGTCAGGGGAACCAGAAGAGCCCATTCAACTGACTATATCCAATAATAAATATTACATAATTAGTTGCCAACTTTGGTGGCAAGAATGTGCAAGTTTTGGGGCCTCACATGGCCAAGATTTATTTTAAAATTGACCCAAATGAAATCACCCATCTCTTGCAAGTATTTTTGAGAGAGCACTTGAATTCCACTACCCATGGTTTGTCATTTTTTTGTTTCCAAAATAATTAACTTTGAGTTGAAAAGTCTTTAAAATTGAAATTTTAAAGAAATTATTCTGTGATCTGAGAACATTTGAACTAATGCACCTGCCGTTTTAAAGGATTTGTCTTTCAAGAAAGTCAGAAGTTTTCTCTGATTAAGCACATTGAAAAGAATACTTGCTTCCCATTTTATTCTTTAAAAGGAAATTCAATTAAAATTCAGTTATTTAGTTTAATAATGTATTGGCACTAAGATTCATTGTAAACCTGTCAAGAAATTAAAGAATTAAAGGGCTAGACTCTGGAGTTACTTCTCTGGAGTCTTTGTATTATACATATGCTATACATATAGCATATGCTATACATAACATGCATAATATATATAATGATAGATATAACTATATTATATAATGATAATATATATTGTTTAAACAATGTAATTATAATGACTCCTTGTCTCTCCCTCTGTTCCCCTTCCTTCGTGTCCCCCTACCCCACCCCACCCGTCTCTAAGATTGTAAGCCCTAGGGCAGGAACCCTGTCTATTCAATTACTTTGTAAAGCGCCGGGTACATTGCTGGCGCTATATAAATGCTTGTTAATAATAATTATAGTATTATAAAATATATATAATTACGTATAGAATTACTTCTCTGGAGTAATTCTATTACACATACACATATGCTTTTGTTCTCTATTATCTTTGTGGACAAATCTGGCCTTTGGCACAGTAAGACTGAACTGGTGGTGAGAGAATCGCATATTGTGTGCATTATTTATTTATGTGTTTATCATAAATATAAGGTGCATTTTGATATTATGATAATTTGTGATTAATTTCTTGCAGAATTTGGTCCCCGTAAAAGAGCATTTATCTCAAAATGCATCAGATATTGTCACCCTTGTTGCATTTTTCCATGATTTTTATACCCTTCTATATATTTTCATTTTGATAAACTTTGTTTTTATCTTTATATTAAACAGTCCTCATTTGTGGTATAAAGTTAGAATTTGGCCTCTGCTCCAGAACCACCATAAATCTGTATGCACTACAATATGCGCTTTCTTTTTATTCACCTGGTGTCATTCAGTCCTTACTCAGGTGAAGCTGCCATAGCAGTCAAGGGAGGAGGGATGGATATGCTTTACCTAAGACATGGCAACTGGGATGTCAGGAAATTGGGTTTCTATTTCCCACTTGTGACACAGACTTCCTGTAAGACCTCAGGCAAGTCATTCAAAATCAACATTTTCAGAAGTATCCTAACTTAGCAGGCTTCAGATATCCAATTTTAAGATATCCATGGTGTCTCAAGACAGATATCTAAAACTGGAGGTGGAATGGGATCGATATCTAAAATATGAGGTCACAAAAAAGCAAGAGGTTCACTGTGTCCAATCTGTGATTAGAGGAAGAAATGCTTTTGTGGTATAATTGAACTGTCATGTCCCCTAGATGCACACACAGACACACACAATTAATGAATATTGAGAGCTAGCGATAGAGACCTGGAAGCTGAATTCCTGTACTCTCCTATATGATATCCTGTTCAGATACAATGTGGAACTTAGAATGTAAAGCTAAGCTGTCCTACAGATAGTCCAGAACAGTTGGTTCAGAACACCATTCTGGAGGATTTACCCCTAAAATTGAAAGACTAATTTAGTCTCCATGCTTAATCATCAATCGTCTACTGACAGCGAAACAAAGTGCCACTTAATATCAAGATAGTGCCATCCTGATGTGGACCGGGGCCACGGTTCATTCTCGTAGAGACTTCTGAAAAACGATCAGGTTTCAACCACACGTACTCAAAATCAAACCAATTCTAACAGTGGCCTTGAAGTAAAAGCTCTCAGAACCAACCAGTCCCCGTCCCCAAGGAACATACTTGCTTGACAGCCTTAAATTCTTCCTCTGTGGCTGCAGTTCCTAGCCTGTTCCCTCTCGAGGATAACTCTGGTATCTCATCTGCAAAGATTGTATCATCAATCAGAAAACAGTACTACAACAATATTTTTAATATTAAACAAAATACATAGAACAACACACATAAGTAAAAGTGTTATTTGATCAACTGAGTAATACCAACCTCATGGCTATTTTGTATCAATACTATTTTAGCTGCAGCATAATTGCAACTCCTCTGCTTACAGAACTTAAACCCAGTTCCACTTCTCTGCAACCAAGGAGAACATCTCAACAGTGAAACCCGCAAGGTTGATGATTCTATCTCAAGCTTACATTTTGGGGGGTGGTTCTTAAAGCACAGCATGGCATAGCAAGTTTTGTGTTAACAATGTGCAAATCAGGAGCCATTGGGTGGAAACAGAAGTGACCGTGCCACCGCAGCAACTCAGCCTGGGTCGGGACGGGGAGCTGCAGCGGACACGGTCTGTACTGGGTCGGGTTGCTCACCACATGTTCCCATGGCCGGACCACCAGAGAGGGCAGGGAGATGCAGCAATGTGCAACCAGCCCCACCCCCATGTTGTGCCCAGTGCCCCGCCCCCTGCCATGATGGGCAGAGAGAGTGAGATGCCTCTTTAATTGTTAGATGGGTCCTTCAGGAAAATTCAAAATAACCTCCCTGGACCATCACCACAAGGGACCACCAGCTTAGCTTGACTGGTTCACCCAGCACGAAAATTGTAAACTACTTCCAGTATCTCTTTCAACTTAGTCAAATATAAATGTACCCCAGCCTCCAATAAGTGGAACCCATCTGTCCAGTCAACCTTGTGCCTAACTTGAAGGATTTCCTCATGCATGATACAGCCTCTGTCATGGGACTCAACCCATTTTCCAATTTCCTGTTGGCTTTTCTCCTAACTATGTCAATTTCTTGCAGTACCTTATTCTAACCCATAGCTGTTCCAGCAGCATAGTATCTATATAGCATGAGTATGCCAGGAAACTTTGCAAGCACCTCTTTCAGGTTCCACCTCACATTCTTAACTAGTTCAGTTCCTTTAGTTTTCAGCAAATTATTCTCCCCGACTGCACTAGGCTGGGGAGCTCAAAATGGCAGCCAGAAAGTTCTGCGATATGAGACTTCCTTCATGCCAGGGGCTCCTGTTGCCAAGGCAACCCAGCCAGATAAACTCCAAGCCTCGTAGCCTTCTGGAGCATCCTGTCTCCTTCCTCCCCAGCAGTGCAGCACCAAAAACCACTCCCCCCAAAGGGGGGGTGGGGAGGGGAAAGACGGGTTTTGTGGAGGCAGCACTAAATCTGTTTATGGCAATGTTTCTTAAAGGATTTCATGACACACTGGCATGTCACTAACACAACACCAGTATGAAGGCAACTCCTAACTGTCCTGAAAATTGATCAACCGTTTGTGTACACTTGAAAACAATTTATCGTTAGACACAATAACCATTAGAAATAATAGTAGCGAGAACAGAATAATAAACTCTATTCCATGAAACTCCTGTAGTGAAACATCTGGATATTATCTATAAAATCATGCATTAGTTACCTTGTTTCAAGCATGCTGCCTGAATTGATATACGAGGGGCACAGTTTCCAACAAAGAAAGATGTGTCTGCCTCGAATCCATGAACAACACCCGGTAGTCCCAACTGGATGATACACCAATCGTGCCCTGAAAAACATTTTTTGCTTTGTGTCTGTGTGATATGGCCTTGTTGCCACTGTGCCATTAACCCCCAATTACCTATTGACCTACCAATTTAATCCAGCACCACGAAATAACAGTGGCAAATCAGTTGATCGATTAATGGGGTACAGTCAATATGAGCTTATAAATAAATACAGATTTTTTTTTTGTTAAGATACAGCTCTGTGTTGAAAATTTAAGATCCAGTTCCTATTCAGAGCAACACCAAAGTCTGCGCGCGTGCATGTGTTCAGATCCATGGTTTTGTAAAAATCATGAGTTCAGAAATCAGATTTCATGGATCATATTACAAAGTAAATCAACAGAGACAACACATTCTAATTTATTTCTTTGAAGAATTTTGCCTATAACCAAAATCTCAAAAACATACACATTAGGTATTCTTGTCAAAACATGAATAACATCCATTTGGTGATGTGTGATAGTGGTTTACTTGGTCTCTCTCATTCAGTGCACCAAACGCCCCCATGGGAACTATGTAGGTGAAACCCACCAGCCCCTGCAAATGTCCATGATCTTTTTTCTGTGAGAGTTCATATAAGAGCAAGATTCAGCTGTCAGCACTCACTTCTCACAAAGTGTCCACTCTGTATCTGACCTTGCTCTGTCCTTGTCCTAAAAGGAAACTTATTCAACACCTTCAAAAGATGAACCTCGGAACAGAAATTCAGAGCGCTACTGGATACAATTTTTTTTTTGTAAATGACTCAACTTGGGCATGGATTTCAAGCCACTACAGGAATTTGTAAGCCTAATGACTGTCCGTTACAGTAATCTTCAAGTGTACTTCTGATAGCAGTTCCTACTCCACCTTCCCTGTTGTACTATACCTCTTTCAGATGTATATACTCCCTCCTAAGTCCCTTTCACACCTTCGCCTCCCCTCTCCTCCCCTCTTTTGTCAATGTTCCCAGTTATCATACACCTACTTTGCTTTGCTCAATCTGCAGTTCTGACTTCTGACTTGCCTGATGAAGGACCCAGTGAGGTCCAAAAGCTTGCACTTCAACTAACTGAAGCTGGTCCAATAAAAGATATCACTGTGCTATTTTGTCTCTGTTTTCCAGTGGTTTCCTTAGGAGCCTTCGAAATAATGTTCCCCAAGGGTATTTTCAGATGTTACAAGATCACGCTCAACCACAGTCAATACCCTGTGGTGGGGAATGGTCCCGTAACATCTGTTGGGGAACTGGAAGTTCCCCCCCGACCCCCCCGATGTTTACCATGGTCAATCA
>QEPC01003318.1:977978-1018548 GCA_003113815.1 Sphenodon punctatus
GATGTTTACCATGGTCAATCACGGCAGGGAATCACATTCACCACGCGATCGGTGGGGCCGGCGCCGATCGTTTGGTGAATGTGATTCCCCACCGCGATGAAGGGGCCCGTCTCGTCTGGACGGCAACCATGGCCCGGAATCCCCGGCGGAATTCCGGGCAGTGCTCAATTCGGGCGGCCGCTGCGGCCGCAATAGCCGCGGCGCCCACCCGTCTCCCCAGAGGGCAGACAGCATGGGAGCGTAGGGGGGCAGGGCCGTGCGGCCGCAGTTGCACGGTTCCCCGCCGGGATCAGCCCGGCACGTCTGTTGACCGTGCCGGAGTGATCCCGGCGGGGAATCACAGGGGTGATTCCGTGACGGGGCGGAAGCCGCCTCATCACGTCTGAAAATACCCCAAGCCCTGGGCTGGGGATACAAAAAGTAAAAAGATAACTCTTCAGCTCTTTTAAGAAAAAAATATTCAGAACACTTGCAATTTGTCTGTATTTTTTGTTTTTCTTCAGAATAAGGGGGAGTTTGTGTGTTTGGGAGAAAAGAAGAGCTCAAGTGAGAACATTTGGATTACAAGCACTATAAAGTTTGACTCTATAATTAAAGGAGTTTTTATTTAATCTATAGCCCTCCGCAAGGAGTCTCCAAAACTCATGTGGGTTTGCAGGGCTTGTGTGTAAAATACCGAGTTTCTTCTTTAGATCAGAATTAGATTCTAGCCTTTATGATGAGAAGTACTTGAATGAAACTCTGAAAGGAGAGCTGCACAAAATTGCATGGCTTCTAGGTGGAGTCTGCTGTGTAAAGGCATCATACCTTATTAATAGTCAATGTTTTACCTGGAATCCTTTTTCTCCTTGTCTCCCATCCATCTATCCACTTGCCGTATTCAGTCAACAGACCTGGTTTACATTCTGGACTCTGGTTCTAAAACAAAACGAACACACAATGGGCCCAATTCTGTCCTCCCTTTTAATAAGGCAATTTTACACACTTGAGAGAGCAACTGCACATAGAATTTTGTCTGGTGTTTCCTTTCTCTGATTTTATTAGTGCTGAGGGATATGCAGGAGCTTTCTTGTCTCTGGGAAGTCACCACAGGAAAAGTACGATCTGTGGGTACTGATCAGGTACCATGAGGTCACAAATAGCTACCCTTTTCAGCTTTACAGTGTAGGAACTTCTCTGCCCCATAGCAATTAACAGATAGATGTTTTTTCTCTATAGGGAGGCCTAGAGTCTAGACTATGGTTTGGTCTTCTTAATTTTCACTACCTCAGCAGGTACCCAGGGGTTTGCTTGCAGCAGAGTACCTGATTTCTTGGGGAGGAGAGGACATTCCATGCCAGCTGCGGGCAGGCAGATGAGAGAAATCTGAGGCCTGAAGTCTTCCTCATAAGACCTCTTAGGTTGTCCTGGGGCAAAGCGGCAGCACAGTGGTGGGCACTGGGGCCTTTTGGGGGCCTGCCCTGGGCCCTGCACAGGCTTGGGCACATGCTCAAGCCATGTAGGCACATATGAGCATGCACCCACCCACCCTGCACAGATGCTCAGGCTGTCCCAACAAGGCCCACAGCCCAGTCCCAGGACACCCTAAAAAGTCGAAGGAGGAAACTTCTGGCTCCCACATCACTGACACTACTGTCATTATGCCATCACCCCCTACATCCAGGTAAATGAAACGGGTACCCATTCAGGTACCATACAGGACTTTGAGGTACCCAAACCACGAGAGGCTGTGCAGGTACCACAAATTTGATAAGCTTACCCATTAACACAGGTTCTCTTTTCAGCTTGACTGTGGACGTTACTGATTCATATCTGGGTAAGGCCACACGAGATGTTCTCAGCTGTTTGGAGTGGGGGGTGAGCATGCGGCACTCCTCTGCTTCCCCCCCCCCCCCATCAGCTGCCTAGTGGCAACAGACCTGATCCTACAATGCAGCAGGAGTTTGAGCGTCCAGCCCCATGTGTCTGGCTCCTTGGCCCGACCCATGGCATGGAGGGGCTGATGATGGCCGCAGGGGGGCTGCTCATTTGGACTGCCCTTCCCGCTGGCCCAAAGTGTGGTGGCTGTGATTGCCCTCCCCAGGGTGAGCAGCGGATTGGGCCCACCCCTTCTCATGTGGCTAAGGATTTACCCACATTTTACCTATCTTTGTTGCTGTCTGGGGTCATGGAATTATATTTAGGACTTAAAATCAGGTCATACAAGTAGCAACTAAGGAGCCACTGGCTTTCTAAATTTTCTCTAAATTTTTATATTTTTCACATGTAAGTTTTCTGTATAGTAGAAGGGGAGATACAGAACAGTCACTACAGTTTACTTCTGATATCAAATATTTATCTTGCTTAATGGCAGGGGTCTGGACTAGGTAGCCTTTGCAGTTTCTTCCAGCTCCAAGAGTCTATGATTCTAAGGAATCTGTATTCCTTAGTCAGTATTAATAAACACTGATATTGCAGTAATGCCTAGAGATGGACCAGCTTTGAACCCTATTCTTATTGGCCCTGAACAGACATCATAAGCGATCTGCCCTACCACAAAGAATTTATCATCTACAGCGCAAATTCTTTAAATTGTCATTAAAATTCATAGACTAAATTTATTACTTCCTTCAGTTGATCAGTAGCAAAGCACCCTACCATAGGTGGCTGGTAACTGTCAAGGGAGGGGGAGGCACAGGAGTGGGGACAAGTGGGGAGCTGGGCAGGGGTTCTGAAAATCGGCGGGGGGTGGGACGTGTCCCTCCCATGAGTCGCTTGTGCACCCTACCTGGAACAGCATATTGCAATTATGAATGTACAACAATGCTGTTTTGACTTCTCCAGGAGTCAGTGTACAGATAAAATACGCAAGATCATATTATTAACCAGGGAAGTTAATAATATGCCAGGAACAGCATATTGGAAAAATGAATGTACAACAATGCTGTTTTATGTATAGACTCCTCTGGGAATCTCTGAGCAGGTAAAATACCCAATATCATATTATTAATCAGGGGAGTTGCAGCATTGCTGTAACTGTGCGACTGGGGGAGTACAGTGTAGCTCTACAGATGTCAATGGAAGGCAGTTTACATCAGTTGAGGATCTGACCTCTGAGATCCCACATTCTGCTCTCTATTGCATAGGTGTAAATCCAGAGTAATCCCACTGGTGTAAAGCCCATAGGTGTAAACTTTAAATCCACAGTAATGCCATTGATTTCAATGGGAGCATTGCCTGTGTTACAGTTTCAAGAACAATTTTCATAGACTACAGGATGTTGGCAGAGGAGGGGGGTTTTGTGTGTGTTTTTTTAAAAGAGTATTTGAAAGAGAAAATTTACAAATCAGAGCTGAGAAATATATTTAAGTTCTCTGTTTCAAAAGAGAGGCTGTCCGAGGACAGCTGCATCCAATCATATGTCTGTTTTGATATTTACAAAGAGATGAAAGAAATCCCTATTGAATCACTGGAATACTTTGGACTGTGCTGTCGTGCCTGAATCCTGATTACACATGAGAACCTTTCAGAAGCTATTATCATAGGAGTAACCAGCCAGCAACTGAATTAAATCAGAGAATCAGGAGAGTCAGAATAGTTTAATCATAATCAACCCTGCACAAACACTTCCTTTGTCAAAAGGGGTAGTAGCCACATCACAAAGGAAATATGTTTGACCGAAAACTTGGGCAGCCATCCTTCATCACCACCAGCTGGCTTGGTGTACACACCTATTATACAAGTGACCCTGAACAGCTGTTAAGGACTTCATAATGGAAAAGGAAGTAGCTTTTTGTATCTGACTATATCCTACAAGGTATTGTTATTAGGCCTAATGTTTTGTAGAGGTTTCTTATCCTTCTATTACATTTTTTCTTTTTCTTTTATTAAAACGCATGTACCATCAGGTATAATACAGAACATTAATACATTAATTACAAAATTACAGAAAGAAAATGAGAAAATAAAAAGATTTCCATAAAAAAACAAGGAAATACCAATTGTAACAACTTAAAAACAGGTAACGGAAATAGAAACAGCACAGGGGAACAATCAAGGAGCAGGCAAATGTAGCAATGGATACTTACCCGGTGCTTATCTGGAGTTTGACAGCTGCGCAGGTTTGGATGAGGGCAAGTTGAAGCTGAATCCTAACAAGACGGGGGTGATGCTAGTGGGGAGGGCTGATGGGAGGGTGGCACCCGTCACTGACGGGGTCCGCCCTCTGTTGGTTCCTCAGGTTTGGAGCCTGGGGGTGCTCCTAGACTCACAGCTCCACCTGGATGCTCAGGTGGCAGCTGTGGCAAAGAGAGCATTCCACTAATTACTAGCGGTGGGACATCAGGGCAAATACCGGGTACCGGTTTTACCGGTTCCCGGATTTTAAAAAAACGGCTTACCGGATTAATACCGGTTTACGGGTACCAGATCTTTTACATTGATTTCAATGGGGAACTGTCCCCATTGAAATCAATGGAAAAAAACAAAAACCTCCCTCCTCCCCCTCCCAGACTGTGCGGGTGGAAGGGGGAACACCCCCCACCAACCCTGTCCAGCCTGGATTTAAAAAAAAATAAAAATTTCCCTTAAGTCCCCTAGTGCGGGCTCTGGGCTGCCACCGGCGACCCAGAGCCCGCACCAGCAGCAGGTATGTAATAGCCTATGGTACCGGTACTGTACTGATCTCTGGGGTGGGGGGTGGTTGGTTTAACACACACCCCGCCCCAGGGATCACCCTACCTCCCCACCCAGGGATCGCCTACCTTGAGCTCTGGGTGGCGGTCCGGCAGCTTCAGCGCTGGCTGTGGCTGCCGGCTTCAGCACGCTACTAGGCCTTCCAGGGAACTTCCGGAAGTTCCCCGGAAGGCCTAGTAGCGTGCTGAAGCCGGCAGCCACAGCCAGCGCTGAAGCCGGCAGCCACAGCCAGAGCTGAAGCCGCCGGACCGCCGCTGCTACCCGGAGCTCAAGGTAGGCGATCCCTGGGTGGGGAGGTAGGGTGATTCCTGGGGTGGGGTGTGTGTTAAACCACCCCCCACCCCAGGGATCAGTACAGTACCGGTACTTATCTGCTGCTGGTGCTGGCTCTGGGTCGCTGGTGGCGACCCGAAGCCCGCACTAGGGACTTAGGGGAAATTTAAAAAAAAAAAAAATCCAGGGTGGGTGGGGGGTGTCCCCCCTTCCACCCGCACAGCCTGGACTCGGGGAGGGAAAGTGTTTGGATTTTTTTGTGGTTTTTTTTTACATTGCGGCCATTCATTTGAATGGGCTCAATGTAAAAAAAAATACGGCACGGGGGGATCCGGTACCGGACCCAATAATACCGGAATAATCGGATACTGCCGGTACACCAAAATACCGGCAGTATCGGATACCGGATGATCCGGTAGTCCCACCCCTACTAATTACACATGGTACATTGGTTTCAGACGTATGTCTCAGACTCCGACCTGGCCACCATCATTCCATTATTTTATTACCTCAAGACTGGACTACTGTAACGCACTCTACGTGGGGCTACCCTTGGTGATGACCCGGAGGCTGCAGTTGGTGCAGAACGCTGCAGCCCATTTCCTTATGGGGACAGGTCACCACGAGCCTATTACACCAGTGCTCCGCTCTCCGTGCTGGCTACCTATAGTCTTCTGAGCCCAATTCAAGGTGTTGGTATTGACCTATAAAGCCCTACACAGCATGAGACCTGCATACCTGCAGGATCACCCTACCCCCTAGGTCCTGGATCGGCCCGTACAATCAGCTTGGGATGCCCTCCTTGGGGCCCCTCGGATTTCCCAGGTGATGACGATGAGGAGGGTGTTCTCGGTGGCCACGCCAAGGCTGTGGAACTCCCTCCCGATGGAGGTCTGCTTGCCCCCGAGCCTCTCCTCTTTCCATCAACAATGTCAGACCTGGCTGTTCCACCAGGAGTTTGACAAGGGAGACAGGTGGAGGGTTCGGATAAGGAGAAGGGGTGGGGGGTAAGTTCTGCCTGGTATGCCTGTGGGATGTTTTTTTATATTTTATGTTTATTTTATTATATATTTTATATTTTGCCTTGTTTTATATTGTATTTTGTGGTGAGCCGCCCCAAGCTGTGACAGTAGGAGGGGGAGACTTAAAAGTTTGAGGATGATGATGATGATGATGGATTGATAAATAATACCTGGCCCAAATCTGTTCAGTTTTAAAGGCAAATATGGCAAGTTTCATAACCACCTTCAAGTCTTTGCTTTGAAGAAGCCATGTTAGTTTCTCATGCTTATTTAAAAAAGGAACTTTGTTCAACAGAGGATAAATTAGCATTTCTCCTAGCTCCTGATAAAGAGGGCACTCCGTTGTATAGTGCAAGGTGTCCTTGATTACACCCTTCTGGCAGGGGCAGTATCTTTTATTTCTGGGGATACCCATAAGGAAAGCAGTGGGCATTTGTTCACAGTGGAGCCTGCATAGGGCTACCTTGAGCTTATGTTTAATATCCATGGTTAAATAATATTCCAAGCCTCCCTCTAGCTTCCACAAGGAGTATAAAGGAGCTGTTCTTGAATGTTGGACCACAGCAAAATCCTCTTGTAGTGAGATGTCCCTATACTTTTGTACCACTAGAGATTTTGTATGAGCAGAAAAAAAGCAGTCATCATCGTTAAAATAGTAGCCCAGGCCAATTGTAGACAGGGAAAGCTCTACAGACTGAACCCAAGATGATCTTAAAGAGTGGGTTCTAGTCAAGTCCTCCAAGGGAAGCCTCAAGGGTGAGAAAGTAAGTATTTTAAACCAGTAATTAATTAGCAAAATCTTGGCCGTGACTTTTAAGTCATGGATTCCTGTTTTGAGCCTGAGGAAAGGAGCCGGGGCAGATGGAGAGAGACCCAGTAGGGACCACAAAAACTTATTAAAGTGTCTATTAACATTATCAGTTACTGAGTAGCTCCAGATCTCCGCACCAAACAAAGTACGTGAACAAACCTTCATATTAAATACTTTGATTGCAGCAGCTATGGAATGTTGCCAAAAGGAGGTGGGAGGGGGGAATTTACTGCCCCAACCGTAGAAGTGATCGTGGATTGAACGCTGCTACAATGTTTGGCCCACAAAAAAGATGGAGTAATAATAATTCCCAGATACCTATATTCAGAGACATTCTCAAGTGAGTTTGGGCCTAGGGATCATGAACACCCACTAGGTCTCCTGGCCCAGCACATAATCTTGGTTTTAGAGTAATTAATAATAACCAATTCCCTCTCCTCACAAAAGTGTGCAAATTTGTTCAGGGCTTCCTCTATTACATTAAAAGTAAAGAGGGTGTGGTTGCCCTGTTGGTTCCAAATGTAAGAGCTGGAGACAAAGTAATTCAGATGATACTGTATTGGGCCAGCTTCTGTTGGAAAGAGTATGTTTGAAATGCTAATGACTTCTTGTAACAGGGTGACCCCAAGGGCATGCTGCCCCTTTAAGAAAGATCAGGCTCAGCACGTACCAGCCCTTTTAGAGAGTAGCTGCCAGGTGATCAGAGGCCATAATGGGACGCAGGTGAGCTAGAGGCTACACCTGCGAGGTGGACAGCAGACCCAGAGCTGGCAGAGAGAGCACCGGATCCAGCAGGAGAGCTGACAGCATGAAGCAGCTTGGAGCAAAGTGGGAGGCTTGCTGGGATGGCTAGAACTGAGCCAGCCGCCAAACAGCACTGACTCAACCCTACCAACAACCAAGAGAGGAGCAGCGGAGCTGGAAAGAGCAGAACCCAGGAGGTTTGCCTACAGGCTGGAGCTCAGGGCCCGGAAAGAAGGATGCCCCTGTCCCCAGCAACGTGGTACAAGGAAGATGTGAGTCAAGGTACGTTGGGGGAGCCCTGAGGCTGGGAACGATTGTGCCCACCAGGGGGGACCCAGGCCTGAAGGCTGGAGCCATGGACAGCTGCAGAAAGACACCAGATCAGGGTAACCACTAGGGCCAAGGTGCTTCCCTACAACACTTTAACAGCTCTCTCCAAATGATTGCTTTCATATATATCTCTCGCCTATACTTGCTCAGGCTACAGTTCTGTCATTTTACAGGCCTGGGGATGGGCCCTGTGTGGCCCAAAAGCTAGCATGCTCTCCCCAACAGAAGTTAGTTCAATAAAAGATATCATCTGAACTACTTTGTCTCCATTGAAAGTAAAGATGCACACTATAAAAGCACTTCGTGTTGGCACTGGTCTTATTCTTGGTTCTTACTGCTATTTTCCTTTCTTAGTACATCCCTCACACACTAGGAGTGAGAATTCTGAGCAGGAGGAGTCTTTAGAGATCGCCGGGATGTTTCTTATTCAATACCTCTTCTCTGAAGGTACTGTATTCCAGAATTCGCATTGACCCAACCACACACCCTCAGCGTTTGTAGGGGAACCTATTTATTTAGTTATGCGTTTGTATTACAACATCTCCTAGTGTGCTAGTCGCTCTTCAAACCAATCATAATAAAACAAGTTAGTGCCGCCCCAAAGTTTGTAATCCAAGTTAGTGATGACAACATGCAACTGCTAGAAGATGCAAACTATTAAGTAGGATGAAGTATCAATAATATAATTGTATTGTTTTTCTTTGGGGAACTTTTCTTCTGGCTCAATCAGGGAGTGATTTTCAGATAAAGTTATTTAAGATAGTTAAAACCTGAGCAGACTGTGAAGAATTTCAGGAGGATCTTGCAAGACTGAGTGACTGGGAATACAAATGGCAGATGAAATTTAATGTGGACAAGTGCAAAGTGATGCACATAGGGAAAATAACCCAAGCTATATGTAGACAATGCTGGCTTCTAAATTAGGAGTTTACCACTCAGGAAAAAGATCTTGTACTCCTTGTGGACAATACATTGAAATCCTCAGCTCAGTGTGCGGTGGTGGTCAAAAAAGCAAACAGAATGTTAGGAATCATTCAGAAAGGGATAAGAGAATAAAACTGAAAATACCAGGATGCCCCTATATAGAGCTATGGTACAACCACAACTGGAATTTTGTGTGCAGTTCTGGTCACCCCATCTCAAAAAAAACATAGTAGAACTAGAAAAGAAGGGCAACAAAAATTATCAATGGCATGGAATAGCTCCCGTATGAAGAGACGCTTGATTGGTTGGGGCTCTTCAGCTTCTAGAAGAGACAAATGAGAGGCGATATGATAGAGGTTTTTAAAATCATGAGCGGTGTAGAACATGTAAATAGGGAGCGGTTATTTACCCTCTCTAACAGTACTAGAACAAGAGGACACTCCAGGAAATTAACTGGCAGCAGATTTAAAATAAATAGGAGAAAGTATTTTTTCACTCAGCACACAATTAGCTTGTGAAATTTACTGCCAGAGGAAGTGGTCAAGGCTGGTAGTATAGCTAGTTTTAAAAAGGGATTGGATAAGTTATTGGAAGATAGGTCCATTCATGGCTATTAGCCAAGTAGGTTTTTGGGGGGGGAGGGGTGTAACCTCTTACTGTTGGGGGCTGGAACAACAGAAAATGGATTGTCCCGTGTGACCTGTTGGGTACTTCACCCAAGAGACAGAGATTGGCCACTGTTGGAGACAGGATGCTATGCTCGATGGACCATTGCTTTGACCCACTACTTATCTTCTTACGAGTGACTAAACGGTTTCAAACATTGTAATCAAGAGATTGTAATTAACCAATTGTAGTGTTTTATATTTTAGATTTATTTATTTCTGTATGTTTTATTTTATATATGTATTTTATAAATTGGATTTTAGCGTTGGAAGCTGCCCTGAGCTGTCATGGGCAGGAGGGCGCGGGATATAAATGAAATGAAATAAATAAATAGAGCAGGGGTGGGGAACCATTTTTTCCTGCAGGCCGCATTGGCAATTTTAAAACAACCTGTAAACATTTTATTGCAGTAATGCCCAGTCACATTCTTCTTTGCTGTGAACAGACATTGTAAGCGACCTGCCCTACCACAAAGAGGTCACCATCCAAAAAAGTTCAGTACAAACTTTAAATCACTGAACATTAGCCTACCTTCAAGAGGTTTTCTGCAGGAGCAAAAAAGTCATCTGTGGCAAATAAAACCTACATAAATAAAAGCAAAGTATACATTTTATTTCACTTAGTAACAAAGACAATAAGACATCTTGTAAAAAGAAAATATCAACTTACCCTAAGGCAACCAGATACATACTTTTAAGACCATGTTTCAAAAAAGGGCTGAGGACCTTTTGTTATACAGCCTCTTTCCCATTTATGAATCTGGGCCACGTCCTAGTCTCAGCTTTGTATGTCAATATTCCCCTCTCTCAACATGCAACCTCCTCTCAGCTTCCTTTCCTTCCTGCCCCCAGGTGCTGGGCAGACACAGGTCGCCTGTGGACATGACCAGGCGCACACATGTCCGGGACACTCAGGGTTTCTGGCTGGAGAAGGTCTGTGGGAGGGGAGCTGGCCATTGGTTGATTCGCGGACCCAGCTAGTTTCCTTATTTTGTGAAACAGTAACACTTTTTCTGGCTTGCAAGCAGCTTGCGCTACTCCCTACCCCATTCTGCCTTTGTGGGGACTTTCCATCTGTTCTCTACCTAGGATGTTGGCCCCATGGTGGCTACTCTGGTCTGTGCCTGCTGCTTCCACCCAGGGTATGGGGCAAGGATTATTTTGGGGGGGCAGAAGGGGGGGGTGTCCTCAGATATGATGGTGTTTGCTGATGTGTGGATGAGGGCGGATGTACAGAGACTGCTGCCAGACCCACCCTCCCACGAGGTTGCCTAGGGGCGCATGAGCCACCTGCTCCAGCTCCTGAAGCACCATGCCTGAAGGACGGTGTGCAAACACTGCACAGCCTAGCTCAGACTACTGGAGTGCAATACCCAGGATGGTGGACCCGTGCCCTCTGCTGTGACCAGAGCCTGGCAGTGTGCCAGAGAATGGCTTGCTTGGACTGCGTGCTTCTGCTTCCTTTTCTCCCTTTTGCATTCCCTTTCTGTATCCCTGCTCAATAAAATAAGCACCTTGCTCAATACGGTGTGCTTTTGGTGGGTGGCGACTAGCTTCCGTGGCTGGCCGGTGTCCAGTCCACTATGCACTTCCATGGGCTGGCGGGGATGCTCCCCAGCCTTCCTGGACTCCTGGCTGGATATGGCTGATTCAGCTTCTTCTGCCTGTAGTTCGCCCTCCTCAGCTCGCCCTGCAGTGGGGCAGGAGTTGTGACCATGGCCCAGCCACCCACCCAGTTTCCCTGCACAGGGGCAGATCATTTGGCCTGCTCTCCCCACCTGCCCAAAGTCTGGCGGTTGCATTTGCCTCCCCGGGGCAGGCAGGGGATCAGGCCCACCCTGTCTCATGGGACTTTACCCAATGAGTTGAATTCTCCAGCCTTAAAGAGTCAGACCAGCCAAATAGTTTGCCCCAGGCAAGTTCAGAGCAGCCCCTTCCACAAGAGAAATAAGGAATTCTCTATTGTTCTCTTGGGACTTATTAAAGACTCTTCTTTGAGGGAGAAGAATAGGGTTTTCCAATACCTGCGAGAAAATAGTCTTTCGAATTAAAAGAACTCCATTTGGGGCAATGTTGAGCTAGGATTTCTAAGCATTTCTTTTGAAAAAAATCAGCAGGCTCGGGTTTAAGCCTGGTCTTTGTAAGGTGTTAATGTTGTGATTAATAGGGATGGGCGAACAGAACGCAATTCAGATGTTCGGTCAGTCTGTTCGAAACCCGAGTTCGAGTTTGATGGTTCGGTTCAGCCAAGTTCGGTTTGGCCGAACTTGACGGAACATTCAAAAATAGCGAAACTGAAACGAAATCGAAACCTAATTTTCGGTCCTGAAAAGACATTTTTCCTACCCCTGAACTCATCCGAACTCAACCAAATTGTTCGGTCATTCAAGAGTTCGGTTCGGACATCCGAACAGACCAAGTTCGGTCCGAACTCCAAACAGCCAAACTGCATTCGCCCATCCCTAGTGATTAATTAAATTTCTTTTTTACTTCAAACCAGCCTATTTGTTAGGGGGGGACGGCACAGGGGGAAAGTGAACCTGGCTAAACGGTGAGACGGCTTCTTAGTTCCCCTGTACGCACGCGAGGGGGCAACACGTGGATCGAGAACAACACCCCTCAGGTTGTAATAGGGCCGCTGGCTTTGGAATAAGCGGCGGCCTATCTCATCATAGGGGGGGAGACAGCGAGGCCCTGAGTGAGCCCCCTCTCGTTCGTACTGGTTGCAAATGCAACTCCTTAACCCCCACGAACTCACCCGCTTCACACGTGTCTCGGGGATCCACACAGGGAAGAAGGGAGTGCCCACTGGTGCGGGGAACGGGGACGGGGACCCTATTAGTGCGGGGGTTCTGGGGAAGGGAGAGGTCACACGCACTGTCAAGGGAGGGTGGAGGTTTGAGGGATGCAACCCCCGGGGGGGGGGGGAAACAGGACAGTGCCCAACGCCCACACCTCCCTCTCTCACACACACCCACTTCCAGAACCACCACTCCCACTATCTACAACTATTCACTCACCACGACCACACCCACGCGCCACACACTCACGCTCCGTCCACACTCCACACACTCCTTCAGTATTCCTCAACTCCGATAAGCACAAGGGGCCAGTCTGCAGCAACGCTGTTCACCGGCGTCGCTCTGCAGCCCCCAGGCCTCCTTTTATCTGTCTGTTCCCAGCCCCGCCTTTTCCTGGAGGCGTGCTGAGCGGCGCGGCGTTTGTGCTGGCCCCGCCCCTTCCTGGGGGCGTGCTGAGCGGTGCGGCGATTCTGCTTGCCCCGCCTCTTTGTTCCCCGCCCGCCTTGCTCCCAGGCGCTTTTGCGGCGGCGGGGGTTGGTCCCGCTGCTGCGGTTGGGGAACCCGCTTCTTTTTCCTCCACCCTCGAGCCCGGGTAGGTCGCGCTCTGACACTATTATGGCTGGTAACGAACTATTACTAATACTGGTCCATGAGAAAATCCTCACAACATCTCATCTGTCAAAGAATCCACACAGGACAAATGACTGGAGGGGGGGTAAGCTTAACAGGCAGAAGGAGGGCTGTGTCAACTGTAAAGCTCACTGGGCATGGGGCGGGGTGGAGGCCAAGTAGTTGAGAGGAGTGCTGTGTTAGAGCTTGGACATTGAGGGTAATTTCAGATGTTACAGGACCACAGTCAACCACAGCGAATCCTCAGTGGTGGCCGTTTGTCCCGTAATGTCTATTTGCTCCCCACCAGATGTTCACCACAGTGAACCCCTGACGGGAAACAAAGTGACCACAATTCTGGACCTCCGGCCGCCCGAAGGTCCAGAATCTTGGTGGGATCGGGCACCAACCGTGGTTGGATTGGCCACGATCCAGGATCGGCCAAAGGTAACATCTGTTACCTTCCACCGGCCCGGATCATGGTTCCGACCACAGGACGGGATTGGGTGCAGTGGCCAGATTGGCCGCTGCGCCCACCCATCTCCTGGAGGACGGGCGGCCGGTAGGGCAGGGCTGTGCAGCCGCACATCACGCCGTGCAGCCCCGCCCCCCTCCCCAATTCCCTGTAGGAATCAGGCCAGCACAGCTAAAGGACAGCCGGACTGATTTCTGTCCGGGATCCGAAACCGATTCCGGACTGTGGTTCAGCGTGGTGGGCCAAAGGGCCCATCACATCTGAAATTACCCAAAGACAGTCAGGACAAGGGTTTCAGTCTGGCTTCCCAGTGAGGTTATTGTATGGATATGCAAGTCCTTTAACTTTTTAAGATTTTATTTATTTATTTATTTATTTATTTTAAAGAAAGCAGTGTGGTGGGGTTAGGGCCCTAATTCAGTTTTTCTTGACTTGACTATTCCTTCCATGTCTTTATTTACAATATTTATAGCCTCCATCAGACCACTGCTGTTGCACAGAGGTATGCTTACTTCATTCTCTTTGTAAATGACCCATATTGTTCATATCTGAAAAACATACACAATTTTGAAAGGCACCAAACTTTTACACAATGCTTTCAATTTTTTTAAAATTTTTTTTAAAGTATTAGGGATTCATATGACATGCTTCAGAAACCTAAGTGGGTACAATTTTGCCCTCTCCACCTGAGGGTCATAAACATATATGGATATTGTGAGCCTTGATTCACTAATGCTTGCAAATGTTATTTAAATCCTCAGTTGCAATCCTAATTCCATTTAAATCAATAGCAAAACTCACATTGATGTCAGCGGTTTGATGATTAAACCCTCAGACAGCAATAAACATACAAGGGGTAAGTATTATCTGCATTTAAAAAGCACCATTTGACTTTGCTAATTGCATCATATTTACCTGCCCTCCCATAGCTTCACATGCCAAGTCATTGAGATCTAGAAAGTCAGGTAAAAACTGAAGTTTTCCTTCTTTGAGATGAGCATCCATCTTTCCTCCTGAGCCAGGGACAGCAAAGGATTCTCCTATTCTTAACGAGAAACAAGAGAAACATTCACAATTTCTACTCATCTGATTAAAGATATTCTAACTGCTCAGCACACAAGTTTAAGATAGTCTCTCACCATTAAGGCCAGTGGTTCCCAAGCTTTTTCCCTGCATGACCTCCTTTTTAAGACTCAAAGGGTAAAACCAGATGTGTGGGAAACTGCTTGTATATAGCAGATTCTAAATTTACTTTTATGTTCTTGACCCCCAGTGCTAACAATAGTGTCTAAAGGACAGGAATAAAGCTCCAGGGTGCTAAGGTGTCTGCTTTCATTATTCTGGCAAAGAAACCGAAGCCTCTTCCTGGTGTGGATTCTATCTTTCTGCCTTCTATCAGACATTATGTTGCTTTATGGCACTATTATAATAAATAGGCTGGGGGGTTGGACTTACACTGCAGTCCTCCAAGTGGTTGGTGCACACGTCCCATGGAAGTGAATGAGACTCTCACTGGGCTGAGCGTTCGGACAATCGCTATCCATGTGGAGGGTCACCATCCACTGCCAGACTTTGAAAACAGGACAGGTTGTGAGGTTTGGGTGGGAAGGAATGGAGGAAGGGATGCACCAATCGCTCACACCCGCATGAAGCAGCAAGGCTGTGCCTCTAAACAAACCCTCAGAACGAAGTGGCTTCTAGGATTAAAAATCCCCAGCTAGGATCATCACAGGGTATTGGGGATGAGCGCAATCCTTTTAGCTGCCAATGCACCCACACACACAGGAGAAGGGAAGGGGAGTGGGGAGGTGACATCTGGTGAACGGGGTAAGGGGTGACGAAACCCAGGGTAAGAGAGCGTGACAGGGCAGGCACACGGGGAGAGTCCAGGGAACAGTGAAACGAGGGAGGTACAAAAAGGAATATCGCACTTACCATACATGCACACCACAAGCATTCACCTCAGCCAAGCTTCTCACATGCACTCACAACAGTAGATTGTCACAGGAGGGTCAAGGAACAAACAAACCAAGCAACAGGGGACTGGTCTCACAGGCACGTAGGCACTGATCACCAGCAGTGATAGTATGGCAGGGAGCTGCTTTTATGTCTTGCAGCCTGTAGATTACGCAAGCGCTCTGAGCGCCACAGTACTGAGGCTGGGGGTGTGGCTTCCACCCACGACGGTAGCGTGTCTGTAGCCACACCCCCGGGTTGAACGGCTGGACATGGGGGAAGTTCCTGAGCGCTGGAGGCGCCTCCCCCTTCATCCTGGTGTTGATATGCACCGTACCTGGGGGCCCCAGACCCGCGCCAGGATACTCCCCCCGCCCAGGTAAGCTGTGGGCCCCACACCCTCCCGCATCCCCTGGTCCCCTGACCCAGGTCCAGATTTTCAAGTACTCCGAGGCACTCAAATCCAAGGTAGATTTTCAAAAGAAATGAGTTCCCATTTAAGCACCAAAATTATGGGAATAGGGAGGGAGGGAAGTCAAGGCAGGAAGATGAGCGCACATGAGCTACCCTTGTGTCCATAGGTGACTGGTCACTGTCAATAGTGGGGGGGCACAAGACTGGGGGCATGTGGGAGACTGGGGAGGAGTTCTATAGGGCGTTCTGAAAATCTAGGGGGCATATGCCCTCCTCCCCCCCCCCCTCCACACACACGTCACTTATGCTTGTCACCCCAGTGGACAAATTTTTGGAGGGACTCAGCAGGCTGTGGAAACAGGAACTGAACTCTCTTGGAAGTCTGGCCCCATAAGCACTCAGTTATGGGACACGTGTGGGGAAAAGTGGAGTTATGTGAAATGATCCATTGGATTATGTGATATCTATAGTTGTATGGGAAAGCACAGAAAGATTGGCCCTTTTCACACAAAACACCCCCACCCATCTCCATGCAGTTCCACTGAGCCTCCCACCGCACTCCCCAAACCCCATCTGTAAGTGGGGGGGGGGGTGTCTCTCCTGAGCAAGGGCGGGGAGAGAACACTGGGGAATTAGCTATTTCCCCCCAGTTACCTTAGGCTAGCCCCTAAAGTGTGGGGCTGTGCTACGTGGGAGCCTGTTAAGATCTCCCACCCTTGGCCTCCAACCACCCCTTACAGCCAAGGCCTACTCCGCCTGTAGTACCCCTGTTAGGCTTAGGGCCATGCAGGCTCCCTGGCTAAAGGGTTAAGAGCCTGGGCTCTGGCTGGGCACAGCCTAGTGTACTGGATAGCCCAGAAGGTCCAGTGGGGTTTCTGGGCCTAGCTACTAGGCAGTCCAGACCGGCTAGGGCAGGAGCCCAGGTAGCAAACTCCCCACTAGCTCAACTGAGCTTAGGGCTTAATTAGTAGCTGGAGCTTGCTCAGTGGCCAAGGTCTCACTGGGTGTGCTCCCAGCCAATTGGTTATGACTTATGCTTGGTCCTTGGCAGGGCCTCACTGGGCATGCTCCAGCACTTAGTCTCCAGAGGAGTTCTGGAGCTGCACTGGGCATGCCCCAGTTTGGCAGCCTGTTACCAAGCAGTTCCTAAGAGAGGCACTTCTCCTTTTTACCTTTCTACAGAGGGCCCCTGTCCCTTATATCCTGTAATAGCAGGGCAGTTGCGTCCCGCGGCAGCCACCCTGTTACACCATCTCATCCACCTCCCAAACTTCTTCTTCCCCCCTGCTTATACTCCCCCTCACTAGGGGTCATACCAATTCGCCCGTCCACAACTTCTTTACCTTCCCCTTATCTTCCATGCCATTCAAATTAGATATGGAACCCACTTAACTTTTGAGTAGCATTTAAGCATGCCACTTGCGTGAATGAGGCTTCCCTACACACTGGATGAATAACAATTGGACCCAGAGAGAGGAAAGCGTAGCTATTCTGACTTGACTAGCAGCTTGGATGGGAAGGGATACAGATCTCAGAAGTCAAATGTAGTTTGATAAAGCATTGTATTGGAATGCAATTTAAAACCCAGCCTCTTCCTCCTGTGCACCTGAGGGGTACCCTCGCTGCGGTGCAGGAGATGTGATTCTACAGCATCGAGTGGACACATTTATGAAGCCTTTGCAAGATACCTGCATTTCTTCATTCTGCAGACGCTGATGGGGTATGCAATTTCGTATTGTTTAATTAAATATGAAAATGAATGGAGCCTCATTCATTTTTGCAACTAAGATAACGAAAATGAATTAATAAGCAAACACTATTCATTTAATTTCATTCATTTTTGTTTTTATTTTTTATTTTATTAAAAAAAAAAAATGTAAAAAAAGATCACTAAGCATGTGTAAAATGGCCACCAGGGCCATTCTGCTCATGCACAGCCCTTTCTCAAAATGGCACCAATGCTGCCGGCGCCATTTTGGGAAAGGGCCATGCATTGCGCAAAACAGCCCCGGCAGCCATTTTGTGCATGCAGTGATATTTCTTTTTAATAAAATAAAATAAATTTTTTTTAAAATGAAAACAGTAGAGCCCTGTATGAACATGTCCCTCTCCTCCCCCTCTGAAAACAAAATGGGGGGTTGGAAATGAAAGTGAAAACAAAAGTGAATGACGTTTCTTCTGCACGCTGCTAGGCACTGACTCTCCTGAGCATGCAGGCAGCACAAAGCTTGGGGGCTAGGAAAGGTGAAGGGCCAGTGGATGCACAATTCTCATATCCATCAGCTATTTTCTTCCATGTCCAGGATTACAATTGTTGCAGTCGCCATTGTAGCTCTACGTGGGTTTTTTGTTTTTTTACACGAGCCAGAAGCAGCCTCACTTATTGCAGATTTCAGAGTCTGCAAGAAAAGAAACTAGGGGCTCATTCAGACGTGCATTTAAATCGCACAGCAGCGGGCAGCTTTTAAAACCGCACTCCAACAGTTCGCATTACACTGAAATGTGGGCACTCAGCGCATTCACACCAACCCGGAAGTTGCTTGAAATCGCACAATGCCGCTGCTGCTGTGCAATTTAAACGCACATCTGAATGAGCCCTAGGTTTAGACATTTCCCCACCGCTACCAGAAGTCGGGTTGCCGCTATTTGAAACAGCAGCCGCCAGCAAGCTAGCGCTTCTTGGAGATGCAATAAGTGAGGCTGCTTTAAGGCTCCCCTAAAAACAACCTGAGACTCAATATCTTAGCTGTAGAGCAGCCAAGATACTGTTCCATCCCTGAGTCCAAGAAAAAGATTTTGTCTCCGCATCATGAACGCCCTCCCACTGCTGCCCATTGATACCATTCTAACTTTGAAGAGGGAAGGTGTTTCCCTGAATAATATTCCCGTTATGTCTCATCTGTTTTGCTTCTACGTCTGATTTTCATATGTGTCTTTATAAGCAAACCGAGTTGTCCCACCAGCATCTCCTGCCTGTAGTTAGAATTACTGGGAGCATGCTGAGAACAGATCTATTCAGAGATAAGAACTGTATTTAACTTCTTCCAAGCTGTCATTCTCCCATGCAGCTGCTATTTCTGCTGTCCTGAGGCTACAATACAAGTGCCTATTGTTGGGCACATAATTGCTGAATAAGCCAGCAATCAAATACTTACAGTATAGAACATTTTACCTTTTAGTGTCAACTAGGGATGTCACAAAGCAAGGTGGGCAAGTTTTGTATTTTTGTGTCTTCAGGTTTTGTGTTTTTCACAGAAATTTACTGCAGATAACATACGGAATGCACTTTACACGTTAAATGATAATACATAAAGAATGGTATATAACCTATAAATAAATGTTTTTAAATAAAGAGCTTTTCATTGCCAAATCAGCAGTTTCCTATGAATGACAACTCTGAATTTGCTATCTCTGCACTATGTAATAAAGTGTCTTCATGGAGTACTTTACTTACCCATATCTCCTGTTGTCTATCCCACCGCTGCCTTGTTGCAGCTTGTGTTGGTGGTTTTATATTTTATTAGCCAGCCACCTAACTGCACAAATTAAACAAGTTAAAACAGATCAAGTGGGTTTTCACTGATTTTTCATACTATCCAGTGGGCGGGGCTAAGCTATGCCAAATAAACTGACATGAAATGAGAAGTATTTCATGAGACTACTCTTACCCACAACATAACTGATCCCTAATTCAAGCAAGAACACTTGTGGGTTAGAGAATAAGAACTTACGAGATGTCAGACTAGGTCAGGCCAATAGTCCATCTAGCCCAGGATCCTCTGAAAGGGGCCAGTACCAAGTGATTCAGACTGGGGTACTTCTTGTGCAAAATTCTCCTCCTCCTCTCCCTCCCCCCCAGGGGCCTGTACGTCATCTGAACACTCCAGGCTAGATCACAGGGCAAATATTTCCTGGGAACAAGTTCTTGGAGAGCTCTCCTTCCCACCAAAGGTGTTTGCCTGCCTGTATCCCTTACAAAGGAGGTGTGGAGGAGAAGACAGCTGGGTGAAAGTTCACAGACATATAGGCCGTTTTTACACGGATGGAGGTGGGTGGGGGGATGGGCACATGGCTGCGGTAGGTGGAGGTGGGTGTGTGCCTGTTTACACGGACACATATCCACCTCCACCCACAGAGCTGCCTCCAGTTTTCCGGAGGGCCCCATGGGTGGAGGTGGGTGTGTGTCAGGAGCACACACGCACAAACACCCACCACCCGTGATTTTTACATGGGCGCACGCCCGGCACACCCAGCTGGCAGTGAGTGGGGGGAAGGGGCGTCCATGTAAAAATGGCCATAGACCCCAGACTGCCCGTAAAGTATGTAATGCAAGAAGGGGTGGAGTTGTGATAATTTGTGACAAGAGGGGGGTACTTGTCCCAATCATCTCCTTGCTCATTTTCAATTACATTTGTACGTCTGAAAGCTAAACAGATCTCCCTTACATAGAATCAGTGGGGTTCTACATTACTGGTATTAAAAATGTGTGTCGAGGGGGATGATTTGTGTGATGTACTTTTTGAAGGAGGGGGTCTGTAGTAGTGTGGCAAACTCTGACACGTGTGTGTGGAGGGGGCAGGGGCATGTTATAATGGCACAAAAAGTCTGACATAGGGCACTTTTACACAAGTGGGACACCGTCCCACAACCCACTCGTGCGATATTTCAAAATCCTGCAAGGCAGGATTAGACGAGATGGAAGTCTGGAAGGTGCTCGCGCAACGCGCATTGTTTGCAGACTGTGAATTAAATACCAAACAATGCGCAACCGCCTTCAAAGTGCATGATTCCGAACTTCCGTCTCATCTAATCCCGCCTTGCGGGATTTTGAAATATCACACGAGCTGGTCACATGACAGCGACCCACTCGTGTAAAAGCACCCATAGTTTTAGCTAACCCCCTCCTAGGAGATTTCAATAGGAAATCCCAGGAGCAACAAATAGGCATCTACTTCCCTGCCGCCCATCACCATCGCCTTGCGCGCCCCCATCCCATATCTGCTCAGAGCCTGAGAGAGGCTCATAGAGCTTGGCATGGCAAGTGGCTCTCCTGACCTTCAGGGTCCCATTGACCCAGCTGTAGAGCTGGACAGTGTCTTGCAGCCTGGATTGCCCCTGGAAGGCTTCCTGCAGCAGCGCCCCGAACAGCTGCCATGCCTACTCCTTGACCCAGCCGGGCTGCATGATCACCCCGACCACAGCGGCAGGGGGATCTTGTGGGACAGCTGGCTCCACAGGTCCCACATAATCTCCCAGAGCTGGGCCGCATCCCCCCACTGCTGCTGCAAGGAACCAGACCAGTAGAGCAGAAGGATCAGCTGGGAGAGAGTGCACCTCCTGTCCATGGCGTAGGGGTCAATGCTCATCCAGGCCCTCCAGGACACCAACTCCTCGCCTGGGTTACACACCTGCCCCAGGGGCCCCGGTGGATTCTCTCCAAGGGAGAGCAGGGGAAGAAGGGCCTCGCCCCTTAGGAAACCTGAAATCCAGGAGGAAACCCTCCGGATTTTGGGTTTCCCCAGAAGGGACATTTTTGTCAAATTCAGGTTTCTTAAAACCCGAGTTGCACATCTCTAGTGGCAACTGCCTTTCAATGCTCTTTGCATAATTGGTTATGGTGTGTGTGTACATAGAAACACGCACACAATATATAGGATATATCAATTGACTGTGCCTGTTACTAAAAGTAAATTACTGGAACCTAAATTACATTGATCAGGATTATAAAAGAACCACCAGGAACTCAATGAATTCTGTGTCTGAACATTACATCGTCTCAAAAATTCTCAAATAGCATTTTTAAGCATCAGTTCTTATGAAGCTATATTATTCAATATTCCTGATCTTATTGTAGACCCAATTTTACCTCAGCCACACCCTCAGACTCCTACCATTAAAATAATAAGGAAAACAAATGCAACAACCGCTTTTAATTTCACACCTATAATTTGTTATGGGTGCAGGCATAAATTGATTGTCTATAAAAATATTGTCTAACTATCAAATCTACAAACACAAATGATGTTTCTAAATTAAGAAATGAAAGGTTATGTTTTATCATTTATATCTTCACTCAGTTACAGGCACAACATTAACAAACAAGTTAAGGCCTTCTCAACTAGTATTTTCTAAAACCATTTCTTTTTGGCATTAAAGCAAAAATTTGCTACAGAATTTCAGGCTATAACGCTATTCGTTTTAGGTGTCCGAACAGGTCTGTCATTGTGGCATCAAAGCACAAAATCAAAAACAAAATAGACCTAAAGCCTACTAGAAACGTTTTGTAGATCCTCTTGGAAAGCAGATTACTTTAGAAAAATAAGTACTGAAATTCCTAGAGAAATTAACTTGATCTAAAATGTTCACACCCTACATGCATTTTAATATAAGTATAGCAAAATGAAATACATGATCAAATACCTTATACCTGCTGACTTGTTCCACTCTAGTATCTGCCAGAGAAATCAGAAATATAAATAGCTTAAAGTTTTCAAAGGGTTATGTAGGTCTCAAACTAGGCACACTTACACAATCTGTGGGCAATCATTAGACTTTATTGATTCTTCAGAGTAAAAAATAGGAATTCCCCTTCCCTTATTTTAAACTAACAAATACATTTCTGTGCTGCCCATTCTAGCACTTAAACATCCTCATCTACAGCTTATGACTTGATTAATGTAGCTTCCTTTGTGGATTGTCTCTTAGAACCAAGAAGAGATTGAGTTTGGGACATATTTCCCTACACATTTCTGTCCTGATCCTTGGCTGTATGCAGGCTGCTTCTGGCTCTGTGCCACAAGCACAAAGCAGCTCCTATCACCAGCGCTGCCAGCCACAGAATGATCATCCCTTTAGAGAGTTCCTCCTTTGGCAGACAGCCACTGTTAATTGAACATGTGCCCGCACAGACATACACACCAGCTGCTGACGGAGGAGAGGGAAAATGGAAAGAATTCCTGGCAGTTCTTGGTTTTTACAGCATATCTTGGGGGGTCACTGCCTTTCCAGAGCCTGTACAATAACCCCACAAAGACCCTGCCCAAAACCCACAAAGCACACAACCATAAAAAAATATTCTTGCATGTAACAGGAGTCCCTGCCCCCACATGGTTTCTCTCCTTGGTGCTCTCTCTGAGCCTCCATAGGGCCAAAACTCCATAGCCTCTGCACATGGGGTGGGGAATAGGAGACAGAAGAAGTGAGCAGGGCCTTGGTACCAACCCACAAATCACTTACAAAATAACCTGAGCCAAGTATAAGCATGACTGGTCACACCAGGAGCAGAGTGGGAACCAGATTATATGACTGTCAGACTGCCATCCTGAGCCTATTGAAGTCAATGAATACTCCCATTGACTGTTCCCTGAGACACAGGATGAAAACAGACATGCACGTAACTCCGCTTTATCACCGCTTTAACATTTGTTATGCATGTTGCAGGGCTGCATTGGCTCCCTGTGCAGCCCTGCAATATGCATAAGAAATGTTAAAGCAGAGTTGAGGTGCATGTCTGTTTTCGCCTATAGTTTTGATTCCCTGGGGTTTCAAAGCCTCTTTAGCATGACATCAGTTGTTTTTTTTTTAAAAAACCCACCACATAAGACAATATTGCTATTGCCATAATGTTCTCAACATATTCAGAGATTAAGGGCTGGCCAATTAGAGCAGATTATACTCTCTAACCATGGGCAATTCACAATAAAATCAAGAGTCCGGAACACAGGTAGATAAACTGAAACAGCTAACACACACTGAACTTTGTTGGAAGCCAGTTAAGTCTGACAAAGGGCAAAATCCACCTGCTCAATCCCTAACAAAATGCCAGGTTAATTATATACTCCACTGCCCGTGAAATATTACTAAACCAAACACATAACCATATTGGATTTTTAAAATTTTTCCTGACTTTGGCCTATTCCTATACATAACCATGTGCCTGTTTAATAGTGCTTCCTATTAGGGATGGGCATTTGAATTGAATTATGGATTCAGATCCATTATGGATTCAGATCTGTAATTTGCTGATTAATTACAGATTCAGATTTTCCCACTGAAGTCAAGGAAAAATCAATCTATAGCCCAAGTCCCCCAGGACAGTGGGTCCGACCTCCACCATCCCTATTTCCCAGGACCCCAGAGTGGTATTTACCACCTCAGGAGGGCTTGATTGAAGCACCACTGTTGCCATGGGGTCTCCGGTAGGCTCCCTTGCTGCAGCACGCTCTCTACTCCAGATCGCACGTGTGCAAAGTGGCCACTGCGGCTGTTTTGCCCATGCACAAAAAGGCTGCTGCCCTTAACCAAAATGGCAGTGGCATTATTTGACCACTGCCATTTTGGTTAAGGGTGGTAGCCAATTTGTGGACACACAAAACAACCCAGGCATCCATTTTGCACATATGTGATAAAGAGCAGGGAGGACATCATCATAGCATGGGAGCCTGCTGGAGCCCCCACAGCAGCGGAGGTGCTTCAATCAAATTTTTTTCAAATTCAGATTTTATTAGTGACATTGGCCTTCACCTTAGCCATTCAAAAAAACCAACGAAAAACTAACAATAAGACATGGAAATAGACAACCAAATGAGGTACAAAATCAATAGTCAAAGTAATTATTTCCCCCAAAGAATTAAACAGAAAACAACCTAAAACTTTATAGCAAAAATAAAATATATAACTCAGTATTGCCTTACTCTAGTCTTTACAGAGCACATGTTGGTAGCACTTGGCCTCCAAGGGTCTCAATCTTATCTTATTCTTCACTGGGTTCTTTACACACACACACAAAAATGATACATGACTCTGATAAAAGCCACTCAAGCATCAACACATTTAATCCACTTATTATCCCAATCCTTACATTGACATAACATTTTAATCTGCCTTTCTTTCTCATAAGAGGTTTTACCTGCCCAAGAACAGGATTTGGCTAAATTCAGCCTATTTCTATTTCAGTCAAGTTTTACTTTCTCAAGCTTGGACAATGATGCAACTAAGATTTTATCATCAGAATAGGGTGCCTAACTCTAATAGTTTGCCCGGCCAGCAAACACAGCCAATCTATTTATTATCCCGGTCTTTCTGCTGATGTAACCAAATTAGACTTTCTTTCTTGGAGAAGATTTTCACTTGCCCAGGGATAGGGGAGAGAAGACAATTTCTAATTTCAGTGTAGAAGGGACATTCCATAACATAATGTACAACATCCTCCAATACTCCTAATCCACATGGGCAGATTCTCTCCACAGCAGGAATGCCAAGCCGCTGGCCCATGATAACAGACGATATCATTTCTTCAAAACGCAGTCTACTCAGGTGGACACATAGATTAAACTGCAAGACATAGGTACTCAGCCATCCCATCAGGTATCCAATTAACATATAATGGAGCCATTTGGCTAATCCTAATAAAAGCATAATCATCTTCACATGATATGTCATTCAATCTTCCCATCAGAATCTCTTTTTCCCACATGGAGAAAAATCTAAGATCATGAGAGAGATAATATCCAAGGCCCACAGTATTAAGAACATTAACAACAAATGTTAACCATGGAGACTGCAATCTGGGAGGTCTCATCAGGTCCTCTAGGTAGCATATTTTGGGGAGGCATGCAGGGCTAAAAAGTTAAGAGTTTAAACCAATAATTCATCACTCTTTTCTTGACGTTTAACAAGACTGGTTCCAATGCCAATTCAGATCTCAAAAAGGGGGCTGGTAACGAATGAGGCAGTTCTAATGCTTCAATCAAGCCCTCCGAGGCTGGTAAGTAGACTCCAGGGGCCTGGGGGAGGGGTGAAATCCAGATCCATGAGTATGGATCAGTTGGATTTCGCAGATAATACAGATTAATCCACAACTGCCCATTTTCTGATAGTTACGGATTAATCCGAATCCAGAATGCCCATCCCTACTTCCTAGCGTGTGTTTGTCTTTGATTCTGCCTCCTTTTCATTATAACCCTGACAATAAATTACTCTCCTAATCCTCTTTCCCATTAGCTATATATTTCTATGAGGGCATCTAACCATAGTCTATAACTAAGAGGAGACATTGATTTTGCTTTATTCCTGGTCATTTGTTTCCTTGAGCTAAGTCTTGCACTCCTGGTTCAGGAAAAATGTTCACTGATCTAAAATTATTATGACAGTGATTATTATTAAGTATTTATATAGCACAAACAATGTACGTGACAGTGTACTATCATTAATTAGATACAGTACCCTGCCTCAAAGGGTTTAGAATTTATTTTATTTTATTTATACTAAAATGTATATGCCGCCCCCCCCCCCCCTCCTGCCTCAGGCATCTCGGGGCAGCTCACAACATTTTAAAACATTAACATAAACAGTAATAATTACAATTAAAAACAATATAAAACTCCATCCCCCCTACCCCCTAACCCTAAGAGCCACAGAGAAGAGAGGGACATAGGGAGAGACAAGTGTTGTTTGCTGAGATTTTAAAATTGATGCTTAGCTCCCTTATGCAAAAAAAAAAACAACCCCAAAACCTCTCTGGAAGTAAAACGTATCACTGGCTGATGGGATGAAAGCTGGAAGAGTCATTTGTTTAGCAGTTTGGCTTCAGCAAACATAATAAAGTGAAAATACTCTATCAGCCCCATTGTTTTCATCTCACAGCCACTAGGTGGCAGTATGATAACATAGATCATTAAGCCATCCCGGTAGCTGAATCTGCACCGTTTTAGTACAATTCCATTTCAAGAATACACGGAAATTCACGCATGTTATGCATCTGCCCATGGGAATAGCAGCACTTGCAATGATTCCAATTACGTATCTAAAGCAAAAGGAGGAAGATGACTCTCTTGTGGAGTGCATATTGGTACTAGATTACAGATGCCATTAAATTGGATGCTTTCATTCCCCAACTGGCCTGCTTCCTTCCTCTTTTCAAACTAGACTGATCACCGGTCCCACATTTTGCAGCACCATTCCACAAGCGCATCAGGCGTCTCCTCTGCTTGCTCTTGAAGAAAAACAGCCCACAAGTAGGGTTGACACCTCTCTATGTTTCAGAGGGCAGCAGTCTGACCTGGGGATTTCAGCGTTTGACCCAGAGAGTTCGGGGCTGGTCACAATTCAAGTACTGGGATCAGGGCTAGGCATGGAGTCAAGTCCGAATCAGGACCAGGTGTGAGCTGAGTCATGATCAAGCAGAGTTAGAGATTTTCAAGGGACAACCCAAAAATCTAGGTCGCAGCCAGGCCCTGGAGTCAAAGCAGGAGTCAATCCGAACCTGAAAGCTAAACCAGAGGAGGCTCCAGAAGCACAGCCCAACAATAGGCCAAAGGGTTGGTGCCAGGAGAACAGTCTGAAATGACACAGGACCAGGGCTCGGGCAGGGATGGGGAGAGGGGGCTAGAAGGCAGGTAGCAAAGCAGCAGAACAGGCAACCTCAAAATCTAGGCTTCCTGTTCCTGTCAGTCAGGTAGTTTTATATTAACCACAGGCAATCAGGAGCTCCATGGGTGGGGAATCCCAGCAGAACCCTGTTGCCAAGTAGGCAGGAATAAGGGCCCAAACCAGAGCACAGAGGTGCCACTGAGGCACTGGCCACCACCTTTAGTGCCCCAAGGCTGTCGGTTTAAATCTTGGATCCATACGCAGACTCTCCAGGCTCCGGTGGAAGTCCCAGTTTCTCCAGGTTAGCCAGGGCACACATAGATAACCTGCAGAGAATTGATGCTTCTAGGCGTGGCCATATCAGAAAAGGGGTAGGTCATAGGATGGGCTGTAGAGACGTTCCGTCCCCACTTTTCTGACATGGCCCCTTCCTCTTTGGAGCATCATAACGCTCCAGAAGGGTCTGGAGTGACATTAAAAAGTGGTGCGATGGCAGTCCCCTTGATCTACCCCTTCGGACACCGAGTGCTTGCCAACGTTCAGGGTGGGGTGGAGAATAACGCGAGTTTCACACACGTTATCATGGTCATATGAAATCCCCGCTCATGTGCGCCAAGTTTTCCCATTCTCCCATTAAATTCAATAACGTGATGCAGGCCTGGATTTTGAGCCCTGCCTCACGATAATGAATTAAACAAAAGAACAGGAAAGTAACACTAAAACACCAACATAGACAAGCGGAGATTACACATGGCCGCGCTAACACGAGCTAAACTCCTGTTAGTCCCCATCCCTCTTGGACGTTGGCAAGAGTCTACAGTCTTGCCTTCAGATTTCCTCCCAGAAGGACGTGGCAGCCCTGCTCACTAGTGCTCCACCACCAGCACAAGCCCTAGTCTGTTCAGTCAGGCTTGTGTCAGTAGGGCACCTTCAGAATTTATGGTTGAAAACAGAGGCAACGTGGGCCCGCTATGACCCACCTGGGCCGGGGACTCACCATCACATGAGTTTTCAGGCCACCAGATGTGAGCTCGCTGTTGCCCTAACCCAGGTAAACAGCTGGCCCAGATGTGTTCCCCCAGAAGATCTCAGGTTCACAGTTTGGGCCAAGGGCCTCCCAGATGGGCCAACGTGGGCCATAGTGGGGTCACGCATCTGTTCCTGCCACCATCCTCTGCCAGGATTTGAGGGCTGCCTAGCTTCCCCTCCCTTGGCTTATAGAATTATAGAACTGAAAGGAACTCTAAGGCTCCTCAACTCCAGCGCCTTACATGATGCAGGATCTACCATAGCTAAACCATCCCAGACACAGGCTCATTCATCTTCTTTAAAAAACCACTTATTATGGAGAATCCATAACATCTCTAGGTAGCTTGTTCCATTGGCTGCCTCTATGTAAAGAACATACCTCCTCTTCTCTGAATTAAAGAATGTCTTCTGCATGGGAACAAATTTGGGCTAAACTTTTGGGGGAATGCTGACTCACATAAGCTCCACCCCCCATCTTCTAGAACTGCAGGGGGTGAAAATTTGTAAGGGATACATCTCCTATGATAATTACTCCCATGGTGCATCTCCTACAATAATTACTCCCATGGTGTCCTTAAATCCACACTGGCAGATGAAGCAGCTGGTTGGGCTGTACTGCAACAAGTTATTGGGCTCGCTGGAGAAGATGACGTTCACCCCCTCTGATTACCTAAGCTCCCCATCCAGTGCTCCACCTCATTAAGGTGGCCACTAACACATCCCCAAAATATAGGACATGGGGGGGAGGAACAGCGCAGCTGGTTAGGTTTCCTTCCCGCAGCCAGGGCAGAGCAACAAATGCTGGGTAACGGGTAGGGAAGGGGATACAACAGTACTGCAAAATCCTGGCCATGGGTTCATATTTTAAACATCTACCCAGATGGGGTTGGGCAGATTAAAAAAATTGGTCATGTCCTGGAAAATATGGACACTATGGTAAACCTAGCACCCCTCACCCTCCAATGCTGGGACTGTTGGTTCACTGAGCTCCTGCCCAGAAGTCATGAAATCATGACTTCTGGGGGTCGGGGGGGAAAGTGGCAGCGTGTAGAAAATACAGGACAAAAACCCACATAAATAAAGGACAACAGACAAACCCTTCACAAAACAGGACAGTCCTGTATAAAATAGGGCCAATGCCCACCCTACACCCCATCCTCTCAGCTGCACGCCCTGTCACAGAGTGGCTTCAGCCGTGCCCTATGGAGAGCCTGCAGCAATTCAAGAGGCATCCCGCAACACGTGGGGCCCAGGAATAAACTAGAATTAACATCTTATGTGTGATGTATGGGCTTGCAAGGCCTACAGTTCCCTGTAGGGATGAAGGGGAGGTTATGTTTAATTGATCGAAAATTAGTTATGGTAATATTTTCCTTTTTCTAATGACCAAGTCAATGTGCGTCCCTCAAACATTCGTGCGGTAGGAGGCCCCCACAATCATTTCACAAATCTCCAACTTCTCTGGATCCAGCATTGATTGATCCCAGTCCCTTTCCATTGAGATCCTTTCCACCTCATGTTAAGCTGCAACACTCCTTCATCCATTAGATTGTAAGCCGTAGGCAGGGACCGCATTTATCTTATTGTTCTGTAAAGCACCAGGTACACAGCTGGCGCAATGCAAATGCTAANCTGTCACAGAGTGGCTTCAGCCGTGCCCTATGGAGAGCCTGCAGCAATTCAAGAGGCATCCCGCAACACGTGGGGCCCAGGAATAAACTAGAATTAGCATCTTGTGTGTGATGTATGGGCTTGCAAGGCCTACAGTTCCCTGTAGGGATGAAGGGGAGGTTATGTTTAATTGATCAAAAATTAGTTATGGTAATATTTTCCTTTTTCTAATGACCAAGTCAATGTGCGTCCCTCAAACATTCGTGCGGTAGGAGGCCACCACAATCATTTCACAAATCTCCAACTTTTCTGGATCCAGCATTGATTGATCCCAGTCCCTTTCCATTGAGATCCTTTCCACCTCATGTTAAGCTGCAACACTCCTAGGCACCGCATTGATGCAAAACCCCTGGCCAACACAACTCACTCCCGATCTAAAAGCCACCCTCAATTCAGCAAGCATTCATCCATTAGTTTGTAAGCCGTAGGCAGGGACCGCATCTATCTTATTGTTCTGTAAAGCGCCAGGTACACAGCTGGCGCAATACAAATGCTAATAATAATAATAAATAATAATAATAATAATTTGCACAATAAATCAGTTCTCTCCTCACCCAACAAAATCCATCAATTCCTCCCCCTACAAAGTAAATTCCCCTGTCCGTAATGTCAAACACGCACACTCACCTCACCACCGAAAATCCCTTTCCCTGTCGACCTTGTCAGGGCTCAGGCTGCTCATCAGCATCATGACAGGCACAGCTTCCTTTCATCACTATGTAGGCTACCTCCTTCCTGAGAGACCAAGGACTGAGGAAGCTACTGGCTCTTCTGTTGCCAACCCCACCCAGTCCTGCAGCAGCCCTCATTTCTGCAATTAATAGAAGACACTGGAAGGCAGACACCACTCTGGAGGCAGTCAAATGGTAGGGGATTTCCTCCCCCCCCCCCTTCTTCCAATCATCCCTTCTGTGGACTTTGCCTGCAGCAAGCATGAGGCACAGAAGGGGTTTGGTGTTTTTTTGTTCTTTTAACAAAAAAAAAAGAAGCTATAAATGCACAGATGGCACAAGGTGAGCCAGAGGGAGAGAACTTAAAAGCTGGCAGTTAGGCACCTCTGATTGTGGGCTTCTTCACAAGAAATGTTCCTTAAGGGACCCTGTAAAGTGTAATGAGAGGCTAGGTTGCTGCAGGACCAAGACCCGCTCACTATCAGGCTCTCTCTGCTGCCTAGCCCCCACCAGATTTCTGACATTCTTAGATGTTCCCCCATCTCCTTCCCCTGGGCTTCTCTGCCCTGGGCTGGGTTCCTCTTGGACCTCCACCCAAGTAACTGGCTGCAGGGTGCGGCAGCGTCTGGGACATGAGTAGGGGCAGTTAGGGCCCTCAGAAACAGGGCTAAGATTCAGAACAAGGAGCAGCACCAAGGCGCAGGAACAACGAAGGAACAGGAGAGATCTGCCCACATCTTGTAGCTACCAAGCCAGCCTTCTATCCTGGATGACAGTCAACCAGGCCACTGGGAGGCATGGACAGGGTTAGAGACAAGACAACTGGGGGTATGGTTTGGCCAATACGAAGAGGCCCATTGTGGGAGTGGCCAAGTCAGAGACAAGATGAAGCAGTGGTACTGCTGGCCCCACCACAGCAGGAGACACTCAAGGAGTCAAGGCCTTGTGTCCTGACATTGGCTCAATTCCCTCTTCTGGGGGGGCGAGGTGTTGTTCTTGTTGCAGAGTAATAACTGATTCGCAATCAGTAAGGACAAATGCAGCTGAAGGTTTAACAAACAGAACTTTACTTAAGACTTTCCAGGCACAGATCCTTAGTTGCATCTGACTAGTAGTGAGACAAAATGGAGACTGAGACAGTGAGAGAGAAGGGAAGGAGGAGTGGTTACACAAAGGAATTCAACTGCAAAACCCCATCTCCCTTCCATGTACACACAAACTTAGCAACGCCATCTGGTGGCTCTATAGTCAATTACTGTTCTTAATACAGCAGGCATTGACTTATGGATGTTGCATATACCAACAATGCTAGACCTGCTCCTGGGAACCTGGACCTAGGTGTTCAGGCATGAGGCCTGACTTGCCTACCATGATCCCCACCATACTGGGGCCATGCCCTGAGGTCATCCCCCACCCCATGGTTCCCTTGGGCCTCACCTACTTCCATATCCTATCACCTTGCTGACAAGCACACCCTGTGCTTGTTCCCTGAACTTTCAAGAGAGGAGCCCTGTTCTTCCAGTCACACAAAGCTACCCCAGGCCCCTAAGCCCTTTCTGCTGGTTCCTACAACCCTAGCTCCTGTCTCGGCCACCAGCTGTCACCCTGCCTGTCTGCCTTTCCTGAAGCTTTGGTACTGCCCAAACCAGGCTAGAGACTCTCAGGGTCACTCCTCTTCAAAAGCAAAGGAAACAGGGGTACTATTATTAATACAATTTATAAAGCTAATCTATGTATTACAAGCAATATGGGACCTCCTGTGCCCCTAAAAAAACAAGTGAATAACAATCAAAATAATCAATCCTAAAATAACGCACATGTACACATGACAATGCTAGGGTCATGCACATAAACAAACGCCAACAATAATAATCATAAAAATGGTGGTACAACCATATCGCCCATTATGAACAATTCCCAATAAAAACAATCCCAAACATGTTTCGGAGTCACTGCCCCTTCTTCAGTGGGATATACATGTTCAGAATGCACAAATTATAAACAATATGAGAGACCCTTCAAAAAACAAGAGGAAATTTCATAATGTTCCATTCATCATATATCTAGACACTAATAGTAATTAAGATGAAATCCTACTAATACCAGTCCAAGGCTTTTCATTTTTTCCTTTTTGATCCCTTTTATTTCCTTTCTGCTTTTTAGGTGCTGCAAAGAAGCCCACCAGGTCATATGTACAAATGGTCCTAAAATGGAGCAAAAAACAATCCCATCTACTCTTATAAAAAACAATCCCGTGCACTCTTGTGAAAAACAAAAAGGATCAGGGCAAAAGGGCGAGCCCAATTGGTGAGCAATCTAAAAGCTTAAGGCCCAATTTAACTCTCAGAACCCAAGCTCTATTAGCATTCTCATGGGGAGCAAAAGCATCATGCTGAAGGGAAAAGGCCCAATGTAACTCTCAGGTCCCAAGCCCTACTGACAATAACAAGCCCAAAATCCATAATGAGCCCATATTTTAAACTGAGTAAAAAAATTCACTTACAATTATCATCAGTATTCCAATTTTAAGGCTCAATGCCTGCTATAGCTCCCAAAGCCCAAGTTCACTGTTGATTTCAAAAAGCAGAATGCTCAACTGCCTAATCCCCATCTCTCCTGCATCCCTTATATAATCTAATCCCACCTGGGTCTACAACACCATGTGTTGACCATTAGGGCATGACTTTCAGTTTTAAAGGCGACAGAATCTCCTTTTGGCCCCACATAGGAAATGCTAAATGCAACCATCCACTAGCAGCCCCAACCCTTGATTCCATTCGTAACTCATGGGCTATACAACATACATCTAAATCCCCCATAACTGATATACAATCTTCCCAACTGATATTCATAAAACTTCCATAGTCCAAAATATATTTGTAATGATCCTCTTGGTGTATCACATATTCCAACGAACACAATCTTCCCATCCTCTTCCTCTCGGAGTCCCAATGTGTTTCATGTGTTTCCATGTTCCTCAATTGCACAAGTACACACAGATGCTGCTACAAGAAATACTCTTATTCTACAAATCATATACACAGCCAAGAACCTGTACGATATAATTGTATCAATACTATGATGTGGTATCATCAACAAATTCCACATAGATTGGCTGTGGAATGTTGCTGCTGGGGATCCAAAAACAAAACAAATCAACACAATCCCTATAAACAAGCAATAAAATAATTATCCTCGTTAAGACCTGCTGGTATAACTGGAGATGGGTGGATGGTGTGACTAAACCCAAAAAATCTGTCCGTTTCGATCTCACTTTGAGTGAAGATGAGGATAGCCATTCTATAAGTCATGGGGAAGGGGAGAGAACATTGGAATTCGAAAATCATTTAGAGGCCAATTCCTCCAGGGACTCCCCTTTTTTAGCATCACACCCCGTGAGGGGGGCATACAAGAAGAGGGCTCTGACAGATCAGTCACCTGTTAGGTTCAGAAGGTCCAAGAGAATACACAGGTAATTAACCTATCTGCCAGATCCTTTAAAGACATTGAAATGAGGGTTTTGGGTAAGGGGCTATCATTTGTCCCTACCCCTAGATATGATGACTTTTTGAGCAGAACAGAGATGTTCCGTCTGTTCAGACAGATTCGGGTAAAGGACTGGTATAAGACAGACACTAATACACAAGAAAAGATAATGTTTAGATCTAAATCTACCTTTTGTCCCCCAGCTGTTAACCCCAGGATTCAGACTTTTGAGGAGGTGATGGAAGAGGAACTTCAATTAATTGATCTTAAAAATAGAAAGATATTTAATAATTTGAGTAGAGCTGAACATGTGGTTCTGGAGGATTTAGGGAAGGATACCTCCGTTGTTAGAAAACCAGCAGACAAAGGTGGGGCTATAGTAATATTGAACAGAGTAGCCTATCTTAACGAAACAGCTAAACAATTGAACAATGAATCCCATTACAGACAGATTGACAAAAACTATGTCCAGAGAGTTAAAAGGGACAAAAAAAGATTTCATTTATGAAGGACTAATGATGGGGGAAATATCTAATTCAGAATCCGATTTTTTGCTGAATAGTGAACATAGGACTCCATTATTCTACTTATTACCAAAGATCCATACAAATAAGACGAATCCACCAGGAAGGCCCATTGTCTCTGGCAATGGATCCATTTTGGAGCCCCTCTCACTATTTCTGAACTTTTAAAAAAACCTTTTTGTCCCATTATTACCATCGTATATTAGAGACTCACAGGATTTGCTGGGGGTACTAGAGGACATAGATTGGGGGGCTATCACGGATCCACTAATTTTGGTTACTATGGACGTAGCCTCGTTGCACACCAGTATTCCCCAGGAGGCAGCCATTGAGGTTATCCAGGCCACACTGGACCAAAGAACCATTAACCATCCAAATACCATTTTTTTTAATGCAAATTGATGAATTTGTATAGATGGTCACTTATCTATTTTGTACATTTAAAATTATTAAAATAATTAGACAACACAAACACACAACAAAGTGCATTTACTGTGCTTTGCAGGGAACCCTTTCCAAGGTACCATCATCTCAGTAGCGAGACAAACTGGATACGTACTGAAATTGCATACAATTTATAGAATGAGCAGAGAACCCTTTCCAAGGAACTTCCCAATCACCTGAAGGTACTTGATTAACTCCTGTAGAACTGAATACCGTGTACTGAACAAATAGGGAACACATCCAAACAGTGTAATCCCAAACAGTAAATATAGCAAAATTATGTTCATCATTTTAAATGTACAAAATAGATAAGTGACCATGGTTACTTGTTGTTAAGTAATGAAGCTATGGATTGTAAGGTAGTAGATAATGATATATTATGGTTATGTACATGCGTTTTGTTATATGTGTTGTAGGTGTAATTGTGTTTTAATTTCCCTGTTTTGGGGGTTTTATGTCTTGTGCATTTAAGTGTTTGTTAAACTGGTAAGTTTTTTGTTGTTAATTTCTTGTGGTTTTTTTCCTTGTTGTTTGTTTAGTTTTTTGTTATGATGGTTGTTGACTTAAGTTTTGTTCTCATTGGTCAGAGGGTTTGACATGATGACAAACAGTTTATCTCCACACCTAACAGCATCCCCTGCTCCGGCCAGCAGACTGGTCCCCTCAGTATCCCCCAACCAAACCCCTCCCCTCACCATCCCTGCTGCTCATACCACCCATAGCACTGTTACCTCCTCCTCATACCATTTGTGTTATCTGTTACTCATTATGTTTTCCATGTATTAGTATGTAAGCACTGTGTAAGAGTTTTGGTAGTTTTGTTTTACAGTTCACTCGTTGTTTTGTTGTTTCCCAGTGAAGACAGACACATAGAAATGACAAAAAAATTTTGTTTATCATCTGTGTTGTTTATCGTCTTTCTTTATTGTCTTTGTGTTGTTGAACTATCATTACATAAGCATTGTCGGTGCACCCAATAACGAGACAAGACACATGGTATGGATTTACAATGGGCGCACCCTTTATTAATCAAAACAACAAATTAACCAGAATAGATGAGGGGTGACATCGTCTATTGCGATCAGGGTCCATACCACCCATAACACTGTTGGTATGGGTGGTAACTATTAACTTAGCTTGGCATATCCACAACACCTTCTTCTCCACACATAATGTCTCCCCTTTGGCCAGCGCAAGCAGCGCAAGGGGACATAGTCAATGGGAATTTGAGTAAGGTGGAAGGTGGCCACCGGTGGGGGGCCATATAATGTCCAGCCTCCGTCCCAGGTGACCTTCCCCAGGGAAACCACCCCCTGACATGCCATATCATGCAAAGTATTAGGGGTGGTCTCCCCATCCCTTAATGAGATGACTCCTATTTACATATGGTAATTAACCCAGATACCCATATGGCATCTGGGTTAATTACATATGGTAATTAACCCAGATGAGTTAACCCAGAGTAACTCATGTTACTCATTCTGTTTTTCAAGTATTAGTACATAAGCATTCTATAAGAAATTTGATGGGGTTTTTTAATTGTAATTAATTTGTCATTACATTCAATCCATCTGTTTGAATGTTTGATCCATATTATGTAATGGCCTGATGTTACTGCTTGGCCTATGTGGAATATGACTGCTTTGGTTTTGTACATGTAATTGTTGATATTAATCTTGAGTTGAATACTTTGATTTTGAAATCCCTTTTTTGTAATGATACATTGTATGCACATACGACTATTAATGGGTATTGTGGTGAATGTGTAATTTGTATTGTTTGTTTTGCATTGCCACTGCACTGTGTGCACACGTCATTGTATAGTTCAGATGAGGTTAATTCATTGAATGTGCAGCATGGTTGTGGTGGTACATGTAATTAAAGAAACCACTCCCATTGAATGTGTTCTTCCTACACATACAGGCACCATAAACATTTGTACAAGTTTCTATATGAAACTGAGAATCGGTTTTGTAGTACTACGTGACTAATGTCTATGTTGTTTAGAATTGTTAGGATAAATTCTGTTACATCTTGTTGTGGTAGTGAAAATGTTGGATGCAGTGTGAACGTATCAGCAGCTAAGCGTAATGGATTACTTGTTTGTACTGTTACAGATTCAGACACGTAGTCTCTGATTATAGTTTGTATTGATAAAACTAGGGAATTGTTAGAGGTGGACTGAAGAAGTAACTGTACAAATGGTATAATAGTCAACAGAAGTTGTGCTGCTACATTTGAGTAGCAGTTCACTGTGCTTCTGTTTTCAAATGGTTTGGGCATACATACATTTCTTTCAATGTGAGAAGGTTTTTTTGTTTTTTTTTAACAGTAGCACCTTCATCAGCGATGGACACTAATGTCTTTCTCTTGTTTGTTTTTTGTTTGATTTTGGTTTTTTTGTCATTTTTGGCATAGGGATGCTTGGCTTATTTGGTTTATTCTTACCTCTTAATCTGTTGTACTCAGTAATGCATGATACATCTGCTGTAGCTTTATGTTGGTCAAAGTCTATTAAGTTCAGGCCTTCTAATGCTCTTACTCTCGATAGTGCTACATAACTCGTTCCCTCTTTAATACTGATTGACCAATATCAGCCAGTACAGTATCTAGACTTATCCCTTGTGCTTTATGTATTGAGATAGCATATGCTACCGATATTGGGAACTGCTTTCTAATTATATAGAGATCTCTCATTAAAGGGATCTTTACCTGTGTTCTTCCTATTTTCTGTATTGTATCTATTTTGTCAAATTTAATACGTATATATTCTACGTGGTTATTTGTGATATTGTGCTGTACTTCAACAATGTTACCCATTGCTCCATTGACTAGTCCTGCATCAGTGCTTAGGTTATGTCCTAGCATAACTCTACAGGTTTGACAAATCTCAAGTATTGTTTCTAATCCTGCTGTTCTTGACACATCATTTGTTAAATTTGCTAGGTTTTTTTTGGCCTCCTCCATAGCTTTTGCGGTGTAATGTATGCTAATCCACTGTATCAAGAGCTGGGATATTTATTATTGAGTTTTTTTGCATTGAAATCATGTAGTTATTGAAGTGATCGCATGCTTTAATAGCTGGCATGAGGCACACTTGTGGTTTTTCATTTTCAGTTAAACTTTGAAATATGTCTGCTGCCTTATCCATGGTTTCTGGGGTTGTTTTTTTTTTTATAACATGCTGTAGCAATTGTTCTAACTGGTTGCTTGTTAGTTGGCCAATTCGTAAGTTGTTCAGCAGATCATGGTATTCAATGTCTTTTGATTGTCTCTTAATTATCTCTAGTTCATCATATATGAAGTATTGCCATAAATTAGTGTGGCCAATGCTTCCAATCGTATGTCTTGTATCCGATGTACTTAATGCTTTGAATGCAGGTTTCCCTTTAACAGGAGTTAATTGAAGTAAGTCACCTAGCAGAATAATGTTTTTGCCCCAAAAAGGTAGTTGCTTCCATTTTTCATTATTTCTTGCAATCTTAAATGAATGAATGCCAGCATGAGGTTCGATACCATACTTACCTCATCTATTATAAGTAATTTTACAGGCTTCAAAACACTTTGTAGTAGTTTTCTATTGTCTTCGCTAAGCTTACGATATTCCATATGTTTGCCATGTTGTACAGGAAGCATCAGTAATCGATGTAGTGTTACTCTGCCAATATTGTAGACTACTAACCCAGTTGGTGCAGCATTTGAGCATGAGTTGGGGTCCTTTGTTTTATCTTTTATGTAACTTGCTATGGCACTGATTAGGAAACTTTTTTCTGTTCCTGCTGGTCCACTGATGAACATGTTAACAGGTTTGTGATTACTGCATGTGCATTTTTTCTTCTCATGTAACATTGCATGATTGATTGTATTACTTACAAAGTCATATACTCGTTTCTGATCCACATTCAGTTGGCTTACAATATGTGTAAGGTTGTGTCTTGTCCGGTATGTCAATTGCATTGCTGCACAAATGTCGTCCGTTGCATAATTAGTGACTGATCTTTCTACAGGATTCCCAAATAGAGGTTCTGGTTCTTCATTTCTTTGTTCACAGTTGTAAGTACTGTAGTAGATGTTACTTCATGTTGTACTTTTTTGTAGTCTGCTTCCTCTCTTTCCAGTGCTGCTTTGTAATGTGTAAAAGCTGGATTACCCATATTTATTTTGAAGTTATTGTAGCTTTCCTCATATGACTTGAACTCTCCAAGAAGTGTATCTTCATGTCTCCATGGCTTAAAGAGCATCAAGAGTGTGAAAAAGTACAGCTCTTGTTGTGATTTTTAAGTGATAGAACTGGATGGTTTTTTAGAAATGGGTTTTTCTTTCTTACGAAGCACCCATTTTCGCTACTTACTTTGTACCATTGCATGGCTACATTTTCTGTAACTCCTTTTTCAAAACTGTACTGCTGTGTAACTTCAAACAGAGTGGTATTTTCAAGATGTATTGATCGGTTAGGATAATAGACATCAATTAAATTTGGTTTTAGGATGTTTTGACTGTGTGGAGCATGGGATGCTAAATATTCTATTTCTGCTTTTGATTTTAGAACACGTTTGCGGTTTTGTTTGAAATGTATGGGTACATACTTTATTGCTTTTGACTTTCCATACAGGCTTGTTCCGCTTAGTCTACCTGCAGTTTCATATACACCGCATTCTCTGTGGGTTAAAGTTTTTAAACCGAAGTTCCATAGTTTTGATGACAGACTTTGATTTTCATCAGTTTCATCTCAAACATGATGGAGTGCTGATCGTTCATGTTTTGTTATATACGCTGTTACGTAACGAGCCAGTGCAAGTGTGTTGTCAGCAACAAATTGGAGATTAATGTTTGCTTCCCAAAGTAGAAGTAGAAAAGGATGATAATCATGTATGTATGCCTCTTTTGCTTTCCTTTGGAGATTGTATACTCGATTCATGCTTTTTAATTGTAGTCTTTGGCAAATTGCTGTGAATAGGTCATTTATTTCTGTTTCTTGGCATTCCTTTCTTGGGAAACCAAAACGACATCGATTATAATGGCCATTTTGTTTAACGGTTCTTTTGCAATACCTGCTACATTTATGTATTTGAAATATTTTCACTAAGTCATGCAATATAGATGCAATACCTTTTTTGGGTAGTGAGCAAGTGGCATAAGTTTCAATGAATTTTGCTATCTCTTCATTAGAATTAGTACCAAAGTTGGGTGCATTCTCTATCCACAGAAGCATGTGGATGTGAGGAGCCCCACGTGACTGGTATTCTACTCTCCAGAAGTAGTTTACTACTTTTCCAAGGGGTGGGTGTGGTTTTTTTGCAGAATGATTTTTAGTATGCTTTTGAAACGATGATGGAAACGTCTTGAGACTGTCACCGGATCTAATGCACATAGTTCTCCTGGAGTTAGTTTATTAACATCGGCATTTGTTCTGTTAAGTTTTTGCAACATTTCATGTAGCTCATCCCAGTTGTATTCAGCACAACTTAATGTAATGAACCAAGTTGGTGGTCCTAGGTTACGTAGCATACATTTTAGTTCACCTTGGCATCTATACCAGTATTCTTTAGTTCCGCGCATTGTTGCTAAAATGTTTTCTAAATTTGTTTGAATTTGTGAATCTCTACTTGTAAGCATATCTAACATACTTTGTGCCGTCACCTCACCCAATTGATTTGTCAATTTCAACGTGTGTGCT
>QEPC01003318.1:1021317-1037359 GCA_003113815.1 Sphenodon punctatus
GGAGGCTGGGGAGGGGAAGCCCCGAGGGTTTTTTCATTCCCCTCCCCTCATGGAATCTCCTGCCCCGCGTCCCCGCAGCGCAGGCTGGAAATTCTGCGCTGGGGTAAGCGGGGCAGGAGATTCCGCGGGGGGAGGGGAATTCCGCGGGAAATCTGCGAATCGCAGACCCACGTTTCCCTCGGGGCCCTGTCAATGGTATGCTTCATGTATGATTTTAAATGTATACTTTTCCTCCATGTAATGAATTTGGATTTTGTTTTCATATTTGAGTGTGATTGTGTATGCATTTTCATTGATGGGAATGCATGTGTCCCCTGTTTACGTGCGCCCTGTTGCCTTTTTGCTTGTTTTGACTCACAAATTTGTTCTTTATGTTTTCGATAGTATCTCTTGTGGCTACTTTCATGTTGTTCATTCAGTTGTTTGCTTTTCTCCTGTAGTCTTTTTTGTTTGTGTGCTTTCCGGCGCTGCTGTTTCTTTGAAGGCATCTGACTCTGTGTGTCTCGCAAAAGGAAAATGGAATCCTTTCTTTGGTAAAGTATCATCATTTCCAACGGTAGAGCAAGAATTCTTATCAGTAGTCTATTTTCCCTAGCAATTGTTTTCTTTATAGGTAATGTAACCAATACATGTACCTCCTTAAGAATAAATAGAACAGGGAATGTGTTGGCGGGTGGCAGGTGGGGACCTGCAGGGGACAAAGACGATGGGGTGCCCTGCCCAGAGCGCCCTGTGTGCAGATAGGGTGGGCGCTGTATACTGCCACGCACTCAGTTTACACGAGCGCTCCCCCCACATAGACAGTGGGTATCCATGCATGGGATGTTTTTCTATATGATTTTTTGGTGTTGGTGTGGGGGACCTCCCTACACCTCCCCATTTTTTCTTGGCTCCTCCTCCCCCCACATCCCCCACATCTCCTCCCCCTCTACACCTCCCCATTATTTCTTGGCTCCTCCTCCCCCCCCTGTCCCCCAAAGAAACCCCACTCCTCAGTACCCCTGCCTGTTAGATGAAAGCCACCCAGACCTCTCCCCTCAGACCTCGGTCCCCTAACCCCTCCTATCAGCAATCCCTGGTCCTCATACCACGTGTGTCCCCCCCGGGGTACGTACTCAGTGCATACCCCGTATGAGGTAGGTTTTTCCCTTGTGCGTCCTCTGAGTTGTCCCACCAAATCACAGTTATCACACTTTAAGTGTCTACAGTTATGTGGCTGCTGACAGGTTGAGCTGTGTGAAGGTGAAAGCCTTTGTGATGTCACCATCTGCTAAACTGATCAGCAGCTGGCATCAGTGAAGGTCAAAGTCTCAGTGAGCATCAGAGTTGTTTTTTCAATCATCAATCAGCACCTTTTAGGTGTTGAGGTAGTGGGGAACCCCCTACACCTTTTTTGTCTCCTCCGCCCCCCGCACTTCCCCATTGTCTCTCAGCTGCTGCCCCCACAACAAGGACACAACAAGGACCCCACACTTCCCAGGCTCCCCTGCTCCACTGTGTGTTTACCGTTACTGTAATGTATCTTTCAAATTTGAACCAAGTGTGGCGAGTACATTTCATCAACGAACGGCACAGATGTATTAGAAGTACACATTAGTGGAAATGAGGAATAGTTACAATAGTTTTGTTTAAAGGGCATTTATTATACCCTTACATTTGTCATTTAGTTAGGAGTCATCCCATAGGATGTGTTGAAGGCTCTGGTGCTTGATTGTCTACTTCTGTGTTTTCTCCCAGTCTTCTACTGCCTTGAGAATGTCTTCATCGGAAATGTATGATTTTGACAAGTCAAGGAATTCATTATCTTCACTGTTCATGCCTTTTGCACTTCGAAGTTTCTTTTCACTGCAGACCACAGCTTCCTCGTCCTTGGGCGTTGCATCCAGCGGAGGCTGCTTGTACTGTACCATAGTCGCATTACGTGTCTTTCCTCCACTCTTTGCTGTTGCCTTTTTGGAACGAGCCATGTCCTCTGGTGGTGAAAGTGTGAGTGGTTACAATGTAATTTCATTGTAATGAATTTACAATGCAGAAGGTCAAAGTACAAATACACAATTATAACGCAAGTCTCATCAGTAATAATAAACATCTGTTCTTTGCTCACAAGACGGACCCCACACTTCCCAGGCGCCCCTCTGCTCCACCAACCAAACCCCTCCACTCAGTACTCCCTTGTTCCTCAAACAAACCCCTCCTTTCAGCGATCCCCACCCCTCCAAGCACCCCCTCATCCTGCACCCCACCCCTCAATACCCCTTGATCCCCACACCTAACAGTATCCCCTGCTCCCACAACCAGCTCTGTGAAATACAACCCTCGGTCCCCTAACCGAACCCCTCCCATCAGCAATCCCTGCTCCTCATACCACCGTTTCCCTCGTGCATCCTCTGGGTTGTCCCACCAAATCACAGTTATCACACTTTAAGTGTCTACAGTTATGTGGCTGCTGACAGGTACCCCTCCCTTCAGTGTTCCCCACCCCTCCAAGCACCCCCTGATCCTGCACCCCACCCCTCAGTAGCCCTTGCTCCACACACCTAAAAGCATCCCCTGCTCCCCCCACCAGACCTCTCCCCTCAGTACCCCCCAACCAAATCCCTCCCCTCAGCAATCCCTGCTCCTCATACCACGCATACCTTCTAATACCATTTCCCTTGTGCTCAGGATCATCCCACCACAGCACACTTATTGCTGACTACTCAGAGCTTCAGCTGTCTGAAGCAGAAAGCCTTTGTGATGTCACCAGGCGCTTAACTGATCAGCTGGTGACATAAGTGAAGCACAAAGCTGAAAACTCCGTACGTACTGAGCATGTGCAGAGAAACAAAACTGATATTTTTTTTCAATCATCAATAACTCGGTTTTCCAAGCACCAACCACTACCATACTGAACAGGATCATGTCATTTATCTCCAGCTCCATGTCTGTAAATTTTGAGGGATCAACCCCTCTACGGGTAGGAGATACGGAAGACGGAAAATTCTGAGAACATTTCAATTTTCACCCTAACAAGGTAACCTCAAAACGCTCATAACTTTGGATTTACTTGATCAATCTGCTTCAGACTTTGTACGTATAATGTTCCCCACAACTTACACCCACTGACACAAATTCATGTTACTACGTCCAGCGGTTCATCAAATACGGGCCTTCACCAGAACCCTGATAATGGAACAGTGGTTGTACATTTGAGTATCTTTACAGCTACTGCTGTAAAGATAATTAGTGTCTAGATATATGATGAATGGAACACTATGTAATTTCCTCTTGTTTCTTGCAGGGTCTCTCATATGGTTTATAATTTGTCCATTCTGAACATGTTTATCCCACTGAAGAAGGGATAGTGACCCCGAAACACATTTGGGATTGATTTTATTGGGAATTGTTCATTATGGGCGATATGGTTGTACCACCATTTTCATGATTATTATTGTTGGCGTTTGTTTATGTGCATGACTCTAGCTAGCATTGTCATGTGTACATGTGCATCATTTTAGGATTGATTATTTTGATATTCACTTGTTTTTTTTAGGGGCACAGGAGGCCCCATATTGCTTGTAATACATAGATTAGCTTTATAAATTGTATTAATAATAGTACCTCTGTTTCCTTTGCTTTTGTTCGGATGTGTTTTAGCCTTTGGCTGGACAGGGGTACTTTGCTGCTGCGGATCTTTACCCCCTGGGGTGTTTGCACACAGTGGCATACAATATGGCCAACAACAATTTCATGTGCATTTATACTCACTCCTCTTCCCCAGCAACATCCCTCGGGAGCTAGTTCACCTGGGGAATCCCACCTGTAGCAGATTCCTGTATGGAACCTCCCTCCTCTTTCCTTGGTGATCTCTTCCCCCGACAGGGCTGCCCTGCTCTGTGCCCAGCCTACAGTTCCCTGACTGGGCTCACTTCCAGAACGACTACACCTAGGCTAATTACCTCCTGTCCAATTAACCATTTCCACTAGGTGGCTAGTGGCAGGATGCTTGCAAGTCACTGGCCTAGTCCTGAATAGTCTCGCCCATTGCAACATACGTCCCAACAGTCCCGCCTTAGCTGGGACTGCCCTGCTTTTGTGGGGAAATGCTGTTGTCCCACCTAAGGCAGGCAATGGTCTGCTTTTGGAAGCAGTGGCCACCGAGGTACACGCACACACAGGGCTGCTGTCAGAGCACTGGGATACCCATGCACATCCACCATCAGAACATGGGGGCCCCTACAGCACCAGGTGCCTGGGCCATCACTGCCACTGGAGGTGCACCCTCAACACCACCAAGTAGGGTTGCTTGCCACTGGACAATGTGTGTGAGTGAAAGTACACATAAGTGTGCATATGTGTGCACAAGGAGGCAGGGCTTATGTCCATCTTTGGTTACTTGATATGTTGGTAGGGCGGCCATACCTCCCCTTTAAAAGAGGATGCTTATGAAAAATACATGGTGCGGGGCTGCACTAGAACCACAGCAGCCCCACAACATGTATTTTTCATAAGCGCACTCTTTTAAAGGGGAGGTATGGCCACCCTATATGTTGGAAGGTATGGAGCATCCTGCCACAGACCCTCAAAGAGAGCGGCCTTAAAGTACCACACACACTTTGTGCGACTGTGTCACTGAATTAAATTTCACCCCCACTTAGGAGCAACCACACAAATGACTTTTAACTCCAGGGTAAGAAAGTTTCTGTGAATATGCCCTCTGAGTTTCTCTCTCTCTATCTATCTGACACACACTAGTTACTATTGAAGGGTGCATCACATCAACATGACTTGAAAAAACTCTAACCATACCACATGGTAACACCCTTGATGGTTTCCAGTTCCACTGGTTGCTTTTTGATACCTGGGCTGTTGTATCACAAGGTACCCCAGAGGCAATCACTTGAAAAATTGCCCGCTGAATAGTTTCAAATAGTTAGTGCTGGGTTATTATGTGATTTCATGTATTTCAGATGTCACAAAGCACCTATGGAAATTTCCCATGGGGCAAAGGAAAAAGCACCCTATGAAGGACATGGATAGGATATATTTCCTGATGAATATTAAAAATGCTTCTGCCCTTTTTAAAAAATAAAACAAAATCAGTAATTTGAGTAGAAAGGATATTCAGAATGCTCCAGGAACATGCTGCAGATATTTTATTAGCAGATACATATTATTATTTTTTAAAAAGGTTGTGTGTCTACTGCACAGCCAAAATACATCATCTAGGTATGCAGGCCGGCTTTCTGGTTCCTTTCAAGAACTCTGTGAAGGACACAGAGCCCCATGTGAAAAGAACCACCCAGCCACCTCACCATCTTATAGACTTGGAACCTTTGGCCATAAATGTACCACCGCACCGTTCCTAGGTTGGAGCAGACCAAACACACACAGGAGCCATGTGTAGCACCAGAAAGAAATTATTCCAGCCACCATCTGAATTGCACTTGCATTATTTACCGCTCTAACAGCATGTCCAACAAAAATTTTCATCTATTGTAATAATAGTCTAACAATTTTAAGAGCTAATGTATGAATCTCTAGAGATAACAAGCTCAATTCTACAACCACAGACACATTAGAATAGAACTGTTTATTTCCTTAAAAATAAAACGATGTAGTAATTTCAAACACCGTTGTGCTCTGTATATGGGAGCAAAACTCCTAAGAGGAATAATCTTGGCAGCATGGTAGCTACTTATTTGGTTTTGCCTAAAACAAGGAATCTATCAGGAAGCGTTCTTTTGTCATAGGTCACAGGTGAATTTTTATTTTTGTTTCCAATGGAGGATTCTTTATTCTTGAAAATTCCCTGAATACATTGAACATACACATTTTTGAAACACAATAGAAAGTAAGGGTTTCCAAGAAACCAAGGTAAAGATGAAAGGAAGAACAACTGGTCCCTACCTACATCCAGGAGGAACTGGATGGCGGTCATTGGGTGTCCTTAGATGGTCCACCCCCAGATCTGCTGCAGGGGTGGCCAATCCTGCATTCACCACACACAGCCCTGACAACACCGGGTTTAAACAGACCAAGCAGCTGCCACGGCCCACAGTCTGCGCACATGGCGCGCGCGCACACACACACACTATAAAGCTGTGGGCAGATCAGCCACCGCTCTAGGCTACTGCCCACAACGCTATGGGCCTGAAGCGGAGCTGCAGCAGCCCATCCACTGAGTAAACAGACTACTGCTCCATCCCCAGCTGGTGCTCCAGATCTGGGCGGTCCACTCCGCTTGCGGTGCTCCGAGATGTTCTGGAGCACTGCAAGTGGAGCTGGCCTGGAGCAGCGCCTGCTCCACCTCTGCTCCGTCTCACACCCGGGCCACCTGCCTTTAAACAGATGGACCACCTGGGGATGAGGCAGAGCAGAGGCGGGGGTACAGTCTGTAAAAGTACCCATTGGCATCAAACATAAGAGATGGCGACAAAAGTAGATTCAGGCAATACCTTCTATTGGACCAACTAATCTCACCCTCTTTCGTCAGTGCATTAAAACCAACCGAACCACTTTGTCTCCATTCTTTTTGAAGCGAGTTCGATTCTTTAAAGCAGTGGTGGGGCAGGACCTTTCCCCTCCTGTAGGCCACTTAGAAAATGAGTACTAGCTTCACAGGGCTGAAGGGAACCTGTAGGAACGAGGAGAAGCAGACTAAGGGAACTAGGGGTTCCAGGCATCCAGCCCAGGAATGGTAAAAGAAAGCAACTAAGGGTGTTTTGAAATGAGATGCCCCCATGCATGAACATTCACCATCCATGTGCGGAGGTCTTGTTTGAATACGGGTGCGTGGAAGTGCGCACTCCTGTGACCGACAACGCACCGCCCACCCAGTCCAAGCATGAGGCACTCAGGAAAAAGCCAGAGTGCTCCATGGGGGGACAGGGTGGATGGTGCGTGGACAGAGTAGCTGTGCATGGGGCTGCTCGTTTGAAGCGCCCCCGAGCCCATGCACCCACCCCCTGGACCAATCATAGACCCCACCCTCACCCCGTCTTGTTTAAAAACACCCTAAGACACCATTATTGTAGTGGTCAGGACAATTCTGTGACCTAATTTAGGCCTTGTTAGCATGAGAGAATTAATTCATATTATTTTTCAATTCTTTTAAAACTAGTCCATATTAATAAGCTCACCTCAGGGACTGCACCCACGCCTCATGGTGTTAGCCTTCTAGATAAGCTAAGCACATTTGTATTCATGGAACAGGGTTGGGACTTAACCTGGTAGGTTTGTGTAGATTAACTAAGAAGTTAATCCAAATCAAATCTGAATTTTTTTAAAGATGTGATGCGCAGGCTACCGATTTTAAACCAGGCTTAAATGAGGGTTAATCCGTACTAACTCCCCATCAGGTGGATGTGGACATGGCCTTAGTAAGCACAAGGACAAAACAAAGCAAATCCCTCAGGGTCCCAGAAGTCCTTACTCATGGCCGCATCAAAACATTTGCTGGTGTCAATGCGGGGCGCTCCATTAAAGTCAAAAGTGTTGCTGCACTTCCACAGCTAACCAAAGTTGACCCATAGGCTTTAGTCAGTCTTTATTCAATCAAGTTAAGGACTGAGAAAACGCTAAGCATTTCAGCATAAGACCCACTGAAACAAACTGTTTTGCAAGAAAGATTTTGTGAAGGACACAATCTCATCAAGAAGCCGCCTTCAGATTTTTATTTTTATATATATGTAATCCAAAATATCCACAAAATCATGAAAATTGTCTTAGGCAAAAGTCAATCAGCACTTGGAAAATTGACCTACTCAGGGCATAGGTATAATAGGTGCAGCTGCCCCAGGGCCCATGAATATGACAAGCACACACTCATGTACAATGCATATGCACACTGGAGTGAAGTGCCATTCCACCTTCTGTACAATGGCCCATTCCCCCTGTGCTCACTGTGTCAGTTCCTTCTATCAGCCCAACAGTTCAATGCATCCAACCACTCCCAGCCAAACATCATAAAAAGGAAAACAGAACCTGGCTTTATGCTTTCTGAAAAAACACAAGATTAACCTATCTCCTGCTTTCCGGATTGACTGGTGAGTAATTTAAACTCCCGCACAGCAGTACAGTGCTGAGTTAGAGCACTTCGTGTGCTTATTTACAAAACAGTTTAATCAAAAGATATTACCCCCAAATGAGCAAGAAATGGTAGAAATGAGCAGTTGCGTATGTGTCACAGAAACAGGTAGAAAACCTATACAAGTAATCTGCAACAATATTTATATCAAGTAGCTGAAATATATAAAAACTTAAATTTATTCATTGTGGTTTGAAATAGCCAAAAGCTTTGCCCTCATAGCAAAGTGCGCAATTACCATTACCAATTTAAGTTTTTGCTAGGTAAAAAGATAAGAAGAATCTACTACTTCAGAACTAACATCCTAGCAGTAAAGGCTAAGATGTGCTGTCCATTACAGTCATGCAATCTCATGATCTTCAGGAAACTCCCACTGACTTCGATGACAGCACCTTTTGGCCCCATACATACTTCTTATCAAAAGGCAAATATCCCCTTAGAGTCAGGCAAACCATGTTTTATTTAACTGTGTTCTTCCCTTCTGAAGGGTAAAATATTGATATTTGAAATACCCATATTGTATTTACAGCTGTACAATGCTAATGTTACGTGCTTATAGAATATCATTAATACTTCAGAAACAAGGGGTAACATACAAGTTTAGTTCAAATGCAATTTTTCTTTTTCACACATTTTCTTTGTCAAATTCGCAAACAAAATACATAGTGATATGACAGGCCACGTCGTTCCATCCGCCCGAGGCCACCATCTCCACGCAGTCCTCCTCTTCGTAAGCATTGTTGGGTTCGCCGTTGCGCCATTTATTGAAGGTCTGCATAGGTGACCGGTCAGAATACACAAAGTTACCCTCTTTTTCGAGGTCATTAATCCCAATAAAAACCCTGGTGAGTCCTGCTTGGCTGATGTATGAGGCAATCAGGCTGTTGGCGTTTTCATCCTTGGGCATGCTGAGCGTTCCTCCTCGTCCGTGGCAGTACAGCTGGGCATCCGTGTACCTCTTCTCTTCTTTCACCAGGAGGTATATCTTATTATCTGTCTCACGCACACCAGCGACAGCTGCGGGGGAGGGCAGTGCTGAAAAGTGAGCACTCGCATTTCTATAAACCAACTCACTGCACAGCACATAAAACAGATACACAGAGCAAGGGTAAAAAAAAAAGACAGAGTGCTTTAAGAGCAGTTTCATAATTTAAAAGACACACGCAAGACAGGGGAGAAGGGAGGAAAATGTACATGGAAGAACATACCATTTTTAATGAATTTTAACTCTGTGGTCAGCTGGGTCACTTGGATATCCATTTCACCAATAGCCTTCCTGATTTGCCCACATTCACAAGGGATGCCTGCCAAGGTCAGGGGGTAAAACAGGATTAGAGGTCATAAATATGGCACTGGTTCTTTTTTCATGGGACTATATTACTTACTGACAAATCTGGACAGTGCAAACTTCCCCACATTACCCCAGAACAATGGGGTATTGAGAGGATTCCCCCTCCTCAGAATGGGAAAGTCCTGCCCTTAATTGTGTCCTGTCATAATTCCCATGAGGGCAGCATGGCTGCCTCAGAGATTAGAGAGGATGAGAGGACCATCCCCTGGCTCCACTCTGCTCTCCCTCAGCATCCGTCAGAGAAAGGAAACTATGTCCAACCTGGCAAGAGTAGCACGAATGATGAAGGGAAGGAATCGCAGCTAAGGATAGGTAAAGAGGTGGTAAGAGAACACCTAGCTACCTTAAACAATTTCAAGTCTTTGGGGCTGGATGAATTACATCCTAGGGAACTGAAGGAACTTTCAGATGTAATCTCAGAACCTCTGTCCATGATCACTGAGAACTCTTGGAGAACAAGTGAGGTGCCAGAGGACTGGAGATAGGGACAACATTTGCCTATCTTCGAAAGGAGGGGAAAGGAGGATCCGGGAAACTGCAGACCGGTTAGTCTGATATCAATACCTGGAAAGATTCTAGAACAGATTATAAAGCAGTCAGTTTGTAAGCATTTAGAAAACAATACTGTGATTACTAGGAATCAGCATGGGTTTGTCAAGAACAAGTCATGCCAGACTAACCTTATTTCTTTTTTTCTGATTGAGTTACTAGTTTAGTAGATCATGGGAATGCCATGGATGTAGTATATCTTGATTTCAGCAAAGCATTTGACAGAGTCCCCCATAATATCCTTCTTGACAAACTGGTAAAAAATGGGCTAGATGATATTACCATTAGGTGAATTTACAGCTGATTGAAGAACCGTACCCAAAGAGTGCTCATAAGTGGCTCCTCAGCAATTTGGAGGGAGGTATCGAGTGGGGTGCCTCAGGGCTCGGTCCTGGGCCCTACACTGTTCAACATCTTTATTAATGACAGATGAAGGAGTAGAGGGGATGTTCATAAAATTTGCAGACGACACAAAACTGGGAGGGATAGCTAACACCCTAGAAGGCAGAAACAAGGTTCAGAATGATCTTGACAGGATGGAAAGCTGGGCCAAAACTAACAAAATGAAATTCAGCAGAGATAAATGTAAAGTTCTGCATTTAGGTAAGGAAAATCAAATGCACAAGTATAGGAAGGGTGATACCTGGCTTGGCAGCAGTAGATGTGAAAAGGATCTAGGGGTTGTAGTTGATCACAAGCTAAACATGAGTCAGCAGTGTGCTGCAGCTGCTAAAAAGGCTAACACATTTTTAGACTGCATTAACAGCAACATCATGTCCAGGACATGAGAAATAATAGTTTCACTCTAGTCTCCGTTGGTCAGACCTCATCTGGAGAACTGTGTCCAGTTCTGGGCAGCGCATTTTAAGAAGGACACTGACAAATTAGAACGAGTTCAGAGGAGAACAACAAAGATGGTCAGGGGTCTGGAAACCAAGTCCTATGAGGAAATGTTGAAGGAGCTGGGTATGTTTAGCCTGGGGAAGAGAAAACTAAGGGGAGACATGCTAGCCATCTTCAAATATCTGAAGGGCTGTCACATAGAATATGAAGCAGACTTGTTCTCTGTTGCTCCTGAAGGCAAGACTAGAACCCTGGGCTCAAATGGGCCAATGGGCTCAAATTAAAAGAAAGCAGATTTCAGCTAAACATTAGGAAGAACTTCCTAACGGTAGGAGCTGTTCAACAGTGGAACAGACACTGCCTAGGGTGGTGGTGGGCTCTCGTTCGGAGGAGGTTTTCAAACAGAGGCTGGACGGCCATCTGTCGGAGATGCTGTAGCTGTGGATTTCCTGCACTGAGCAGGGGGTTCGACTGGATGACCTCTGAGACCCCTTCCAACTCTATGATTCTATTATTTGAATTTCTGGAAACTGGATGAGTGGATGGAGCCACTGCCATTTTGGAGGTTAGAAGTAAAGGGGGGTGGGGGGAGAAGTTGGACACACCTTTCTTTGGACTGCTGTCCCACTGCCCACGCACCTCTCCCTCTCTCCCCCACCCTGTTGGAATTTCCTCTGGTTTTCTGCTGAAGCCAATGAGGACAATGAGCAGGGGTCTGTCTGGGCAGACCTCAGTGTAGAGTTGAAACGTCTGACCTAAGCTGTCTGTGTCTGTGTCTGTGTCTGTGTCTGTGTCTGTGTCTGTGTCTGTGTCTGTGTAGCAGTGTACAAGTGAAGCAGAGTTGTGTTCCAACTCCTATTAGTCTCTAGAGTAGCCAGATTCCTATGGAGCGACATGGGGCATGCATTTGACAAATTGTCTACTTGGCTGGGGTTACATCACAACTCCCAGCATGGGTGCAACCGTGGTAAAAATGCTGCAGAGTGTGTCCATTTTTATTAACCGAACCAGTGGCCACTGTGACAAGTTTGTGGTGGCGCGATTTACCTCCATATTTTTAAAAGAAATGATACCTTACAGAAGTTGTAAACATGAACCACCATGGTTTACCTGGATCTCCATTAGGACCCGGTGGCCCTATATCTCCATTATCTCCCTTTTCACCTACAATAGGGAAAATAATGCATATTTTAGCTTGTTGGAAAGCTGAAGGAGTTTCACCAACAGGAAGCTTCTAAGACACACTCTCTCACATGAATGATGAAGCAACTTTCCAACGGAGAAAGCAAAGATGGAAGCAAGCCATAGAGAATTTGGATTTGTTCTTCCAGTATGTAGCCCATCATTACAATATGCCCAGACTGTGAAATTAAGATCCAGAATTGAATGTCATGCCCAATTTGGTATATATATTGGTTTACTTATGCTTTACTTATGCTAACATAGGTAGGCACGGTCGAGACATCCATGATTTCACCAGCAGCTGTGAGTGATCAGCATTTCAGAGAATTAGGATGTTTTTACTTACCCATCCAAGGACACCTAAGATTGAAATGTTGGGGCCAAAACAATTGTATCAAAGTTCTGTGGCAAAGCTAAGACTAGAACCTGGGTCTCCTGATTTCTAGACTTAGAGTGCAGAAGAGGTTGTGTAAACGATGGGAGCTGTGTGCCAAAATGCTGTGCTCACTTTAAATGGGTACCACGTCCTCATTCAGAGTGAGAGCATCATTGCCCATCTCCAACTCTCACTAGTGCATGCAGTGTCACCACCACCCCTCTCCCCTCTCCCCTTTACTGAGTCCAATATAACTCCTCTGCGTCTTACAAGTATGGAGGTGTATTATTCTGCATTCCCACATTACAGGCAAGAACCTGGTTGTACTGCACAACAAGATCTCTCACTGTGAGGATTTAGCCTCCATTTAAATGTGGCTCCTGGGGTGCAATTACGTGCATGCAACTTCCTTGCACACCTGGACAAATGAAGATTTTCCCCATTAGGTTTTAGCCAGTGTACAGTTCCTCCCCGGCTCCTGTTTAAATATCTGTACTTGGAGGCTGAGGAGATTTAAAGTCTTTTGCACAAGTCAGGTTTCTGCAACATCTTGATCACGATGCATGTCAGGATGTAGCTGATGTGCAGAGATCTCAGTTATTTGACTGATTATAATTTTTACAGTAATGGTTCTCTTTTGAGGCAAGCCCACAGACCAAAGACACCGGCAGAATTACATCTGAAGGGAGAGAAACACATTCCCCCGCCCCTTCTCATATGACCACACCCCTTTTCCCAAGTGTCATGACTCCACAACGCTCAACAGGGCAGGACCAGTTGGGAGCTAGGGGGTGCAAGTGCCCCCTCTTGACTCCTTCTTCTGGCACCAATGCCAAAGACCATTTGAGTGATTTTATTCAGGAAGTGAACTTAACAACTAATCAAAAGCTCCCCCAATTTCTCAGTTGAAACACATCGCAGAAATTATTATTGAATCAAAAATACCTTTTGCACCAATGGGGCCAATTTTTCCATGTCGACCCATGCCACCCTTCTGTCCTTTGTCCCCCATTTCTCCTAAATGCAGCAAGAAGTTCAAAGACACAAGTTAGAATCACTAATCAAGTCTGCCTCATTCAAACACCCAGCAACACTCTGGTATCAAATGTCTGTGATGAATCTAAAGGAAATATTTTGACAGTTTTTCCTCCTGCCACAGCAATTGTAACTTGTCAAATTTCACGGGACCATCTCCTTCCTATTTGTGCACTTAACACAAAGCATTTAAAAAAATCAGTGGGTATATGCACCAATACAAAGGAAAGTAGAATTTGATCTACAGGCAATAAAGAGATCTCTTCCATCCATACAAAAGTACTGCTAAAATTATTAATTTAGACAGCACTTCCAGTGCTCAAAGTACTTTACAATCCTTATCCAGTTCACCCTCGCAATTACCCTGAAAGACAGGTCATGGAAAGCCACCTCGCCACCTGCATGTTTGTTTTTACCCACAGTGTCGACTCAGTGAGTTTATTCATTTTGGGGGGCATCCATTTGCATTATCCTTTATGGACAACCCCAAATGTAAATGTCCTCTGGAGGATGTATTTCACAGGCTTTCCAGCCTGTTACAGTTTTATTAAGCTTAACACAGAGTGGTCTTGTCCTGTGTTACGAGATGAATGGCAGTTGGGTTGCCATTAACTCAAATGGCCAAATGGGGTTATAGCGAAAGGATTACATGAGAGCTTTCAACCCTTAGCCCTGCGAGTCACAACAGTTGGTTTCACACAGCTGAATCTGAAATGAACCAGGCATGTATCCAGCCCATAAATATAACATGATACATAAACACAATTAATTTGCTCCCTGTAATTTATGGTTCTTTCTTGTAAACACTGTACAGAGCAGGCTACTTATTATTACTAGCCTATAAAATAAAGTCTGTGTGTCCTACACAGCAATGAAACTTGAACTTATCACAGAGTCCAGGAAGCACATGTGTTAATTATTCTGTGTGTTCATTACAGGAACTGCTTGGCTTTGAGTCTCTCCTATAGTACCCCTCCACACTCCAGTCATTTTCATATTCCACTCCTTACAAAAACACTGGCAGGACACTATCCTCTACCATTAGGATCAATGGGAATTTTGCCATTGATTTCAGTGAGGAGGGGGGGCGGGGGGCACTCTCAATGAACCATGGCAAATAAATCAAGTCAAGGCTTCATAAAGCTTACTTTATACTCCTCTCTCTTTGTGATTTAATATCCTAGTCTGAGCGTGGGACTTTCTCGATGTGATTTAACCTCCCTATGTAGTAAGGTGGAGAGGAGAACGTTTTCCCTCTCACAGGGGCCACTTTTTTAAAATGAGTACAAACTCAGAGGGCCACATAGAAGTTAAGGCAGAGGTGTTTAAAAGGTGAAGTCAGGAAGAGGAGGTTCCAGATCATGGATCTTCCCTCTGTCCTTGTACTCATGCCCTCATCTCTGCTCCCTTACCCTGAGCTCACTCTTTCAGTGCTTGGGGGTAGGAACTGGATCTAAACCAAATCCAGGCACGAGAAAGGGGCCAAACACAAACTAGCCATGGGCCACATTTCACCCCCAGGCCCGAGGCTCCCCATTCTTTGTATTAGAGTTCTCAGTCTGGGGGGGCAGGCCATGGAAGGTGTTCTGGGGACAGGGTGTACAAGAAAGACGCCAACTGGCAAATAGCTGGCTCCACACTCTCACTCTCATTATCTCCAAAATAAGGGTGTGCGTACATATACGTATGTATGGATGCATGTGTAGCAGGGGGAAGGGCCTTAATACGACAGACAAGAGGAAGTGGGGGCCATGGTTCAAAAAAGGTGGCAAACCACTGATGTATTCTAACCATGAGATAACTCCCCCTGTGATTCTGTCATTCATCATGGGGAAACATGTTTGAGAAGAGATTTCTCTATCATAAAGACTCCTGGGCCTACAGTCTTGGCACCATACAGGGGTCCCCAGTACCACCATAGAAGCAATCCAACAGCGCTGGGAGGAAGCTGAGGGGGATGGGAGCTGGGAGGGGATGAAGTCCGCAGAAGACAAGAAGCATATTCTTTCTATTGTGTAGTCGTCCTTAGAAGGAGACGCCTGGAATACTATTGCCTGGTGGTTATGGAAATCGGGAAAGTGGCAGCCACTGAGGCAATTAGTTAAAAGGCAATTAGTTCAACAATGTTCTTTAAAACGTCTCGACCACAGTAATTGTACACACTGTTCTTCGAGCTGGATTATGACATATTTGCTACCTGGGTGTACTGTACACATACGCATGTGTTAAGATTAACTACCTGTCTGTACCAGTGTAAGCACCTATGGGTAAAAGCAAATGGAAGGATAGCCGCCTGGAGTCCACGTTCGGTCTGTGTAGCCCAATTAGTAGGGGCGGGAAAACCGGTAAATCCGATATCCGATAATGCCGGTACCGGGCGTACCGGCATTATCGGATTCAACCCGGTAATCCGGTACCGGTACCGGATTCCGGGTACCGGATTTTTTTACATTGCAGCCATTTAAAAATGGCTGCAATGTAAAAACTTAAAGCCTTAAAAAGTTTTTTTAAAAAACCCTCCCCGAGTCCAGGCTGCGCGGGTGGAAGGGGGGACACCCCCCACCCACCCTGCCCAGCCTGGATTTTTGTTTAAAAAAAGACTGAGGCGAGCCCACCCCCCAGCACCAGCGGCCGCGGC